>BMAO01024917.1:27380-420240 GCA_019973975.1 Trichonephila clavata | reverse complement strand
CAAGCTGAATGCAAAACAGTTGTTCTAATCATTTTTTAAATTATATTCAAAAGATGTAAAAATTGCAGTTATGTGTCGTTCGTTGTGTGTCTCAAGGTGGGAATTTGCGTAACAACTTTGTGCAATGCTGCATTCTGATGTGATACAATTTAGAGAGCTCTCCATTTTCCGTCATTTCAAAATATTAAGAACAACTGTTTTTTCAACATTAATAATTTCTGTAGTATTTCTTGAGCTTCTAAGTTTAATATTTTGTGGAATATACTTTTAGGTAAGTCTGTTATTTATTTTATAATTCCCTGCTGTATTTAAGGTATTTGGCAGCGTTCTGTTTTTATACTATATAATAAATAGAGAGAGGGAGTAAAAAAACTATTTAAATGTATTTTTTTTGCAAAAAACAAATGAAGACAAAATGACATATTCCAAAACATTCTCCTTTTATGGAAATTGCTTCAATAATGTGATTGTAGATTGCCTACATATATCTAACACTTCCCAAGCGAGCCTGAACTAGGATTTAGAAGTATGTAACTTAGGAAAGAATTTATTTATATTTAATTCACTTCTTAATCACAAATCAGAGAAATTTTAATAATAAACACCATTTATTATTTCAACTGTTCGTAAATGAAAATAATGTGATCTTTTTTCAAAACTCCTATGTAGGTCTTTTATTCATATATAAGCAAAATATTATTATTATAGAAGCATTTTTCATGAAAAGAGAATGTTTTTGAAAATATGTCATTCTTCCTTTGGTTTTTCGCCAAAAAATTACATTAAAATAATTTGTTATTATAACAATATTCTTAAAACACTTTCATGTGTATATTCTAATTCAAGTGCCACGAAAGATCAAAAAATTTTTCCACTTAAACGCTTTTTCAAAATCGCTACTAATGTTTTGTATAATTAATTTCTATTACATTTTAATGTAGTTCAGTTGCGACTTATAACTTAAGAATTAAAGCGAAAATAATGTCTTGTTTGCAATAAGTGATAGAAATGATCCATACTAAATGAAATGTTTTGTAAATATAAAAATATAAATATATAATATATATATATATATCATTTTTTATTCCGCCATTGAAAATTTTTGGAAATGTGATGTTCGTACTCTAGGTTCTAATGTGATTTCGAGTATTTGCTTGATTATATTTGTGTGAGGTATTTTAAATATATTTAATATATATATAATATATATATATTGTGTGTGTGTGGTGTGTGTTGTGTGTTTACTTTCTAAAAATATACTAAAAGGCCTCAAATTTTATTCTCAAGAGCATTTTTTAAAAAATATATTTAAATATATTCATAAAAAATATTTATTATGATGAAAACCTTATTTAAAAGCAATTTATAAGATATATTTATTTCCTTTTAACTTCAAAATATTGGAAATCAAGCTTTGAATATGTCAGAATTAATTCTTAACTCTTAATTTTAAAATTGTTAAATAACAATATTGAAGTTTTTCTAAAAATTATAAATGTCCTAAAACGTTTTTACTGTTGTATTCGTTATTCAGTCTTAAAGTTAAAATAATTAAATTCAAATTAGGTGTTAATGCTACCTGATAAAAAAATGATATAAAAAAAACACAATTTTGCTTAACTAAAATTTTTTACACGTTTTCAACGTGCCTATTTTTTATTAAGTTATTAAGTATTTTTTTTAAAAATCTTATATCTTATTATTAAACAATATTGAAGTTTTTCTAAAAATTATAAATGTCCTAAAACTTTTTTACTGTTGTATTCGTTATTCAGTCTTGAAGTTAAAATAATTAAATTCAATTAGGTGTTAATGCTACCTGAATAAAAAATGATATAAAAAAAACACAATTTTGCTTAACTAAAATTATTTACACGTTTTCAACGTGCCTATTTTTTATTAAGTTATTAAGTATTTTTTTAAAAATCTAATAAATGTTTTGCTTTGAAATTAGTCTGATAATTGGCAAAGATTTCAATATTTCATTCTTGTGCTGAATACTTCTATCAAATTTTTAAAAAATATATTTATTTATTCTAAAGATTAATATAAAGTCTCCTTTGTGTATGGTAAATCAATGCAAGTATTTAAAAAATCACGATTCTTTGCTTTTTTTTGTTTTAAAATACTTGACCTTTTAAAATAAATTTATTCACACTGGAATAAAGTTACTATTTTTCTCATGAACACAGCCGTTATGTTGTTTTCCTTTTCAAAAATTATGATATCATTGAAGTATTTTCGGTAACGTACTTTAAAACAAGGAATTTAACATATTTTTTTCATTTTAAACAAATTTTAAAGTCTAAAAATTGATTGGAAAGTTTTTAATATTGGTTATATTTTTAATTTGTTTTCAAAAGTTAGATTACTCGTTGAGATTTCATTTTAAGTGCTTAATATTTGCCGATATATTACGCACAAATGTTTTTAAAATTATTAAATAAAAAAATTCCGGGTTTTCTCAAAGAAGTTGAGTTTAAAATAATGCTTCTCTAAAATAAATTTATCACTACACATTTCCTGGAATATTTTTAGAAAAAAGTGTACTCAATAAGTATGAAAGAGAATGTAATTTTTCTAAGCTTTAAGCATGCTGACTTAATTCTGTAATTATTTTTACTTTTTAAAAAAAGAAAATGTTTTTCTCTAAAAGTATTAAATTGCGCAATGTTGTACTCTTTTCTATATCAATATTTAGAAATTAAACCATTTCATAGTATATGTACGACGACCCTCACGACGCTTAGATTTCAATTCCATTTATTTTTACTGAAAATAATGAGAAATTTCTTAAAGTTAAAGCAAGAGAAGTTTCAAATACAATGATCTTCTCTTACAGAAGGGATAGCTTCGAATTTATGAACATTCCAAAACCACATGACACTACCATAAATCCTACCCATTCAATGCATCTAAATGAATTTCGATTGTCTGGCCACCATTGGCCTGAATGACAGCATGCATTCGACGTGGGATCGATAAATAAAGCTCTTGAACAAAGTTCGTTGGAATTCGGAAACATTCCTCGTGCAGGGTCCGTCTCGAATTCAGACAGAGTACGTGGAGGAGATGACCGAGCATGGACTTAGTTCTTTAACGAAACCCACAAACACTCAATACTGTTCAGATCAGGTGACTGGGTACTGCTTTAGACGTTCATCATCATGCTCATGTAACCTTGTTTGAACACAACTCTTGTAACCTTGTGAACAGGGGCGTTGTCATCTTGGAACCCAGGACGTTCTCCCGGAAAGAGAGTCTGAATCACAGGGTAAGAGAATGTTTCGAGGATGGTCACCTGGGATTTTCCCCCTCAAGACAAGCACCCCACACCATCACAGAACCCGCTCCATGTTTCACGATTCGAACCAGACAACCAACATGAAATACTTCTGCAGGTGTTTGCCAGACGAACACACATCAGATGGTCTGAAATAATGTAAATGAGGATTCATTCAACTAGTTGACTTGTTCCCATTGCAGTTGCTTTCAGTTCAGGTGGTCTCGATACCCTTGTAGTCACGTCCAAACTAACGGTTTCTGAATAGCTACTCTGCCCTGAATGTCCGCAACAGGGGACCCCCGGTCATTAGTTTCCATGGATACAGAAGAAGGTGGGTATTCACACATCTCGGACGGAGTCTTACATTTTCGGGTGACTATCTCTTCAACACTCATCTATCAAGGTCCTACAACTTTTACAAACTGTTGGGCTTCGCAGATGGCACCTTACCCAAGTTTATTTAAGCTCTTATAACCTTTGACACAGTAGTCCATGAAACACCCGCAAGTTTGGCTGTTCTAGACACGGACGCTTCAGTGAGGTGAGCTTCAATTATCATGCCCCTTTTCAGGTCAGAGAGACCGGACATAATTATGTTTTGCTAGGAAGAGAATTTTCTCATGCAACTCTCACACTGCCAAACGCTTGACTGATACATTTTCTTTCACCACTACTAGGTGATAAATACACTGCTGAGACACGTGGCGGCCGTTTTTTTGGACTGTTCGAAGGACGCCTCATTTTTAAATGGGTGTTCCCATTACTTTATCCTAAGCCTGCGCTTAACAATAATACATGCAAAACTTTTTAAAATTGCATATTTCACACAGTTAAGTAACAAACTTATTGTATTGCATTGTGTTCAAGGTAATGCAGTTTTAAATATATTTTTTGTGAACAATTCCGTAATTTTTTTAACATTCATTAATAGAAAAGAACTTTAATCGAATAATAGAAAGTGAAAAAATCGTGTTTCTCGCCTGCTTTTTATCCCGACTTATGGATTATCTTAAGAAAGTTATTAATTGCTTTACCTTGTGAGAAGTTTAAGTGTAGTTGAAAATCCCCCCCCCCCCCAAAAAAAGGGGGGGGAGACTGAACACTACTTCAGGGTGAAACCTTACAAGATTAGTGCCAAACGCTGAAACACCGGATTCATCCCTCTCATTAAAAGCATTTGTTTGCTGCTCAGTTACTTTATGCAGCAAAAATTTTATGTATTAAGGAAATTTTTTAATTAAACGTGTTTCTTAAGTTGCCAACTCTATTCTTCAATACAGTTAGAAATTTAAATCTCTTAAAATAAGTAGCTCTATACCAGCTGTCAAAAAGACAATTACGTTGATAAATTTGCAGAAACTCTTAATTAGGTAAGTAGGGGTCCACCCCTAACCGAAAAAGGGCCTATGAGACACAATTTTGCGGGAACCGCTGTTTTAGATCGTCACCTATATCAAAACTTGTAAATCTCGTTTTTCCTGTTATATTACGTCGTTGCTAAAAAAACTCTCCATTGATTTCGAGGTATCTGTACATCTATTTCTCCTTGGCACCAAACCATTTGCAGGGAAGCTAAGTTTCAGGGGAGCTTCATATACGGAAAAGTATTTTCGTTTAATTCAACTGAAATTAAATGTTCTATAACGTCTTCATAATTTTCTTCACAAGGAGAATATGATGATATATAATCATTAATAATTCATAAATATTTTTATGCATACATGTTAATTTATAATGTTTTTTTAAATACTTTTGTTGGTAATTATATGCCTATAGTCTAAAAAAATTAATCCACTAGTTTCTTTAAATACATATACTTTGAATCTGTATTTGCATAGAATAAGGCAAACCTATTTATAAAAATAAAAGATAATTTATAATTTTTAAGTAAGGCATGAATAGTGATGAATAGTTTGCGAATATCGTTATTTTTATTCATCAATTGGTTATCTACGATTTAAAATTTCAACGAATAAAAGCAGAAAGCTTTGCAATTTAGGAGTACATTTTGTTTTGTAGTACATAATTCTTATAAAATCATTTAATTATTTTAAGATTAATAGTGAAGATTTTTCATCTAGTAAAAAACCTCTAAAATAAAGGTCTGTTGTATATATAGGTACAAGAATTTTATCATTTCACACTTTATAAATGACAGAAAACATTTTTCTTATAGTTTTAAGGAATTATTTCCAGCAGTTCTTGCCTAAAATATATCAACAACTATTGAAGATCGAATGATTCAAGTAAACTAATTAACATTATGAATAAGAAATAAAACTTTCTTTAAAACAAAACGTTGGAAGTATTTTAAATATAAAATTTCTTTAATAAGAAAATAAAAATGAAAAATCTATTATTCTGAAGAACAACAGATTTTTATTTCTAGCTATTTTAATTGGTAAAGAACAGAGGTTAACAAACATTTTTAGGCCTCATAGACTCCTTGCCACGTCTTTCGGTTTTAGATAGACTTCTAATATTCAATTTGTTCACATTTATCAACTTAAATGTGTTTCTTACAGCTGGTATAGAGCTACTAACTTTAAAAGATTTAAATTTATAATTATATTAAAGTATGTTGTTTAAAACTTAAGAAACACATGTCAATTAATTAAATTAAAATTCTTTTAAATACATATTCTGGTTAAAAAATATCTGTTACATAAAAATGCTTTTAATGGGAAGAATAAATCTGGTGATTCAATAACTAATTTTCAACATTTAGCATTACTCTTGTCAGGTTTAACCCTAAATATCTCGTCGGTTAATAGAGAGAGTCCAGTCTTTTTTTTTTTTTTTGTTTGTTTGTTTTGGAGATTGGTAAACGGGGAGCTAAGACTCCTTCACTAGAAAAAGCAATTAAAAACTTTCTCAAGATATTCCATAATTTCGGATAAATAACAGGTATATCTTT
Organism: Trichonephila clavata; assembly: GCA_019973975.1. Lineage (NCBI taxonomy): Eukaryota > Metazoa > Arthropoda > Arachnida > Araneae > Nephilidae > Trichonephila > Trichonephila clavata. The sequence goes on along the minus strand of BMAO01024917.1, from coordinate 414,037 downwards.
TTAAAGCCAAAATTGCTGAGATCTTTTTCAAAACTTTACCTTAAGATTTTTGTTAGTGCCTATTCCTAATCTCTAATTCTTGTAATCTGACATTTTTTTCAATGTGACGACATGAATTCACTGTCTACTGTGGTGTATTACCCTACAGCCAAAGCATTCTCAAACCTAGTTTCAAAATATAAAAAAGAGCATTTCAATGTTGAACGTAGGTAAAAATGGTAGAGATTGTCTGTGGGCAATTGAGAAACTGAGAGAATTTGGGACGTCCAATATTATACTCCCTTAGCATAATTATGGCAAGACACGCTAAAACGAGGTCCTTGTTTTAATAAAATTTATGCTGCTGCCTTGTAACTGCAAATTAATCTCATTAAATTCAGTAAATAAATAGGCTGAATAGGTAAGTCTGGTTTCCATTTGATTAAATTTCTTTTTAAAATTAAAATCACGAGTCACTATTGTAGAACCCCATTTACATGGGGATGGATCATGGACCCCCAAATTATTTTTAGCTGATGTGGACCCCTTGCAGGTTGTCATAGACCCCTGGGGGTCGATATAGATCACTTTGGGAGTCACTGGTATAGACCTTACTGATTTCCTTCATTGAAATCTCCATTTGCAAAATAAACGTTTCGCGTTTTCCCTGTTAAAATGCAAATTGAAAAAGTTTTACTGCGAGTTTATCATTTTATTTAAGAACTTCGCTCTATTTATTTAAAATATTAACGTTCATTTTTAGAATGCGATGATTTTAAAAATTTCATGAATAAAATTTTTCCTCCTTTCCCACTCGCAAAGCTCTTACATTGAATAAATTGAAAATCAGAAGAAATTTGTAGTTTTCAATTAAAGTAAAACGTTTGATCCGATTTAAAAAATTTTAAATTTTGTTTGGTTTTTAAAGATGTTTCGAAAGCTAGTTTCTTTGATGCAATTATATCTCAATGGAGATTTTTCTTTTTCGAGAACTTTCTTTTCCGCCTGCTTCTTTAACTGCTTCTTTTTCCATAAAAAATACTTACAATCTTGAAAGTACAAATTTTTAAAGAATCTTCTTATAATCTGTTCTCATTTTAAAGGACCTTTTCCCTCCTACTCTAGAAGGGTAAAGAAAGAACATGTACAGCAGACTCTTAGATTCTTTTGGAAAAAGACATGAGCAAACACTTAGCAAAGGTCAATTCAAGGACAATCCTCCAAAAATAATCAATGCCTTGGACCACTTGAAGGAACTTTGTTCCCGAAGTACATCCTTTTTCAACATCTAATCCTTCTCTTTGCGCATAAATGCAGGGGCAGAGAGGGGTACCGGTCTTCCATCCCCCTTCCCCAAACGATCATGGAAGTATGTAGAAAGGGGGGTCAAAAAAGGGGGAGAGTCAGTCACCCATGCAACGCATCCCATTGGTGGATTAGTTTTACGGAGTCTGTGCACCTGCGTCCTGGAGTTGGAAGGTACGGGTACGATTGAAGAGGAGAAAACAGGAGTTTGCAGGAAATGTTCGAGAAATAGGTGGGGGATGAGAGAGGGGTGCTTGAGATGGGACGGACCTCCCTAATTTTTGGTTGGAGGACGTGGATGAAGGATGACGCTGAGAACGCCCCCTAGTGGTGCATCCTTAGTTCGATTTATCAGAAATGCAGGGAGGGGTACATGGATGGGTCTATGGATGAGTGTGTGAGCGTTGATTCGATAAAAAGGCAGTACTTAGTTAAATGGAACAATAAGTTAAAGCACAAAAGCAATTTCCTGTATTATTGCAATATCAGGGCCTCTATTTCCGACGGAATGGTATCCAGATATAATAAATGAAAGTCGTTGAAGGAAATATTTATAAAATAGGGAATTGTCGTAATTACGATGTGTGCCATTATGTGTGCGATATCTGTCTTTTGGAGGGATGGGGGAAGTCGGTGTTTCAATTTTCTTTCAATATCTTTTGTAATTATATTCACGATAAAATATATATGGTATTTTATACCCATTTTTTCTTAAGAATGTCATTCTTCTAACGTTTTGTTAGCAAACTAAATAAAAGTTCGATTATTCAAATAACTGTTTCTGTAAATTAAAAGAATCGAATTATTGAGATTGCATCAAATAAAAATGTCTAACTAATGAAAACTACTCTTTCCGTGGACATTTAGCAAAATGTCATAATTATCTAAAAACGTATGATGACTACGCTCGCTATCATGATTTTTAAAAAAACCTGTAAATGAATATGTTTTATGATATTTAGTGCTAGTTAAGTTGCAATATTCATATAAAAAAATTTTTAAGAATATTGTTACAAGGAACAAATATTTAAATACAATTTTTTGGCGAAAAATGAAGAAAATGTGACATAATATTTAAACATCTTTTATGAGAAATGCTTCCATAATATTTTGCTTATATATAGAGAGAGTACTCTTATATTCAGGGAATGAACTAAGATTTTAAAATATGATGTAGGAGTGGATTTTATTTATATTGAATTATTTCAGAGTAGAGAATTTTGAACACACCGGTTATTATTGCGATGAGAATCCTGTGAATATTCCATAGCCCTATGGAGAAGTTCTAGCTGTATGGAGATTTTTATAGAAGCATTTTTCACAACATCTTTCATAAATGTCATTTTTTCCTCGTCTTTTTCCAAAAAAATGCATTTAAATGATTGGTTTTTGTAAAAATATTCTTACAATAGTTTGAATTCAATTGACACGAAATATATCGAACAATTGTTCATTTATACGTTTTTCAAGATCAAGATTCCGAACGTGGTCACAGTCTTTTTAAAATGCTGAATGCTAGAATAAATAAATAGTAGAATTTTAAATATTAAATAAATTAAAAGTAAAAATCTTTTTAAAAACAAGCTTTTATTTAAACGCGCTAAAAATGAATAAAATAAATTTTTCTTTAACATTTTTTTAGTATCAAATTATAACGTCATTACACAATTTATATGATATAAAAGCTTGTCGCGAGATTTACCTCTGCAGATAAACAAGTAAATTAAATAACTTGATCTGATTGATTTCAATTTCTTAAAATTTTCAAACTAAGTAAATAAGAGTTCTTTAATCTTGCGACAAGCTTTTATATCATATAAATTGTGTAATGACGTTATAAGTTGATAGTAAAAAAATGTTAAAGAAAAATTTATTTTATTCTTTTTAGCGCGTTTAAATAAAAGCTTGTTTTTAAAAAGTTTTTTTACTTTTAATTTATATATATATATATCTTAAAAATCCTGGGGTTCAGGCTCTGTACAGAGGTCTGAGTTACAAACAGGCAAAACATTATTATTATAGAAGCATTTTTTATAAAAGGAGAATGCTTTGAAAATAGGCAATTCTATGTTAATTTTTTTGCCAAAATATCGCACAAAGTAATTCTTTATTGTAATAATATTCTTAAAAGACTTTTATTCGTGTATCCTAATCTAAGTGACACTAAATATTAAAAAAAATATTCGTTTTTATGTTTTTGCAAAATCACAATTCCGAGCATAGTCGGATAATTTAAAATGGGCTTTAGAGAAATCCACTTTAGGGGAGGGTTTTGCTTGAGCGTAAAAGATAATTCTAATTCAATTTCAGAAATCCGACTTGAATTTCAATTTTAGAAACTCAAGTGCTGAATTTTTTTTAACGCCATTACATATAAGTTTCACTTATATGTAATGGCGTTTTCATTACATATAAGTGAAATGTAATGGCATAAGTTTCATTACATATACGTTTCACTTATATGTAACGAAATCTATGAACTCAATATTTTCACCCACTTTAAAAAGTCAGATTAATTCGAAATTTTTCTCACTTGTCCAGGACCGATGACAATGGAATAATTTAATAATTTTGTTCCATTGTCTTGGTCAGGATAATCAGGATGAACGATTTCCCATTTTCAGATCCCATCCTTCATTTGGCGACTAATTCCAGATTTAGCGACTAAAAGATTAAGTTACAACTTAGTTTGTTTAACCGTAAAAGTGAGTGTTTTTTATTTTTTTAAAAACTATAACTTATTTAAATGAAGAGGTTAGAGATATAAGAGAGAGAATATTTTTCATATATATATATATAATCAAAATTTCTCTACAAGATATATATATATATATATATATTCATTTAACATTATGAAATACCAAGCAAAGCGGGCGAGCAACGGCTAGTTCTCCCTAATTTTATTTATTCTTACTTTTGCTAAAATTGCTATTCAATTTGAAATATTATATACCCCCAAAACAGCTTTACATATTTATCTCTGAGTTTATCTATTTCTACAACACTTTTCATTGTTAAAAGTTTGAGTGGGACGTTTATATTGCTATACTGGGAAGATCGAAAAATGAGACTTATAAATTTTGTATTGGACTGATGCCAGATAAGACACACAAAAAAAGTTCTAATGTAAAAGTGTTTTATCCCCCTACAGTTAATGTATAAAAAATAAACTATGAATATATCTTTTGAAAATTCTTTTTTTCATTTTATACTTCACTCACAGAACAAAATGTAAACAATGGTCTGAAATCATGACGGTCACCTGATCAATACGATCACGTATCCATTGAATTCAAAATTGGCATCAAACTTGCATATAATATTTTATTTGTAAGCTTTAGATACAATCTCAAATTTGATAATTGGTTTAAGATTTCAAGTATTAGATTCTTCAAAAGGTTTTACAAAGTTTGAAAAATAATTCTTATACGCTTACTCTTACATGAAGTGTATTTTGTTTCTAAGTGCGCGTCATTATTGTCAATAAATTAAAAGTAAAAAAACATTTTTAAAAACAAGCTTTTATTTAAATGCGCTAAAAAGAATAAAATAAATTTTTCTTTAAAATTTTTTTACTATCAACTTATAACGTCATTACACAATTTATATGATATAAAAGCTTGTCGCGAGATTTACCTCTGCAGATAAACAAGTAAATTAAATAACTTGATCTGATTGAATACAATTTCTTAAAATTTTCAAACTAAGTAAATAAGAGTGCTTTAATCTCGCGACAAGCTTTTATATCATATAAATTGTGTAATGACGTTATAAGTTGATAGTAAAAAAATTTTAAAGAAAAATTTATTTTATTCTTTTTAGCGCATTTAAATAAAAGCTTGTTTTTAAAAATGTTTTTTTACTTTTAATTTATTTTTAACTTTTAATTATCTCTGGACAGGTTTCTTAATCTGTTCATCTCATTCAACGCATCGTTGTTGCTAGGTGTTAACCGGTTATTTTCGAACAGTCGAGCTAAATGAATTCTTGCAAAAAGGGTACTAGACGAAAAACACAATTTTTTCTTAAATCCGTAAATTTTAAGCAATTCTTTCAATCTTCGTACAGATCTTGAGTAATATTATCCTACACACGAAAAAAGTTTTATGAGATTTTCTTCGTAAATGACGAAGTTATTAAATATTAAAATGTTGAGTATTTTTTGAAAAATCGTAAAAAAAAAATTTCGACATTTTATTTTTTAAATGACTGATTCTAATAGAGCAAATCATAAGCTGTTTTAGTACGGAACATCAATTCATTTAAACAAAAAAAAATTCATGCGCGTCAATTTAGACATTATTTTCATAAAAACGCATCGATTTTGACTTATTTAAAAAAAAAATCGTAAGAAATACAAATATTTTTATTTTGTAAAAAACATTATACCGTATCGGGACGAAATAAATGATCTTTCCGATTCTATAATTATTTTTTGTCTGAGCTTCATAGATTAACCTCTTAAGCGGTCAATTTTTTTCACCAAAATTTTCCCAAAAAAAGCCCATTTTTTAACTGCATGTAACTAAGCATAATAATTAACAGAACGCGCGAAAATGGAAGATTTTTATTTTAATCTCTGGTTTAAAATTTTACTCACCTTTTTTTGTTTTATAATTTCTGAACGCAAAAACCCTTAAATGTTTGCTTTTAATAAGTACATTCTGCGTACTATGAAGAATATTTCACATATATCTTAAAATATATTTTCTTCCACTTACCAAAAAATTTCATGTTCATACCTCTTTTTCATACGATTGATAGGATTTCATGTGTGTGTGTGCATATTTATATGCACACACAATATGAAGAATAGTGTAACACTAAGTCTTATATTCCAATGGGGATAGAGATAATATCGAGTTTGGATTATCTATCCATTTTCCTTTTTCTTAGGCAACACATTGTACATTGCCTTGTAAATCCCTGTTCTTTATCCAAAATTTCAAGAATATATATTCTTGCCTTCAGTGAAAAATTCTCACCTTCACCACTACCAAAATTCTGAATGAAGAGTAGTTCAGTACCATGGACAAACTCTCTCTCTGCATCTCCTAAAGAATATATTCCTATACTAATAACCTTATTATAGGAATAAAAATGTCTGTGCAAATGAAATATAGAAAGAAAAAATTTCGGTGCCTGTACAGTGCACGGGCAAACCGGTTGTGGCTAACTTTCAGTAGCCCGTAAGGTGTACGGGCAAACCAGTTGAGGGGTTAAAGTTAGAATTTCTGTAATACTCCATATCAGTTTAACTTAGCAGCGTTGAGAAAGGTATACAATCTACCAATCTACTTGAAAAATAGCTCTACTTTTTTTGTTTTGAACTTAAATCCAAGAAAATAGATAGAAATTTGTAAAAAAAATTGCATATGTTGTAGAAATTAGATTATTTTTACGTTGTAGAAATGTAATTATTTTTAGGCAAAGTTAATTAATACAGTCAATAGCGCAACGTTATGAAATTCCAGTTTGGCTGAAAACCGATTTTCGACGCCAACTTTTGTCATTGTTGTAACAATAAAATTATTACAACAATGCAGATATATCCAAGTTGGCGCCCAAAACTAGTTTAACGTTTTTAATTAATATCTTTTTAATTAATTGCAATATTGGAATATAAATGGTCAAAACATGCATTGTCATCCAAACTAAACGTGTATACAAAATTTCAGCTCAATGGGAGGAAGATATCAGCTTCAAAATTGAGTTGCAAGATTCCACCCGAACAAATTACATACATACATACATACATACATACATACATACATACATACATACATACATACATACATACATACATACATACATACATACATACATACATACATACATTGTAAGTTAAAAAAAAGCTTGTAATAAAAATAGATTGATTTAATGTCTTTGAAAAGTTACGTATCAAAGTTTATTGAATACTTAATAAACTTTGGCAGCGAATCTTAAATAAATTTATTTTATTAATTTTTTTTTCTTCAGCATTATCGTCAATATTGAAAACTAGATCTATGAAAGTGATTTTATTAAACAAAACCCACTTTCATAATACTTACTGAATTTTAAGTAGAAAATATCTGTTACTGAAAATTCACAGCTATCAAAACAAATATTTTTGCTTTCATCTTAAAATTAGCATCACACAAAAAGTGAATTCTTATGCATTTGGCCCAAATGCAGTTGTATCCTATAACTTTCATGTAATTGGCATGAAGCCAAAAGAAGAAGCTCTAAAACGATACAGAACTAGCCATCCACCATTTTGAATGCTTGAGCATGATTTTCATTCACTTCAGAGTTTTATTTCTGCTTCTCAAACTGAAATTAGTTTATCAAGATAAAATGTGTTTGGAAGAGTGAAAGAAGATTGTCCATTTGCTTTTTTTTTAACTGTAGGAAGAAGAATTCTAACGCCCCTGTTAAAGTTCAGTTTCAGTCGAGCATGTTTAATTTAAATCAAATGTGTATTATATGCGCAATCATGTGTTTTATAATAAATTAAAATTGTAAATGTTTTTCTACTTGTAAAATTTAGATTAAATTTCAAATTGGATAGTTGTGTATAGATGTTAGAGTGTTAAAATTAGTTAAAAAGTTTTTTTTAAATTAAAACAATTCTTATATTATACTTTTATTTTTAAATCAAGTGTACTTTGCTTACTTATAACCATTATAATTGTTAGCAAACATCAACTTTTTTAAGGAAAATAATTTGAAGAAAAACTATGATTAGGAAATAACTTTTGTAGAAAATCATTTCTTTAGTTGTGGACAGCATTCTCAATTTCAAGCAACATAAGTATTTATATATATCTTATTTCAAACACATATTTTAACTATGAAAGAACCCTGAGGCATATTCCCCCATTGGTGAAATATTAAATATCGAATATAGGTTAGTTTGTAGTTAAAAAATTATTTTTTTCTGGATATATTTTAGTATAATTTTTTAGTATTTGATTTAGTATTAATTTTACTTAAAGAAACTCTGACAAACTATGATTGTTGAAGAGGGAAACATAACTATACCCCTTACTTATCGCGATTTAATGCTAATAATACATTGCACTTGCATGAAAATTGCCATGCATGTGAAATCATAAGCAAAAATAATATACATAGAATAGAAAGTGGATTACTAGTACGGTGTCAATTCCTACCTGCTTTCAACAGTAAAAAAATCATTTTTCATAAGTGTGTAGATAAAAAAAATGAATAGATTCTTTTTAAACTTCGTATTAGATTGAAATTAAACTGACGAAAAATTAAGTACTTTTTTATTTATCCATTATTTTAATTTATGTATAGTCAGAAAATCAAAATAATAATTAGACTTAATAATTTATAATTTCCAAACAATTGCGATGTTGCTATATTTGTCAAGAGATCTTCATCTTCATTGAATTTTCCTTTTTGACCTGTTTTAGGAGCCAAATGATTCTGATCTTTTGTACTTCCGTAATTATTATTTTCATTAGATATATTAAAATCCTTACATATTATTAAATGTATATGAAAGAGCTGAAAATGATAACATTAAGTATCTTACTAGAAAAGAAGAATCAATATAGTCATTGAATACTTAAACTTCTGAAATTTAGACTTCAACCACGAAATAAAGCTTGTCTAAATAAAGTAATGAAATCTCATACAAACCAGTTCCTCACAAAGGTCATAAAGAAAATACTACATTTTTATTTTCCTGCATAAGGAAAACATCTGATGAAATATAAAACATATATGTGCAAGCCAATATATATATTCTGTACAAAATAAATCACTATTTGTAAATCGGTATTAGAATACGATGTTTTTGTGCTAACAACTAATGTAGAAATGTTATATGAACGAGAAAATCATCAGTAATAATACTGTATTTCAAGTTTCATATCTGTTGTTAGTTATTTTACAGAAAGAAAATATCTAATTATATTACATAGATAAGCTAAGTAAGTTGTGTTTTGGTGTCATACCTAGACAGTCTATAAAATAACTGAAGTATACACCCTGTAACAAAAACAGAAGAATCTTTGAATTTTTAAAGAAACGTGTTTTTTTGTTTGTTTTTTTGTCTTATTCTAAAATCCTTTTATGAGAACAATGTTTAGATTAAAGGAACATAAAGATAATTGAATTGCGAATTGTTGTAACACTTAAATGTTTCAAGTAATTCTTACTTTTAGTACTCAAAAGCTCGTAAAAACGGACACTGTAGTTTCTACAGGAAAACCAATAATCTAGTATAAAAGGTTTTCTTTCTGTAGTCGGTTCAAAAAGCCCTATTTGCCATCCAATCGTACAATAATTGGATTTGAGTTTGACAGAAATTATCTCAAACGTTATTGAGTGCATTCTTAAGTTCAAGAATGAATTCTTACAGCTTTCCTTCTACCCTATATTCGTCGAATGAGCGTTTCCCATATACTTTGTACAAGGTTTATATCAGGGCTTTTGGTTTGCCAAATGGTAAAATTCAAATATTGTTCGGGAAAAAAATTTCTCTTGGAACTTGCTATGTAAATAGATGCCCCATCTTGTTGGTAAAGACAGTCTTCTCTACCTACACGCACATTCCAGTGTATGGCACGCACAGGAGTATAATGCACCTCTACACCTCCAAAATGCAATTTTTGATTTTTAGGTGTATTCGCCGTTTAAAGCGCATTCTTTTTTCTTCTTTTTTTTTTACGAAATAACCCTAAATGTACATCTGCCTGTTAGTACTCTTTTCCTATATGTATCTCTTACCTTCTGACAAAAACGGTTTACAATAGGATACAAAATACCTCAGTTCACCGCTTCTGCTTAGCGAACAGTGAAAGCTATGGTTCATTAAAAAAAATCCTTGCGAAATCTAATTCTCTTTATGAGTGTTTTCACCCATGTGTACCTGAAAAAAGGATGGACGGCATATAGTTTTGAAGAAATGGCTGGCGAAAGCATCCAAGTATTTTAAAGAATCCAGAAAGTCTTTTGGTTTGGATGATGTTCAGATCCCACGGAATGGATGACAAGAAGTAATTGCTGACAGAGTGCAACACAGACAGGGCACTTATTCTCCTAGACGAATGAACGCCATTAGTTCAACCTTTAGATGGGTTCATCAACAAACCATTCAAAGCAAATTTAAAACGACAGGAGAATATATTTGGATATTAGAAGCTGAAAAAAAGAGTACTTACAAAAGGAAGCCAAATGCATCTGAGGAAATCTAAATTTTATATCCTCATCTTCCCTTTAGTTTAATACACGGACGTATAACGCGTACCCGTAAATTTAATTTTTTTTAATTCCTACTTTTAGTAGTTCACATTCTCCCTATATACACACACTCATATATATATATATATATATATATATATACACTTATGAAATAAATTAAGGAAATTTGCATATTTTATCGAATTGCATGAAAGGAAATGAACTGAATGAAAAACCACTGCTTCTAGATAAAAATGCAAATCTTGTACAGCAAATAATACGTAAGCGTACACGTGCGTGTAGGTCTAGCCAGCAGAAAAACAGGCTTTATAAGCGTGCTAGGAGAGGGGGAGCCAGCTAAGGTTTCGTCCTCTTCACTTGACCATGGTTCAAAATGATGAGGTCCGTCGCGCCAAAAGCCCTCGAGTAGCGACGTTAATATTCACTCACTCCACTCCACGACAAAGACAGAATTTCAAGTCCCGATACGTTTAATGAGCAGTAGCTCCTCGACACGATGAGTCTTCAGTGGTTTCAGCATTCAAACTCGCGACTCGCCGGTCACGAGTCTGTTTCCAAGATCACTCGTCTGCCATGAACATGTGCGAACAAAAAAAAAAGGAAAAACAGTAAAATTATCAGTAAGGAGTCTGTAATATCCCAGGTATCGTATATTAAATTAGAAATCGAATATCGATATATATTATGATTCGAATATAAATATCGAATATCGAAATTAGATTTCTTTTAATAAAATGTAATCGTATCATTTTCTTGGAGTAACATGATAAATTTTCGAATGCCGAATGCTTCACCCCCCCCAAAAAAACGCATTTACGCAAAGTGCCCCCCCCCCACTTACAAAAAATGGTGCATCTATATTCTGTATTTAATGACAAGTAAGAAGATCAAAAGCAGAGATAGATTGGGAATAGGGATTGTACGTGTTTACCGACAACAGCAAGCCCCATGACAAAAGAAAAAATTCAGAGACACTTTTGTGTCAAAAGGCGGAAGGTGAAGCAGCTTTATTGATTTAAACATCTAGTTCAGATTCATGAAATGCGTTGTCGCTTATTCCATGCATCATTTCAATGTAGACTAATGGAGAGCAAAAATATGTTTATATATTCACTGATATGGAAAAAAAATTGTATGCTTTTATACGAATGAAAAAACATCTTCAAATTCATGTGACTCTTCAACCTAGAACATTCCAGATGTCCCCTCACTCCACGGAAGGACCCCGTAACCAAAATGAATGACTCAGAAGAGCATGAGTTTGCGAAAACTTTTCCCCGGCCGATTTAACCACACAGCATCCCCTCTTCCAAATGAAGCAACCGGCCGAATCATTTCATCCTTCCTCTCTTCATTCGGAAGGTGCCCCGATAAGAAAATCCCACTCCAGGAGAGCCCTCTTAACAACCTCGTTAGTTGTGCCGGGGCGCAAAACACAACAAGGATGACTCAATTGCCCCGGGGCTGCACCCGCGCGTTTAATGAGAGCGCCCCTGAACTTTCGCGGGAGGCTGTTTGGATATTCATTGACGTTGTGTGTGTGCGTGCCGATCACTGAATTAAGAACTGCGGTGGGGTGAATGGGGTGGGGGGGTGATTCCAAAGGTCAGAATCGTTTGGTTTTTGAGGGGAACTCCCCTGCCCTCCTGTTCTCTCTTTGGAAGATTGGGGCAATGTTTGGATGCGAAATGTATTCGAGAACAATACGCATACAGAATTCGAGGGGTTGATTTCGGGATAGAGGGAAATGAAACAGGAGATGAGAGAGTAAAATAAACCAGATGAAAAAAAGTACAAGCGTGGGGGGGGGGGTTAAATCCCATTATTCATGGTAGACGGTAGTTCTCGTGGATTTCATCAAATGATTTAAATATTTTAATTGAAAAAAATTAACTTTATTTAGTTATTTTAACGCAGTGTAATTGCAGAGTAAAAAAATGTGAACGAATGTGGTAGTTTGGTCTCAACGGTGAAATCTTGATACAAAAGATAATGTATTAATTTCGTGCCTTTTATTTCAATTAATACATCATTAAGATCATGAATTGAGGCACAATCTTTACAACAATTTTTAAATAAAGTATGGAATGTTCGAAAAGTATGGCTACGCTTTCAAAAATGAATTAATTAAAAATAGATAAATTTTCATTTATGGTTTCTTATGTTCCATAAAAAAGGATTAAAGTTTCTGTTTTCACACTTTTTGCGCTACGTCCACGCTTACCAACATTTTTATTTCAAAAGGGCTTCCTCTCAAGAACAAGCTCAAGTTGTAGCATCGTTTATTGAATTTAACGCTCGTATTCACCGCTAACCTGACTCAGCAATGAAACATGGAGTTAAGTAACCACCAGTCAAATTAAAACTAAATCCAGGCTAGAACTTTAATTTTCACCACTGTTTTTCGACATCCGGTTACTTGACTGTAGGTTTCCTAACCTGGTGTTACTGGTTGATTCCCATTGGTCGAAGTAAACCCCCTGACTTCGACTAATTTGTTCGTGATCTGAACTAAACTGCTATTCGTCTCTTTTCAATGTTTATTTTTCAAAATGAATACTTTCAAGGTTTATTTTAAGCAATTTAAAAGAAGAACACTTGCAAGTTATAGAAAACAAAGAAACTAATGCGGTTAGTTGTTTAAGAAAAAGGAAGCCTATAGTGAAATAATACGGCAATTTAATGGAACTGACAGAGTGATGAATCCACGAACAGCACAAAAAATCCATCAATGTTGTTTAAATTTTTTTAAAAATTAAAGCAGCGTTTTTCGCAAAGAAAGGAGAAAAACAGGATGTGGTGAAATATCTTAAGAAATGGAAATCACGGACTTAGAGATGAGGTTTTTGGAGTCGATCCTGATATTGCTAATGCCTATGCCATTTGACAAAGACAGTACCCAAATCGAAATTTCAAGTAAGTAAATTTCTCTATAGTTATAACACATTTTAATTAAATCTTAATCAATAAAAACTGAAAGCTGTTAGATAATGCTCACTCTCCAGAGACTGTTTCTCTAAAGAGGAAGCATAATTGTTCTTTAAAATTAAAATACTGTTTTGAATTTTTCATAAGTTTTTTTTTAAACTACCCATTAAATAGTATTTTATAACATTGAAAATATATTAAAAGAAGTTAACTGTAGATTTTTAACTGGCCCAGTAGAGATGAAGTAAAACAACTTAACAACTCCTACCCTATTCCCTATACTATATTTTTCTTTCACAAATAAAATCTCAAGGATTACCTCAATATGCCAACTTCTTTTCTATATTTTATTATTCAAATGCATTAATATAAAATTTATCAAAACTTTTATGGCAAATAGATTAGATAAAAATATTTTATTATTTGTGGTAATGAACTGTTGGTACCAAAAGATAATAATCTTTATAAATTTTTCTGGTTTTTGGTGATAACATCGTATATTTTTTCCATACAAACATGGTCAGATTATCATGTGAAAAATAAGCTTATGAATTTAGTAAAAAAAAGTTATGTTTTAATCAATGTTTTTTTTAGTTTAAATCATTTTACTTTCCCCATAATAATTTTGATCCAAGTAATCATTTACTTTTCAATCCATCAAGCTTCTTAGTATAAAACAAACTGCTGTTTTTGAGTAGTTTCAATAATAAACTTTTTAATTTAGTGAATCAAGACAAAAAACGGTATTACTTATCTGAAACAAAAGTAGTTTTTTATTCATATATAAACAAGTAGATATTCATAGTTTTCTCTGATTTAAGAACAAGTTTGTATTCCTATTAAACATGTAACTTTTATTTAACAGATTACAAAATGCAGGAGTAAAGAAAATCCTATAACAGATGAAGGCAACTCCAAAGACAGCCAGACCTCTCAAGCCTGACACTGTTCAGAAAACAACAGCTCTTCTAGTTGGCTCTTCGAGTGCTGCTTCCATAAAAGCGGAGCATTTCATAAAATAGATGGAAGAAAGAAGGAAATAGCTAAAACTGAGTGGCAGGAGAAATTATAGGCTACATTTGAAAGATGACCCTCAAATATTTTTTTTCAAAATCATAATATAAACATAGAATAAATAACTTTTATTACAAAAGTTTGCGGTGATTTTTTTAGAAAGATTGAGATTTTAAAAAAAACACAAAAATTTAATTAGAGAAATAATTTGTGACGACATTTTATTTGACAAAATTTGATACTCAACGTGGTCTTGCTTCAATGCTTGGTGCTGAATCTTCGTTTTACAGCTCTAATTGTAGTACTAAAGCTTCAATCTGGGAATCTGCAGAGGGTTCGGGATCCTCTACAGAAGTATATTAAATGATAAACAACATAAGTATTATGATTTGGAATAAGATGAAATTATGTATTAAGTAAATATAATAAATATCAGAGCATGGTTCTTACTATTTTACCAAAAAAAAATAATTCGCAGATCATTATTTTCCTGTGTGTAGCTATGAAAATGGATTTTTAAATTTAGCTGTTCAGTGTATGAGTTGATGAAGCATCTGTTCCCACATACATATCTGTAAAATGTTTATGAGTCCCAAAAGTCTGGATTTTATAATGTGTTTTAATTATATATATATCAAATTATAATATATTTAGACATACTTCAAACATTAAAAAAAAATCTAATTTTAAGGGAAATTCTGCTTTAATTTTTGCATATTTTGATTTCGGTCCTAAGAAATGGGATACTTTTCTGATTTCATTCAAGTATTAGTTACGATAATTTTACAATCATAAACAAAGTGCCACCACCCTTTTTAAGGAGATGATTTTGAAATTCATTCCCTTCTTTTAGTTTTCAAAATTAACTGACTCCAAAACTTCATATCCTGTTAACTGTGCCTTTCGCTGTTCCATTATAGTAGTGTTTATGTTTTATCATTAAATATTTCTTTACTTTTCTATACGTATTTTGAAATTTAAACACACTACAGCAAATTTTTATGTATATTTTTCATTGACTAGTCAATACGACTGCTTCATTTGGATGCATTGACTCTTATGTATGATATGAATGCATTTAGAAAGAGTGCTATTTCAAACTGATACAGATCATTATAAATAAGTATTGGATAAAGATAGTGACAATGCTGGTATCTCAAAAAAGAAGTTAGAGTGCAGCAAAAATTTTAATGGTTTTCCTATGGAAAATCAAAGTGATACAAGTATTATTAAATCAAATATAACTATCCAGTTATTACACAATATGGAAAAGTAGAAATACTGTACTAAAATTGATTCAGTTGTCATAAATGAAGATTCAAGAAATCGAAAGTAGTATAAGAGAAATACATTCAAATTTAGACAGCAGCTGTATTGTATTAAAATGTTTTTCGTTACTTACAATATTTTTTTCTTGAGAAAAGTATAACAAGAATACAGGTGTACTTTCATCTCAGTCTGTTTCATAATGCCCTTTGTAAAATTCAAACATTTCTTTTGAAATGAATATAATTTTTCTGAAGTATATTCTCGAAAATTTTAAGTATTCAACATTTTTGTCAAAAGTTTTGAAAACATTTCATTTGACACTCTGATTTATTTTCCAGTTCCTGCTATTAGTTCCTGCATATATATATATATATATGCAATGTTGTTTGTAAAAAAGGCAACACCATGGAGGAATCATCAGAATTAAATGAACTTTGCAGCAAATGTAAATTATAGGATATTACGTAAAATAGTAAAATTTCAGAGCCACCACGCATGCGTAACGTGCACAACGCCCTCTGAACTGATAATGAAAGCGTATCAATAGAGGGCTGTAGTGGGATGTTTAAAATAGTTAATGATTATTTATTAGTGGCGAACGTTTAGTGAAACCTAAGTATGCATCCTCTACGAAATAAGGAGAAATTCCAACAACTTACGAACGGGGGAAGATTGAAGGCCTTCGAGAAAGAGGATTTTCCTATCGCGCAATAGGAGCTCGTGCGCAGCGGAACAGTTCAACAGTGATGCAAGTTTAGAGGAAGTGAACAAACCAGCACCGAACCACTTGAAAACTGACAGTGGACGATGGAAGGTGACGTCAGAGTGCGACGATCGACACCTTCTCCACATGGCGGTGAATGACCGTACAGCTTCCTCCAGGCAGTTGGCAGCACGTTCGTCTATTGCTACAGGTATACTAATGTCGGCTACGTAAATTCGTCGACGGCTGCTGCACCGTGGATTACGTAAAAGGGTGCCTGTATACAGGATCCCCTTCACGGCAAACCATCGACGCTGCGTCTGCAATGGGCTTATGAGCACAGATCCTGGCAAGCTGAGTGGCACCAAGTTGTCTTTCCAGATGAATCCCGCTTCAATTTGTGGGACCATGATGGTCGCATTCCTGTTAGGGGCTATGCCGGTGAACGCTGCCTTCCAGAGTGTGTTATCGAACGACATAGTGGCCTAACACTAGGAGTTATAGTTTGGGGTGCAATTTCGCATCATGGACGATACAATTTGCTACGAATTGAGGGTAATCTCATTAGCAACAAATACGTCCGTGAACTTCTACCTACCGAATTCGTTTCCTTCCATCAAGGCATTCCTTGAGCTATCTTTCAGCAGGATAATGCACACCCACATTTTGCAAAGACTATTCGAGACTTCTGCTTAGCCCAACACATGCAAATTCTTCCTTGGCCTGCTTCTTTGCCGGATATGTCGCCTATTGAGCACGTGTGGGATTTGGTTGGTCGGCATCTCGCTCGTGATCCGATTCCTGCAGCTTCAAAAGACGAACTTTAGCTACGCATACAAGCAATATGGAATTCTCTTCCACAAGCAGACAATGAAAATCAGTTTGACTCCATGCCACGTCGTATAGCAAACTTATTGCACCGCGTGGTGGTTACACCAAATACTGATTCCATACACTTAATATTTTTTTTTTGCTTTGAAAATTTCATTTATTTGTGTTAATACAGGAAGTTTGTGCATTAAATTTCATTTAATTTTGTTGATTCCTTCATGTTGTTGCTTTTTTTACAAACAGCACTTAATATATATGTCGTGTTTCCGAGTAACATCAAGGCATTTTGAGAAAACGGTTTTTATTCAACGAAGATATTTTGTCATCTGCCTGCTAAGAGATAAACGGACACTCGTTAAGTATCAGAGTCTGCGGCCACTTAGGCAGATGTTTCTCAAGTACACTTCTTATTGAAGAGGTATATTTGAAAGTTAAGCATGACATACGAGGTAATAAAAATTAATGGTCGGAGAGAAAAGTTCTGTTTAGAGCCATGTGTTCTTCAAGAGGCAGAAGTGAGTAATAAATTTAATACTTGAAGATATAATAGAATATAAAAGTTAAAAGGGGTCTAGGGATTTAATTTTAGATCTAATTTAATTTCCCTTACATATACATGTCAGGTTTGAAAAGATTAGCTTTAAAATTAAGGGAGTAAGAAATAAAAATAGAGCGAACTCTTTATCATCGTGTAAGGATTTGTGGGTAAATAAGCCTATTTAAAGGTGGAGCGAGCGCTGACGAAGGCGAACGCGTACTGGAGAGAAGTAGCTGGTGGACTCCTGGCCGGATTACCGTCTATTGTTCTATGGTGTTGCGCGCCTAAGGGACGTCATGTTGGATATTAGATTATTATAGAAGAATAAAAGAAGTGATTGTTATAGATGATGCCTCATCATTTAACCCGCAGGCCTGAGGCCTGTCATATATATATATATATATATATATATATATATATATACAAATATATATATATATATATATATGTATATATATATGTATATCTTGCTCAAATTGTGAATTGTTAATAAAATACTTTCTATTCATCCATTCAAATTCAAATACATTTTTTGAACTTGTAGTGGATGACACTTTATGTTAATATTGTTTTTTCAAATATTAATATATTAATTCATTCATTAAATAAGCCAATGAATAAATAGTAAGAAAACAAAAATAATAGTCCAATAGCATATATAGAAAGGAAAATCATTCGTTGTGTTCCTGTAGTGCAATAGATAGCGCGTTGGACTTCTAATCCATTGGCCGTGTGCTCGAATCCCACTTGGGATGGCTTGATTTCTGTGAATGTGATTTCTTTTTCTATTTTATTGGAATAATTAAATTTAATTAATGAATAATTAGTAACAAGCACACAAAGTAGTCCAACACCCTATATAGAAAGGAAAATGGAAAATTGTAAGGAAAATCGTAAGGAAAATCGCTTTCTATTTTCTCACTTGATATTGTGATTATGTTATATGTATATGCATATTTATATTAATTGCAACTATTTAATAAATAGTAACTAAAATAAAATTTTCCTTTGTTGACCTAAGCAGAACTGACGTACAAAAATTTTAAACAACTTGTTAAAATTATGTTTAGTATGTAGAATATTACGTTTATAACTTATGATTATTTTGTAAAATATGAAACTAAGTAGAATTCATGCAACATACATGAAAGAATATGTAAACAATTTGTAAATGGCAACATTAAATGTGATAAAAGTTGTGATAATGTTAATTTATATACATTGAAAGTTAACAAAGTCTTGACATATAATTAAATTACAGAACATTTTTACCTAGACACATACATAAGCTGTGCAGAACACAACAAGCAACAATTACTGCTGGTACTCGCTCTAATGGACAGTTCAAGCCAATTGATTAGGCACAGAAAACTTCTTTTGAGGATGGCATACTTCCTTTCGATAATGTTTCTTGTCTACATATGCAATTTATTATAGACCTGAAACAAAATATAATTTAAATAACTATCTAGAAATGTCACTAATGTGTAGTTTGTGTTTTTATCTAACTAAATAAGCAAGTTGTACGTTGAAACTATAACGTATGCTGTTTACATTTAATACAGATGCTATCATCTAAGTCTAAGGAATATTAGGTTTTTTTAAAAATGTTAGCTTTGGTGTTTCAGTAACGGCTTTTTTATGCGATCAAAAACTGCCTGCGCTTCCTCAAACCAAATAAATTTAATCTTTTTTTTTTCTTTTTTCCCTCTTTACATTTCCAAAAATTTTGCTACATCTCAAGCATTCTTCGGAGGTTTCATCTCCATAATCGCTTTTGCTTTCGCTTCACCCCCTCCTTACTAATAACTAGACTTAAATATTTTAATTTTTCGCAGGCGGCGAAATGGTATTTCTCTTGGTTTAAAGTCAGACCAGCTTCTCGTAAAAATTTAAAGACTTCCCTTAAATGTTTTACGTGGTGTGTAAGTGATGGAGAAGATATGATAACGTCATCCATGTAAACATTCACGAAACACCCCAGAACCGGTTTAAGAATTATATCAATAGCTTTTTGAAAATTCGTAGTCGCTCCTGAGAGACCAAAGGCATACGAGTGAAAGCAAATGTACCACTTCCGGTCACAAAGGCAATCTTTTTAATAATATCATTGGGGTTTACCGCTAACCGGAAGTATATCCTGATCCAAAGTGTACATAATTCTGGTGTGGGGGATATTTGGGATCAAATCATCCATAAGCGGTAGAAGATATCTAGGATAGTTATTGCATTTCACATGCGATAATCTATCGAAAATCTGTAAGCTTCTGAGATATCTGGGGACAAGCCATTATTTTTATAACACAAAAAAACGGGAGATGCGTAGGGAGATTGGACAGGTATAATTGTACCTTCATCCAACATCTTATTTACATGATAATCTACGATCTGTTGTTTCACCTTATAATACCGATACGGTCTAGAAGCCAAAGGCGGCTTGTACCCAGTTTCTATTTCATAATACAAAACATGTGTATCCAAAAGAAGTCTCCTAAGACTTTTAAACAAATTTTTTAGCTCGTTCTTTTGCGGATCATCCAACTTTGTATAAGAAAGATCGATCTCAACCTGCTCCTATGCTACTGGTACTTCTTTAATTTGAGAATCCGGAATTATTAACAATTTTTTATAAAAGTCTAACGTGATCTTGGTCGCTTTCATGAAATCAGTGCCCAAGATGCATGGGTACTGCATCTCAGCAATCACGTGGAAATTCCACATTTTCGTCAACTCCGTAATCCTAACTTGTAATTCAAACAATACTAAGTTTAAACATTTGGTACCCTGTGCAGTAACAATCTCGGCCTTTGACCTTTTTTAGAGCTCTATGCAAAATATGTTCGATATATTTCTTTCGAAACAAAAGATTTCTAGGCTCCAGTGTCCTATAATGCTTTTATAAATGTTTCTTGTAAAAGAATGGGAACGTACGGAAGGTCAATTGGAGTTAATCGTAAAGCACCTATTTTAATCGGTGAACCAGCCTCAGTTTGTGATTGACTATTTCTTGAAGATCGATTACTCAGATAGTTGAAATTCGCGCGATTTCTTCGACCCCCTTTGGTTCGATCATTATTCGGCCACGGTAGCCAAGTGGTCTAGGCATCGGATCGTGGCTAGCATGTCAGGAGTTCGATCCCAGTACCACCGTGTAGGGGAGTGATGCACGTTAAATCTGTCGAGAGCTCAAATGTCCTCCTGTTGGTGTGGTGTGGTAGTTAGGAGAGGGGGTGCCAGCTCAGGTGTCGTCTGCGTCACTTGACCATGGTTCAAAATTACGCGGACTGTCCCTAAAAGCCCTCGTGTAGCTGAACAGTGGGACGTTAATATTCACTCACTCACTCGATCATTATTCGAACTTCTATTTACGAAATCATTACAACTGTCGGATTTATGATCAACTCGATCATTTCGGATCCTGTTTTCGAATCCATGATTTCGTGCACCCCCTGGTTAAAATTGTTCGAATCCAAATTCGTCACTCTCCTATCATTCTGCCTATTTACCACACCTGCATCTCGCCAGTTTCCCTCTCTCCGCTTTTCTGGAAAAATCTCCTACTCGAATCCCAATCACGTCTTTCAAAATTATTGTTAAAACCCAGGATTTTCCTATTCTTATGCCTTTCCTCGTATTTAGCAATTAATTTTAACAATTGTGCCTTAGTTGTGGGGTTCCTTACTTCTACGCAATCCATCACCTGAGGTTTGGTCTCATAATAATATAATTCAATAATTTCTCTTCAGCATATTTCAAATCTAAGTCTTTATGAAATTTTAGCAATTTATAAACGAAATCTGACGGAGCCTGACCCCTACCCTGGTTCGACAAAAAAAAATCAGCTTCTAATTCAGATTTATTTCTAACCACCGGAAAACTGTCCATTAACGCCCGCTTTAATGCTGCAAAATTAGTGACCTCACCACACACACATGAATACCCAATAACCTCAACCAATCCAGCGCCCGTCCTACGAGATGACCCTTCAGATAGGCACAGGCCAGATTTGCTGGATGTATTATGGTATGCTATGTTATCATCAATATTTGACAAAAATTCTGATACATTCTCGTGTCCCGAAAAGAATTCAGGCAAGACCCTAAGATGAGCTCCGACTCCTATCTCAGGGTTGGGAGAAGTTGGGCGCCAATATAAGGGGTGCGGTCTACTTTCTGCCCAGCCTAGAGGCGGGGAAGGAAGTGAAAGATGAGTAGCCATAATGTTTATCTAATTTATTTATTAAACACACAAATTTATCAACAGATAGAATTCTAATAATTTAAACTAGAAGATATGTTCCTAATAAGAGCAATAGGAGTTAAACAACGAGAGGCGAGAATTATAAGAAAACTTCTTATATATCGATCCTCCTGATTTTGGGATAAATCCAATTCTCTAAATATCCGAGTTATTATTTATCTATGAGACCAATCATCATTTTAATACTTCAACTATCTAATCTCTGAAACGTATTAAATGTAGAATAATACTTGCTCGGTAGCAATCTCTACTCTTAGTCAGATTCTCTATCTCCGTCTATCTATATCACTAGCTTGAAAACCTAGACTATATATATCCGACCTAATCTGCATATCACGGTTGCTTCTTCAAAGGGTTGGTTGGGATTAAATTCAAATTGATAGACCAAAGATTTCCCAAGAAGATTAGAGGAAGGACACGGATAGATCCACTGCTGACGAAGTTTTGGGATCTGATGAATAGATATGTAAGAAAGATTGGCTTCATGAGAGAAACAAATCTGCTACTGAATCAAAAAATGAAGCATATCTTGAAATGCATCATCATAGAAGATTCCCCAAGGGATCAGTGGAGAACTACAAGACCGTT
This sequence comes from Trichonephila clavata, assembly GCA_019973975.1. Taxonomy (NCBI): domain Eukaryota; kingdom Metazoa; phylum Arthropoda; class Arachnida; order Araneae; family Nephilidae; genus Trichonephila; species Trichonephila clavata. The sequence continues at coordinate 391,403 of BMAO01024917.1, read as the reverse complement.
AGAAGAAATAATGAGAAAATAATCCATAAAAAGAAAAGGCGACTATTTCACAAAAATTTACTCAAGGATGCTGAGCATCTAAGAGGAAGAAATAAAAACCAAGCTTTTGCTATAAGCTGATTAATAATAGTCGAAATAATTTTAAATCCAGAGTGACATTCTGTAGAGATAGCCATGGTGAATTTCTTAGTGATTCCAGTGACATCTCTAAGAAATTAAGTGAATATTTTAGTGATCTGTGCTTAATGGGAACCACTCTACCTGTTCTATTCCTGAAACCCAGCTAAGTTCAACAAACATCTAGGAGTTACCACCCACCTTAGAAGAGGTTGAATTAACGCTTAAGATCCTAAAATTAAATAAGGCCGCTGGTCTTGATCGTATTCCAGCTGAACTCCTTAAATTCGGAGACTTTTTAACAACAATATGGAAACAGGATTTCATCTTGGCAATTTGGAATGAAGAAAAGCTGCCCCCAGATTGGACTCGGGCCATTTTATGTCCAATTCATAAAAAAGGGTGAACCTACCTACTGTTGCACTTTTCGAGGTCTTTGAAACAACATCTCTATAAAGTATTCCTTAACATCCTTTTTAACACTTTTGGCTGATGATATAGTTGGAGAATACGTCTGCGGATTTAGAAAAGGGAAAATCTTCTTGTGAGCAGATTTTCAATCTTGAAAAAGCTAGAGAGTTTGGCATTGGATTATATACACAGGCTTTTCATTGATTTTAAGATAGCGTACGTTAGCTTCGAGCGCGACTCTCTGCTTGTGACTCTTACTGATCTGGGCATTTCAAAAAGAGCTTCGAATGCTCATTAAAGTATCCGAATCCCCTAAAATCATGAATTTTTTTCAAAAATTGACAAAATTTTCATGATTTTATTTTATAAACCATCTTATTACCGTTATAAAAATTCCAAGTTTTTTTTTATTTTCCATTCACTAAAACAAAAACTACAAGTGTTTTAGTAAAAGCAGAAGCCATAAGTTTACACAAGATATCAAATTTTAAAATGTGTTTTTTTTTTCCGAAAAGCTCAAATAAGGACAGCGATTGCTCAAAAAGTTTTCAAAGTAATTTGTTGAAATTTTGCGTATTTTCTGTATAACAGTACAAGTGTTTTAACCATCAGATTTATCTATCATTGTTTTATTATAAAATTTATAATATTATTTATATTAACTTTGACCCAAACTGACTCGAAGTCAGAAATGGTGGGAAACAGGCTTGTCTCCTTTTAATTTGGCAATGAATTGGCTCTTCGCAACTCTGGCATTAACACACGGGGGTACCATTTTCACTGTGACTGTACAACTCCTTACTTATGCCGATGATATAGTTCACACTAAAAATGCTTTGGCAGAGGCATGTCTAGCCCTCAAGAAATCGGTCGAAAAGTTGCCTTTAATTACTAATGAAGACAAAATCAAATTCACACCAATTACCAAAACTCCAGTAGATTTTAAATATCTGCAGGCTGAAATTTATAAGTTTGAAGTGATTGGTAATTTCGCCTATTTGGGTTCAAGCATTAGCATTCGAAATGACTTTGGCTCTGAAATTAAAAGACGTATTATTGCTGCTAATTGCTGTCTTCGAGGTCTATGAGCTTTTTTAAAGTCCAAATTGATTAAGGTATACGAACACGTTCAGAGTACTTTTTAACAAAATAGCATACTAAAACATTATAAATGCTCTTATAGGACTCAATACGAATAAATATTACTATTTAACTATCAAAATTTAAAATAAATTACCTGAATTTTACAAAAATCACCATTATAAGCGAAATTTTAGAAATATTTTTGAAAAACTTCAAAGCAGTTAGAGAAAAAAGTAATTAACATATATTAGTAAAAGTACTACGAAAACAAATTAGATGCATTTATCTAGAAAATGTACTAAAATTTTAATTTTTTATTAAAATTTGAAAATTTTAGAGCTGACTGAGTAAACATTATAAGAAATGTTACGTTTTTTATGAGACCATTATTTAAATAACAAGCCATAACTCAAAAAGTATTCATACCATAAGAAATATTTTAGTACATTCTCCAGAAAATAACATAAATATCAGGTTCAAAAAGTTTTATAGAAATACATTGGTAATATTTTGAGTTATCAGACTCGCCATGATAGATTTTGAGCAATTTAAATGCCCACTTCTGGTAGATCAAAAAACCCACTTTCGGTTTTTCTAAACTTATAAAATGGATTGTAACTTGACCTCTAGGTAGTGTAGAAACAAAACAAAGTATGTTTCGTAAAGTCAAAAGATTGCTCTGTTCAATAAAATAAAAAATATATATCTGTCTTGACTGAATTGGGTCATTTTCTACGTGTTCGGATACCTTAAAAAACATACAAAAAGTACGCAACATAAAACAATCATCAGACCCGTTCTTGCCTATGGATCTAAAACTTGAAGTCATTACAGACTGAACTTCTTGCCATCTTTAAGCGAAAAGTTCTTAGATGTATCTTTGATGATGTGAATGAGAATGGATTGTGGGAACAGGGGCATAATTTTGAAATATTCGCTATTTAAGGAAGCAGATGTCATTCAATCCATCAAGGTTTGTCGTTCGAGGTTTGCGAGACACATCTTCTGAATGGACTCATCCTTCACGTTCAGAATTTTCAATTACAAACTTATTGGAACGAGAACTAGGGATAGGTCTAAAGTGAGATGGGCTGATTGTGTGGAGGATGATTTTAAAATCTTAAGATTAAAAATAAAGCTAATTGGAATTGTTAAGCGGAGATCGGATTGAAAGAGGGTTCTTAAGAAGGCCCATCCAGAGCGGTTGCGTAAATAGAAGAAATTTGGGACAACCTACATTTGTGATCAAAGGTTTGCAAGTTGGCTTGAAGGACGGGAAGAGAATCTCAACGAGTAATCTGATTTCAAAAAAGGTGTAGAAAAGTGTAATGTGTGGGGTACATTTGTCTCATTCAACTGATTCTGAAAGTAAATGTGCTTGTGTGCAGCTATAGATAATATAAAATTAGTAGATTAAATAAATGGAATAAAACTTGCACTAATTTATTTAAATTATATTTATTAATTTTTATGGTACAAATTATATCTTTTCCGAGATGTCACTCATGAGTATTTTAAAAAAGTGCAGCCTTCCAGTATCCTCCACTCGAGCTGCCCACCCTAGGCTACTGCGACTATCGTTAAGACTGTAGGGAAAAGCTTAAAGGTTTCCAATTTTAGTCTAATAAAAGAAAGTTGACACAGAGATGAATCGGACTGCAATTTGATACTGTTGAATCTATTGCACAGATGAGGAGCAACGAGAATATTTCAATGGGGAATAGAAAACGTTTCACAAGTAATAGAACGTTTCACATATATATAGTGATTCTTTCACAAGAAAACATTCTAAAAAAAGATAAACGCGCGTGTACTAACTGTTGCCACAAGACTTCTTTTAAATAGAAGTGGCTTGCTGCAACAAACGACTGGCTCTTAAAATAAAACTAAGAGTTTCAATTAAATTTAGAGGGAGAAAAAGTCTGCATACTGAAGACCTTTATTAGATCAAAGCATAATAAAGAAAGAATTTTCTTATATCTGCATTTTAAGTCCTGTATAAAGTACAAAAATCAATAATGGAAAAATAGGTATTAGATCGAATATTCAGTTCGGTAGGCAACTAACTACCCTACACAGCTGCCTTCATCCCTCCTTGCACGAAACTCGTCACTGTCTTTTTAGAACTCCTCTCGCGTAAAAACCCCAAACGGCCGAGAATAATGAGGACCGTCACGACACACGATCAATGGCCACTTTCCCTAAGGGTGGGGACCGTGTGAAATAATCCTTCTGTTTGCACCTGCACCTGCGAAAGTGCATTCCGCCCTTCGAAAGGAAATACACCCTCTGTTCGCGGACTTTATTCAGTTTTCTGTCGCTATGCATCGCTTTATGTTTGAATTCGAACGAGTGCAGAAATCGATAGGGTTTGCAGAAAAGAAGAATGTTAGTATTCGATTCGTAAAAAAGATTTCTTTTTTTTACTTTTGTACTTTTACTTTTTTGTACTTTTTTTCTAGACATTACCCACCCATTTCACTGAGTATTGAATGATGTTGCATGACTATATATCGATTTTAAACTATTGTTTTCTAAGTCCCAGCAGTAGGCTTTCGATTTTATAGAAAAACATGCTTAGAGTATTCACCTCTTGATTTAAAAATGGACAGAAATTTCTGAAACAGATGCATATTTGTCTTTTATACTCTAGCACGGGAGTCAATTTCTCTTTGGGAGTCAATTTCCACAAAACCCATTTTTAGCGAATCTCTACTCAATAAAGAAACGTGCTTGTCAAATTTCCAGTATATAGGTCTGATACTCTAATAGTACATTAGCGGGAATTTTTTTACCTATAATGCCCTTTAACCTCTCGCCACCTCCTTGGAAGACGATTTCTGCCAAATTTGTTCTTACAATGTCTCTATTTGGTGAGAAAGAACGCAATTGTGTCAAGTTTCAAGTCTGTACGCGTCTGATAATTCTAAAATGGTAATTTTTGCCTATAAAAAACCCGCAATTTCTTTCGATTTCTACAAAACTGGCACCCAAAGGGGATCCCGTCTTTTGAAAATTTCTAATCAGCAAAAGAAACATGCCTACCGAATTTCAAATCTGTCACTCTAATATTACCAGTAATGAGTGTGTGTGTGTGTGTGTGTGTGTGGTGTGTGTGTGTGTGTGTGTGTTGTGTGTGTGTGTGTGTGTGTGTGTGTGTGTGTGTGTGTGTGTGAATCACTTTTTCCCTATATATACACTCTATAACAAAAAATGACGCACGAAGAAGGAGTTTCCCGGTTGTAATGAAAATCTGTATACAAAGACATTTATACCGAACATGAAAAGGATTAAAGTTTGGTGTCCAGGGAATGAATAGCGTGAGCTACAGCGCATCGGAACTGCGCACTCAGCAGGTGTCTATAAGAAGCGATTCTCAATCTGATGGTGAAAATTTCTGTTCCATTGCGATTTAGGATACCTTTCAACGACTGAAAAAATGACTCGACGCAGGATTCGAGCTCATCACGAGCAACTGTCAGAGTTTGAAAGAGGTCGTATTATTGGATTGAAAGAGGCAGATTGGGCCAATCGGAGGATCGCTCGTCATATAGGTCGAAGCGATGCGGCCATTAGAAGATGCTGGCAAGAATGGGTGAACAATGGCAGATTTCAGCGTCATGGATGGTAGCGGTCGATATACGGCCACAGCAAATCGAAAGGAAAGATTGATTGTCCGATTAGCTTCACAGTGCCTGATTCATCATTCAACCCTCAGACGTGCGAGTCGCACACGAGTGTCCAACATGACCATTTACAGACGGCCGATTGAACAAAGTTTACGTTCGTACCGACCGCTACACCACCTGCCACTCACGCCTGCACACTCTCGAGCCAGTTTACAGTGGTTCTTGACTAGATCAGGTTGTAATCATGCTGTCTGTAAACGTATAGAGTTTAGCGACGAATGCTGCTTTCAACTGTGTCCTAACGATCATCAAAGACGTGCCTGGAGACGCCCAGGGCATAGTGCCGATCCTGCTTTCTTTACTGCACACAGAAAAAGTAGTGACCATTGTCTATTTAAATTGCAATTTTTGAGGAAAACAAAACAAATTCTCAAATCTCAAGATGTTTAGAATGTTTCTAAGGCAGGCCGAAGTAAAACAAATAAATAAATAATATGAAAATTTTAAGGTGAACTCATGCGTCCTCATATTCACTGGATGAAACAGTGTATAAGTTCGCACAACGAATTTATATTTGTGCCACGATAATGTTTTTTAAATGTTAGCCTACAAGAGGCAAGGACAAAAGTCGGAAATTTAATTTATAATAGGGTTCCTTCAGGTAGGGTCAGACAAATGCGTTACGCTGACCAGGCGCTGAGCCCATTGATAGCTGCTGGCCTGAAGTTACCTAGCTATCGAGTGGTGTAAATGCCAATTGTTTGGTGTTAAACCATGAATTGACATTAGAGTAACGGCCCAATGCCGTGCTGCCTAAAGAACAGTTGTTTTACTTATACTTATTTTTTTTTTTGGAAAGTCAAGGATACTTTCTGGTAAGAGGACTTTGATCAACCTTACTCCAGAACTTTCTTAGTATCAAAACAGGTGGAAAATAATTTTCAGTAAAGAAGGAATTAAATCAATGTTCGTTAAGGTCTCTCAGTCCGAAAATTTTGGCTATCACTAAAATTCAGGACAGGGGAGTTTAAATTCTTACCTTTATATGTAATTTTTCTTTAGTTTTTCGAGTCATATGTGTCTAACATATGTTTATGTTAAGTAAATAAATATTTGTAATAAAATTGCCAATTTTCTAAAATAAACCCGTCATTTTGATGCAAAATTTTAACAGCTCTCTGTGATAGACTCGTCATCGCTCAATTTCCGTGACACACACAGTTGCGCGCTCTCAAACTGGAGTGTCGTAGTTAATTGGTAAACGTGCATCGGTCACTTGACACGGCGAGTAAGTGGGCTCGAAATCATGACACTCTGACCACGAATATGCGACCATGACTTCTCGGCCTCAATGATGAGTAGAAATGAATCTCAAATTTCCCTTGTGGGGAAGTTTAAAGGGGTGTCGCCTTTGTAAAGTGCTTGAAATTATGAGGCTTCTGAGTGCAACGTTAAGATACAGTATAAAAAAAAGACAATTAATTACTGGATGAGGTTTTCAATATTCGATTCTATAATGGTTAACAATAACGAATAATCTGTGTTGAGTAAGAATTAATTATTAATAATTGTTAAGAACTATTCACATTGCTTAATATTTTTATATGTCATGCAACTCATTGTGAAGGACATTGGTACCCTAATTGTTGTGGTCGCGAAGTAGCCGGTATGTCATCAGTTCGAGCCCCAGTTAGGAGAAGGGGTTGCCAGCGCATGTATCATCCTCGACCATGTTTCAAAATGGCGAAATCCATCATCCTGTTGCTTCAAAGTGGGACGTCAATAAAACTTTCCATCATAACACAATGCGAAATTACTTTTATTGTTTCATTTTTCAGGTTTTTAGTATTAACATCCTTCTCATTTTGTCTGAAGAAACATTCAGGGTGTAAGCTCCGATTCACAGAACACACATCTTTGGTTAGTCCTCCGTCACGAAGGAACATTCAATTAAAAATAATAGATTCTCGATGACCTTTCCTTCAGACACACAAACAATGTTCCAAATAAATTGCACGCATTTAATAAAAATCTTAATAAATCATTTGTTAAATTACATTGACTAATTCCGATGCCCCAACAAAGAATCGAGAGACAAAAAAAGTTCTGGGACACATTTACTTTTTCCAATTTTACGCTTCAACGCCGCCGAAAGAGGCGCGTACTTTTTGAGACCAACGCCACGAGTTTTAGGTAATTATGTAATTGAAAGCAAAACCCAGAGGGGGAAAAAACCTCCGAAGACGAGACGGCAAATAAAGCGGAAAGAGGAGGAGGTGCGAACGCTTTCTGCCTCACTGAGCGCTTGTTTCCCTCGCCGCGCGCTTTCATTTACAGCTCTACGCATTTCGCGCCTCTTTGCCTCGATGCACGACGCCCCGCAAAACCGCATGACGCCGCCATCTTTGGCCACCGGCAATCTTCACAACTCCTGAAACGGTTGCCTCAAATTCCTCACATTGGGGGTGTAGGTTCCAGTTTTTCATCATAGACGCCTGTTCAAAATTATAAAGGGTTTTGTTGAGCGGACCTTTGAGTTGGAAAGATTTAAGGTATTCGACTACCCTCAAACTGTAAATTTTGCCAAATATTGACAATTTTTTTTATGATTTTATTTTATGGGCCATCTTATTAGCTTTATAAAAATACCAAATTTATCATTTTCCGTTCACTAGAACAAAAACTACAATTGTTTGAGTAAAAGCAGATGCCATTACTTTAAGCAAGATGTCATACTTTAAAAAAAGCGTTTAACTCGAAATGTGATTTTTTGAAAATAATCAAACGGGGTCAGCGATTGCTAAACAAGTTTTGAACATAATTAACTGAAATTTTTTCTGTAAGTTCTGTATAATAGTAGAATTGTTTTAACCTTCAGATTTATCAATCACTGTTTTATTACGAAATTTATAGTCCCTTATATGAATACAATTTACGCATTTTCATATAGTAACCGAGATAAAGTGCTCTAGTTTTTGTAAAAAAGAAAATATCTCTTATCCTGAAAGTCATTTCAAAATTGAATAATATAGCAACACATTGTATTGAAAAAATTGAAAATTTGTTCATAAAGCTTTGGTGCAGAATGAACCGCGTTTATGCTATTTTTTGTCAATTTTTACCTATTTTTTCCCATTTTAGTCATAATAATTTCTTTTTCTCTTCTTAATTTTAGCACATTTTTCTTAAAATGCACTAAACAAATCTAAAAATAACAAAATAATTCGCATATCTCTTTTTTGTAAAAAAGAAAAAGTTGTCGCAACCAGTCGGATACCTCAAATAGCCAGGGGAATGAGTTCATAAACGTCGCGCTGTAAAGTAACAGGAAGGCTATTAGTGACGAACCTCGTCCTTTTGGAACATGATCAAGTGACGAGGACGACACCTGAACAGTCATTTCCCCTCTCTTTCCTAACTTGCACACCACACCAATGGAAAGACTTTGAGCCTCGATATATTTAATGGGCATCGGCCCTCTCTACACGACGTGTCTTCAGAGGCATTAGGAATCTAACCCGTGACGTTCCAACCATATGTTCAAACCATGACTACTAGGCTACCACGGCCACTATTAATAGTTGGAAAACAATCCAAATATTGTAGTGTTTTTATAGTAGTCATGTGACCATGGCATCCAGACTGTGATCAGTTATATTTCAGTCAAATTACGTGTTCTAGCCCTGATTCCTTTGACCCATTCTTGGAAACGATAGTCTAATGGTTATGGTCACGGTCCGGCGTGTCATGAGCTCGAGCCCCTGAGCCAATAAAATCTATCGAGGTTTTGAAGTCCTCTTGTTGGCCTGGTGTGGAAATTCGGAGAGGGTTCTTGACAGTTCAAGTGTCGTTCTCGTCACTTTATTTACGTTGGGAAGTTAATAAACACTCGTTTACGCAGAAGTAAGGATGAACGTTAAATTTGTTGTGGCTGTAATTCATGGCAAGGTGACATGGCACAGATGTGGAGAATGAGGTGCCAACTCAACTGTGTCCTGACCAGGACCAGAGACCAGGCCAGGCAAACACTGTCATCACGAGAGATCTCATCGACAAGGTGGACGACCTAGTGAGAAGTGATCGGCGTGTCACATTGCGAATGTTGGCGCTGAAGGTGGATGTCAGCTATCGAACCGTGTGGACAATTGTTTACGACAGGTTGCGATTTCGGAAGGTGTGTGCCGCTTGGGTTCCGAAGCAGCTCACCGACCAGCAAAAGAAACTGCGTATGGGACTAGCTTTGCAACATCTGTTTCAGTATCAGGAAGACCCCGCTTTCATGAAGCGGAACTCACAGGTGATGAGACCTGGTGCCATCACTAAGAGCCAAAGACAAAGCGGGACAGCATGCATCGTCACCTCCCCCTAAAAAGTTCAGAGCCGTGAAGTCAGCAGGCAACGTGTTGCTCACTGCCTTTTTTGACGTTCAAGGTCCACTACTTGTGGAATTCCTCGAGCACAGAAAAAGCATTAACTCCGATGTGTACTGTGAGACACTCCGACGCCTACGCAGGTCCATCAAGAACAAAAGACCGGGGCTGCTCACGGAGGGTGTGGTTCTGCTCCATGATAACGCGTGTCCACACGTCTCCAGAGTCACACAAATGGAACTGGACAAGTTCAAATGGGAAACGTTGGACCATCCGCTCTACAGTCCGGACATGTCGCCCTGCGATTTCCATGTGTTTGGTCCACTGAAGAAACACCTGAAAGGGAAGCACTTCAACTCGGACGACGTTCTCAAGGAAACTGTGAAGGACTGGGTCTCGTCACAGCCACAGGAATTCTGGGAACAAGGAATCCTGCGGCTTGTTCATCAGTGGGATCATTGTGCTCAGACCTATGGTGTATATTTTGAATAAAGTCTACATTTGTACCAACCGTGTCGTTTCGTACCTTTTCATTTGATCACCCCCTGTGGTGTGATTTTGGAGTTGGGCTACCTTGGCATCTTCAGAGAGGATCACGTGGTGGTACTTGGCGATTTTTTTTCAACTCGCGATATGTGCGATTTTCTTATCTATCACAGTCTATCACGCAGATATTCCTAGAGTGTTTTCGTTTTTGGTATTATTATTTTTAATTCTTTTTACATGAATATAAATAATTTTTAATCAGTTTTTATAAAAATACTAGTTACAATTCTAGTGATAAAAATATATCAAAATAGTGTGCCTCATAAAGACTTAAATATTAAAAACTGTATTTTCGTTTATGTGTTTCATGTTTTAATTAATTGTCTTATGTATATTTTTTGAAAAAAAAGTAGTGTTTGATTTAGCCCCACACATCTTTTTATTTCAGCCATACTCAATTTCATGAGCACTAAGGACATTTAAAACAGTCTTAAGGTAATAAAATTGAAAAAAATTTGCGTACCCGTCTGTCAGACGAATGTTCCTCAGAGCAGCAAAAAAAATTGATGTTCCGGCCAAAGGGTTAAGCACCATTCGTTAAGCCTCGAGCATAAAACCTCAATCGATTAAAATTTTAAAAAAGAATAATCATTTCATTCTTTAAAGTAGTTTATTCCATCAAACCACAGGAAAAATATAAGCCTACTTCATAAATATTTAAAACAATGTTTCAAGCTAATTTAAGTCTTTTAATAGATTTTTATTGATGTAGGAATTGTATCTGTAGAACAGAGGTTGCCAAACGTTTTTTGTCTCATAGACCCCTTGTCAGATTTTTCCGTTTTGGGTAGACCCCCTACTTACCTAATAAGGAATTTTTGCAAGTTTATCAACTTAAATGTCTTTTGGACAGCTAGCATAGAACTGTACTAAAATAGCTCTACTTTAAAATATTTAAATTTCTAACTGGAGTGAAGTATAGTGTTTAACACTTGTGACACGCATGTAAATTTATTAAATTAAAATTTAATTATAACTTAAAATAATTGTTACATAAAGTAACTGAGGAACAAACAAACGCTTTTAATGGGGGAGATGGATCTGGTGCTTCCGCCATCCTGGCGTTTCTAAAATTGCTGATATCCGTTTCTAAATTTTACTTTAAGATCTTCTTAGTGCCTATTCTGATCAGTTCCTCTTGTAATATGACATTTGTTTTTTTCTTTCTATGTGACCATATTAATTAATTGCCTACCGTGTGTGTGTGTGTGTGTGTGTGTGTGGTGTGTGTGTGTGTGTGTGTGGTGTGTGTGTGTGTGTGTGTGTGTGTGTGTGTGTGTGTGTGGTTACCATTATATATATATAGCCAAAGCATTCTCAAACCTAGCTTCAAAATCTGAATAAAGGGCATTTAAATGCTGAACGTGGGTTAAAATGTACTTTTCTTGGCAGATTGTGTGTGTGTGTGTGACAAATTGAGAAACTCGGAAAATTCGGGACGTCCAGTATTATACTACTTAACTTATTTATGGCAAGAAACGCCAAAATGATGGTCTTTTTAACTGCAAATTAACTTCATTAAATTAAGTAAATAAATCTGCTAAAAAGGTAAATGTGGTTTCCACTTGATTAAATATTTTCTTTTAAAATTAAATTCATGATCTGGTATAATGAGAGTCATTATTGCGTAGACCCCCATTATGGACCCCCAAATTATTCTTTCGCTGACATGGACCCCCAAATTATTCTTTCACTGACATGGACCCCCAGCATGTTGTCATAGACCCCTGGGGTTCTATATAGACCACTTTGGTAAGCACTGCTGTAGAATTACAAAAGGAGATCTCTTGTTGAACACAATCAAGTTTAAAATTCGGCATTATTACTGGATTGTTAAAATGATGAAAAACAGAAATGTATTCACTTTTTCGTGTATAAATGAATATAAAAACGTTACCATGTATCGAGATGAATGATAAAACAAAATAAATCATTTGAACAAAATGCATAACCTGTAAATAATTATTTATATAGTCAGACAAATTTCAGTCATCAAAGGAGAGCCATAATTAACAATAACAATTTATTTATCCAGTGTTATTAGGCCTGGCACCTTCAAGCTGGGAAAGCAACATTCAGAGTACAGAGTGTGATTGTAAACAAAAACAAAAGTATTTACTTACATGAGCGTTCAGACGCCCTCTGGCGGTTACAAAGAGAATTCGTTAGGGGATTCTTAACAACCTGAAGCAAAAAGTCGTGTCGGAGCCAGACGTTCATAGCAACTACTCTGTAACCCTAAACATCTGGTGTGTTTATTTTTTAAGAAGTAAAGAATCCTGTGGATGTGTTAATTCAGATATCTTAGACAAAACAAAAATATATTCTACATTTCTTAAAGAAATCGAATGAGAATAGATGATGGTAATGAATTTTAACACGAGATGAAAAAATGCATATACTAGTCAGTATCTACTACTCTGAATTTTATTTGTTATTATTTAATTTATTTTATTTACGGTACCCTTTCTCAAAAATACTTTAATGGTTAAGTCATTAACCATTCATCTTTAGCAAATTATTTCAGACTATCCAAGACTATCGTTAGTAAATTATTTCTGAAAAAGACAGTTTAAACGACATCTTATGCAGTTACAACTCGCATAAGATGTTGTTGTTTCTAATACCACGTGTCTGACGGTGTCAGATCGAGACAAACGAAGTTCATCATGGCAAGGGGCTAGGTGTACGTCTGTCGTTAGCTTTTTAGCTTTGAGCACTGTGCAGGGGACAGTAGGATTTGGCTCGATTCATACACGATAGATGGCGACAGCTGCTACAACCACCCACAAGACTTTCGGAGCCACCGATTTAACGAGCACGTACTCCGTGTGTACTCGGAGGGTATTTGGTGACAGCGGACATCAAACCCAAGCCTTCCAGTCTGGCGTCCGATGCTCTAACCACTAGGCTACCCACGGCCCTGTCTCGCATAAGAGATAATTTTACATAATACAGATCTGTACATCTCTTTATCTCTCAATAACTTTAACATTCTTAAGTGTTTTGTTGGGTTTTTGAAAAAATTAGGTGCTCACATCATTTATCACTTGGTATGCTGTCACTAATCCCTTATCATCGTATAACTCATCATTTATCACCAAATATACACTCTCTGACGGGGAAAAATCCCAACACCAAGAAAAACGTAGATAAAAACGTTGTGTTATATAAATGTAATTTGGTAGGCGTGTGTTTACACGCCTCAAACCTGAATTAATCTGAATCTTATACGTGAATTAATCTGAATCTTATACGTGAATTAATATGAATCTTATACGTGAATTAATCTGAAAGGTAACATCGATTCGAATTTTGCATTTCATGCTTAAGTGAGACGCTAGAAGGGCCATTAAGTACTTACATATCAAGTGATTTAAAGACGTGCTGTAAAGTTCGTGAGCGTTATTTGTCAGTGAGATTTAACGTATTTACTTGATGTTAACCAATAATGCCTTAAAGAAGACAAGAAGCTATTATCAACAGCTCAACGAGTTTGCAAATGAGGTCGGGTAATAGGACTACGAGAAAGTGGATTTTCTTTCATCGATTTTGCAGAAATATTTGGCCGGAATGTATCCACTGTGCATGATTGTTGGGAGCAGTGGTCAAGGGATGGTACTGGTTCTAGAAAACCGGGTTCCGGGTGGCCAAGGGGCACTACTGAGAGGGAAGACCGGCGTATTTGGCGTTCAGCTGTGGTGCATTTTACTGTATCTGCGGCAGAAATTCGACAGTACAGTAAAATGATACAGTTGGTACCACAGTGCCACAACGAACTGTTAGAAATTGCTTACTTCAAGGACAGCTCCGAGCCAGGCACCCTATAGCGTGTACTCTATTGACTCCAAGCCATTGTCATCTGCGACGCCAGTAGTGTCAAGCCACAGCTCATTGGAAAGGAGTGGAGATCTGTTGTGTTTTCTGATGAAAGCAGGTTCTGCCTTGGTGCCAGTGATTGCCGCATGCTGGTCAGAAGAGTCCAGGAAAACGCCTTCAACCAAACTGCCTGTGGCCTTCACCTGAAGTCATGGTCTGGGGAGAAATTTCCTATGACAATAGGGGCTCTCTTGTGGTTATCCCGAACCTCCCTACAGCAAATTTGAAGGTCAGTCTGGTTATTCAACCTATAGTACTGCCATTCATGAACAGCCTTCAAGGGGGAGTTATATAACGCTCACCCTCACACTGATGTTGCAACACAATGTGAACTACAAAGTGTTGACATGTTACCTTGACCTTCAAAATCACCAGATCTGTCTCCAATTGAGCAGGTATGGGATATCATTGGACGACAACTCCAACATCATTCACCGCCAGCATTGGCCGTTCCAGTATTGAGACAACAAGCATGAAACTCAATACCACAAAGTTGCAATGCATGAACGCTTGCAAACTTGTATTCAAAATTCTGGAGTTCACAACGCCTGTTAATGAAACAGCACTTCACATTCGAAATGCATTTCCTTGAGCTTAAATTAACATGTGATATTGTCGCGGGTCTATTCAGATTCTTTTCACTAACAGTCCTCTTGGGGGGGAAAAATGAGTCTTTAAAATTCAATCTATTGAAAGCCTTCCTTAGAAGAAGATGATGTGATTATGTAAATTAAGTCTTGTATATAAAAAATAAACGTTCGAGTTAAAAAAAGAGAGGTTAGACTACTACGGCTAAGCAGCGATTGATTAAACGTGAAGTGAGGCGTGGATACTTCGTAGCTGATTATTATAATATTAAAATTGGCGGTTTGTCAATTAGGAACCAGATTAGATTAGGTCATTAAGAATTAGGAGGTATTGCCAAGATGTAAGGGATCTGATTATTTAAAGTCTTCTTGTATCTCGTCTACCTCGCTATTGTTTTCTGTATTTGGTATTTGGGTGCATCTCTTAACTTTGTTTAATAGAATTTTTGTGTTGTTTGTAACTGAGAACAAATTGAAGTTATATTGACTATGGCTAATCTTCCTTCCGACTCCCCACCCACCCAAACTAAGTGATGATATATATATATATATAGCTCATCCATTACAATCTTGAAGATGTAATCGATTAAACATGTTAACTAGGCAATTGCTTTGTCCAAATCTCATTACTCTACAAAAATATTTTCTTGGTGTTGGGATTTTTTTTCCGTGAGTGTACTTACCTCATTTGACCATAGTTCCAAATGAAAAGAATCGTCACCGATAAACATTTTATATTTCTATTCTAATGTTGGTTCAGGAAAATAAAATCAACACTAGACAAACTTCCCCCGATCATCTGAAAACAGAACAAATAAAATTGAAACACATAAGCATTTCAGAATGATATTCCTAGGCTGTTTTACTAATGTTTACAGATGAAAAATTAATCCTTATTAATCCAAATCATGATTCGCATACAAACTTAGAGAGAGAGAAATTAAATATACAATCATTTTAGTTGACGCATAGAGATACAAAGAATATGTACAATAGAATTAGTTTACCTTCTTAGGGAAGGGGGTGGGAGTGACTTCATGCAACCTTTATCCTGTCTTCATAATTTTAAAAAAAACTAAGTTTAAGAAAAAAATTGTCTCGTCATACATGATTTAGAGCATTTATTGCGTTATTATCGTTATTTAAATGAAAGCATTTTTCAAAATTTTATGTTATATTTTTTTAAATTCAAATGGAAAGTAACATGGAAAGCTTCCAAGTGATAAAAATTGTTTTACATTTTAGTTCGTAAATATTTTTGCACAACTCTTCATTGACAAAATCGTTTATTAAAACATTCATTTAAATAGCATTGATACAGAGTTGAATTTTTTTAAACTGTTTCTTTGTGTTGTAATTTACATTTTCGAGAAATTGCGATTAAAAATAATCGCTTTTACCTTTAATTACTAGAACCACATTTTTTAGATTACTTCTAATTTAGCTCATGTAAAAATTTTAACAGCATTAAAACCCGAAGTCTTACTTTATTGTCCAAAAAAAAACTTGAAAAATCAATTTTTCTCACAGAATGTCTTCAAGTGACCATGTAACGCCTCGGAGGGTGTTAGTGTTTGAGGGTTCGAGCAAAGATTAACCCTAGAACTTTAAATACAGTTTTATTATTGTCTTCCCTAGACCACACTACACACTTAAAGGGAGGGAATGCACAACACATTAAACTTGGAAGAGCAATCGCATATAGGATTAATTCAATTAACATATAAATAAAAGCCCTT
Source organism: Trichonephila clavata (assembly GCA_019973975.1). Lineage (NCBI taxonomy): Eukaryota > Metazoa > Arthropoda > Arachnida > Araneae > Nephilidae > Trichonephila > Trichonephila clavata. The sequence continues at coordinate 375,042 of BMAO01024917.1, read as the reverse complement.
ATCTGAATATTGGAGCGCTCTTGACTCCTACGTTTGAATTCTCTTTGATAACTTGCTTTTGACGTAAAATCTGTCGAGAGCTTAAACATCCTCCCGTTGGTGTGGTGTGGTAGTTAGGAGAGGGGGTACCAGCTCAGGTGTCGTATGCGTCACTTAACCATGGTTCAAAATTACGCGGACCGTCCTCAAAAGCCCTCGTGTAGCTGAACAGTGGGACGTTAATATTCACTCACTCAATAACTTGCTTAACTATACGACCTCCGGTCGTAATCCTATTCACAATTCAATCTCAGCTTTCAACCATCAATTATCTATCATCCTCGTGTACTCTAATGCCAACGCTTAAATACACTCATGTCCATAAATTAAGGATAATTCAGAATCACACAGAAATTGAACTCTAAAATAAAAATTTCACCTGTAGAATTATCACACACATCTTGAAGAAGAATATGCAAATTACAGGAAACCACCAGATCGCGCGGATAGTACGTCACAATGACGAGAGTGTAAGAGAGGGGTATATAAGAAATGGTGGCAAAGAAGTAAAATTGTTCACAAGCGCTTTAAAAGCCTTTCAGTGCAATAAACGCATAGTTATGGCACAAAGGAAGCATTTGAATGATTTTTTATGTGGTAGAATTATCGGACAACTGGAATGTGGACGTACCCAGCTGAAAGTATCCGAGGAACTTGCAATCGCCCAGAGTGCCATCTCCAGGCTTTGGCAACGATTCCAAGATGATGGTAATGTGAGTAGATGTTACAGCACAGGTCGCCCCCGAGTTACAACGCCGAATGAGGACCGGTATTTGGCAGTTACTGTCAAAAGAAACAGACGGAACACAGCATCAGACCTGTCTCGTCAGCTCTCTTCAGCTACAGGTACGACAATTTCAAGGCAGACCGTGTACAGACGCTTAGGGCACATTGATCTATATGCTCCTAGGCCTGTCAGATGTGTTCTCCTTACCAAAACTCACTGTCGCCTGCGATAAACCTGGAGTAGAGAGCATGCATTGTGGACACCGCAACAGTGGTCTTGTGTAATGTTTTCCGTCGAGTCCAGGTTTAGTTTGCAGTCTGATTCTCGCCGGACTTTCATATGGAGAGTGCCAGGTACCCGTTACCACCAAGCGAACACCATTGAACGACACCGTTACGGTGGTGCAGGATGGCTCGTTTGGGGAGGAATTATTCTTGGTTCCAGAACTGACCTGCATGTTCAGAGTGTAACGATGACAGGCCACATCTTTTGGGATGCCATTCTGGAACAACATGTACATTTGTTTCGCGGCGCCATGGGTGCTGAATTTCTCTTTATGAACGACAACGCCCGTCCTCACCGTGCAAACATTGTAGACGAATGCCTTCAATCGGAGGATATCACCCGTATGGATTGGCCAGCATACTCACCGGACTTGAATACAACAGAGCATGTGTGGGATATGCTTGGCCGAAGAATTGCAGCCCGTCAACCCCCTCCCACCTGTCTACCGGAACTTCGGAGGGCATTGCTTGATGAGTGGTGTAATATTGCCCAAGATCAGATTGATAATTTGATACTCAGCATGCGTAGGTGTCGTAAGGCCTGTATTGCATCGTCCGGGAGGCATACTCCGTATTAACCATCATACTAACCATGCTACACTGTTTTTTGTAAATAGGTTCTTTTTGAAATTTGATCCAGGGAGTAAAAATCGCAATTTTTATTAATTATGTCAAACATATAGCATCTTTTTTGCTCTTTACCTTTTGTTTCATAAATAGACTTTACAAATAAGTCAAATTTGTTTTGCTTCTGTCTCTTTCTTTGCCTGAACTTCATTATCTTTAATTTATGGACATGAGTGTAGAAGTACTCATTTGCCTAAATCTCGTCTTCTTCACCGAGAAAGGTTTTCAACTGAACCTTTACTGTTAAAAAGAATAATTTTATTGAAGAGGATTAGTGGAAAATTCGTGGATGGATCTGTTACAACCATCTTTTAAAGAAGATTTTCTACATTGTTATTTTAATTGGTTGCTTTCAAATATTAAGGTATTTTATATTTATGAATAATTCTTCTCTAAATGGAATAACTATTATTTTATTCAAGCATCAAAGATAGATTTCATGTTTATGTGAAAATTCTGTCTTTGTCAAGGCTAATCCGGTGACTTGAGTCAATTTTGATTGTCACTAAAAGCTGATTCCTGTCTATTAGGGGGGAAAACCTTTTTCCATTCAGTGACATGTTATTGTTTCTTGTGTTGCAGGCGACGCACTTCTGGCTGGACGACATGTACCTCAAGAACCCGATCCCTCTGCCCATCAACTCCAGCCCCTTCTTCCTCCTCCCCAAGCAAATGTTCCATTCCACCAACGATCAACTCAGGTAAGACGACCCTCTTTTCTAATTTTTTATAAAATAAAGCAATCTTTCTTTAGATAACTATCACCACATGCTATTTCTTGAAAAACCAGCTTGATGAGCAGGAACTTGGTGTAAGGAACACAATGATAACTCCAAACCTGGATGTTGCCCTTAGCAATACCTCATTTTGTAACATTGCCCACCTGATTCGATGAGTATTTTATGATTATACATTGTTTTAAGTTATGGAGAGATACATCTGTCATGGCATTAAGCTTTCTTAAAAAAAACATTCTAGCAGCCCACACCTGCTGATTTAAACAGGGCTTGAATTTCTAAAATAGAAATTTATTTATTTTACATTCTCCATGACTCTCCCTCTCCTTAAGTCGATTTTTTCAAAACTCATTCTTAGGGGATCTCTATCCAACAAAAGAAGTGTGCCTTTTAAATTTCAAGTCTGTAGGTCTATTAACTCCGAAGATATGAAGAGTGAGTGAATGTGTATGTTTTTTCCCTATATGCAGGTTTCACTATACCAGACCGACAAACTTGCAGGATGTGTAGGAACTCAGAGACGAATCGAAATCACACAGGAATGCAGAGTCGCAAATACCGTAGTTTCGAGATAGGGTGCAAATAAGAAGAGAAAAAGAACAGAAAGAGCAACACATTAATCGAAGAGAAAGCATTTTATTAAACGATTGTACTACAACAAATGTTTGAAATTACTACGAAAAGTCTCCCGGTGAGCCTGACAGCGACGCTGCGTGGAATTCCTGACGTTCTGGAAAATTCCTCTAGGCAGTCTTTCGGTAGATGACACTGAATTGAAAGTTTCGTGAACACAAATATTGCCGGAAATCGTCCTTTGCGCGATCTGGTTCCCGATATTGTGAGATTAACTCGTATTTAAACGAAGAACTACCGACACATGCTAATAGTGTATAGCAGCGTTTCTCAAACTGAAGGGCACTCCCCCTTGGGGGCGTGATAACTCTACGAGAGGGGCACGAGCATATTGAAAAGTCGAAAACTAAAGATTTAAGAAAATTACTAATTTACTAAAATAAACAAACAAAATACTTTCTAACATAATAAAAGACACATTTACCCTGATATACTGCACTTATAAATGTATCCGACCTGCATAATGTATTTTATAGTTTATTTAGCAATACTAAGTTAAGAACAAGTTTAATAATTACCAGTGACCCCATGATCTTGTCATATACTAAATTATTTTCAGAAATTACCACTTATCTTGATAATCTGTACGGTTTATAATTTAGTCCCTTGACTACCGATTAAAAGTTACGCAATTCTCTCTCCAATGCCACTGTTTTTTAAAGTAGGCGGGAGTATGTGAGGTATTGGGAGTGGGAAGAAAAGAACAAATAAAAGCAAATCCTCTGAAATAAGTGTATCTTTCGCAAACACTGTCAGATAAGTCCCTTTATTGTATTCCATTGCCTTCGGAATAATTTTAAGGTTAGCAGTGCACAGAAAAGATCGTACTTTGGAAAGACGTCTATATACACGTCTAGGGGAAATAACGCTTTGGCTGAGTGAGACGATTATGTATGCTCATAAGAAATGTAAGTCGTACTGTAGCTTTATATTCAAAGTATTGTTTTTTTTTAATTCAATACATTGTTATTGTATGGAGAGGGGTGTGATGAAAATAATGATTTAATATTGGGCCGCAAATATTGGAAGTTTGAGAAGCACTGGTGCATAGAAATGCGAATTTAAAAGGGAACGCCGCTCGATGGGTGTACCAGGAACGTAACTCGAACAGGCGTGTTCCACATCACATGACCTTCTTAAGAGTGAACAGAAAGTGACGTGAGACTGGTTCTTTTTGGTGTACGAGACGCCCATACCTTCAATTGAAGACCTCATCGCTCGTATATCTGTAGATGCCTTGAGGTTACGTGACATGCCAGGAATGTTCCTGAACATACATGATTCCGTGCAGCGCAGCTGTCAAACCTACCAGATGACTTCGTGTTGAAATTAAAAACACGTGTGGTTGTACAACCTTTCAAAAATATATTTTCTGTCCCATTAATGTGTTGCAGTTTCTGCTCTTTTCCTTTGCTTCTTCGTACTACATCTCGCAACTGAGGCGTTTGAGACCCTGCATTCCTACGCAATTTCAAGTCGTCTCTGTACCCCCTGCACACCCGGCAAGTTCGTCGGTCTGGTAACGCGAATCACCCTATATATAAATACAAAGAAAAGATAGGGAGAGAGAAATCCCTAAAAAATATATATTATATTTCTGAGTCAACTTCAAAAAATATTCCCCTCTCCCTCATTGTAAATTAAAATCATTTCCGTTTTGTTTGTGCATACCCTTAAAAACTCAAATTACTAAAGTATTTCTCAATAATACCTTTCGATTTTAGACACCCTATTCAGTACAAATTATAAAGAGTATTGAATTAAAAAAAATAGAATGTTTGATAAAAAAAAAAGTTACATTCATGAAATAACATAATCAGCCATATCAGAATTCTAGTCTATGTCTCATCCAAATCAATCCTGTGCAATCGCCACTCACTGGTGCACGCGTTCAATCTATGGAGGTTCAAAGTCCTTCCGTTGGTAGTTTGGAAAAAGGATACCAGATCAGGTGTCGTCTTTGTCACTTTGTGATGGTTCCCTCTTACATCCGAACCCTCTTGTCTACCCGGCTAGATGTGTGGGAGAAACAGAATAATCCACAGACAGGATTTCCAATCTAATTAAATTATTAATTCTTATGATCAATCAGACACAATACAATTCTAATTAAGGTAGCTGAAATATAGTAAAGTGCGGAGGTGAGATTCTATTACACGGGGATACTACTTCAGACCCTCAACTGACTCTTAGACAGCTTAAATATGCTCAAATATAACTACGTCGCACACGAATAAACTCGCTTCTACTTAATCAAACGCACAGTATCTGAACCTTTTATGCATCGAATTGGAACCTTTATGCATCGTATTTTACACTGGAAACTTGCAGGTGCTCTCGTCGGCTTGTTCAAATGTCGTAGGCTCCACGCTCTGTAATCTTTAACTAATTCCACTCCTTTTCAATCTTCAATTAACTAATTCTCAAACTTTATGTTAACTCCTACTTGCACACTCCAGCGTATCAACTTCAGCGTGTCAACAACTAACTGTCAACTCGCGAAAACAGAACTTATATAATATACCTCATTTACATAATCACGTTTCCTTACTCGATGAAGGCTGGTTGAAATAAATATTTACCTTAAAGATATAAGAAGGGATTAGTGGAACCGCGTATAGATCCGTCACAACTTGGCCGAGAACCATCGCCAGTAACCCTTGTGTTGCTTTAAAATGCGGTGTTAATATTTTATTTATTTATCAAATGCCTTCCCATTGACCATTAGGTCATTAGGCAATGAGCTCTCCAATACTTTTTCACAATACCCTATACATTCTTAAGTAAGTTCGCGTCCATGACTTATCCAGAATCACATAAAACACACAAAGGTGAGATAGGCAAATTAAACCGAAACAAATGAGCTGAAAGTCAGTCATGTCCAGTCTAAACTCAGCCACAACCCTTTCTTTGGACAATCACCAGGAGTCAATGTTGCTTTAACGAGAATGATACAGGAGTTTGGGTACTTATCGGTTACTGGAACCACTTAGTTTGGCTACTACTTTTCCGAATCGCCACCAAAAGAAGCATTGTCGTCGTTACTATCAATTAAAAGATGTTTCGGGGGGGGGGATTTGCATCTGTCGTTGACATCCCAAGGCAGAAGTTTGTCGGACCACCAGTAATCAAAGCGTAAGGCTTCCGTTAATATAATTCGATCCTCACACGAAAACCAACAAACATCACGCCTATAACCAATCGCATTACTTCAATGCTCCTCAAACTGTGGGGTGCACCCCCCCCCCTAAAGGGGTGTAATAACTATAGGTGGAGACGTCGAAATTCAAAAGCATATCGAAAATTCAAAAACAAAAGATTATTTTAAAAATCTTATTAATTTATTGAAAAGGAGTAAAGCAAAATACATTCTGGTATAATACGAAATATTACGTGGAGTAAAAAGTTTTCCGTCAAAAAACAAAAATCTTGTAAAATGATAAATGCATACAAAATCAGAAAAATTAAGGATAGTTTTCTTCATTCAAATCTACAGTAGTCTGCCAGCGTTTTGGCAACTTTTCAATCCCTTCTGCAAAGAACTGTAGCGTGCGCGAGTCTGGAAAGCGTCGACCTCATTTATGACCTCGTCATTTGAATGGAAGATTGTGCTATCAAGATGCAGCTGCACATGTTAAAACAGATAGTAATCCGAAGGCGCCATGTTTGGGCTGTAATGTGGGCAGTTTGGGCACTCCAGGGTGGAGAACGTCCAGCCGATCGCGCACTAACGTGTGGCTGGACGTTATCACTACTTCTGAACTCTTTCTTTAGTTTTTTGCGAATGGCATCGCTAACTTTGGTTAGCATATTGCTGTATACTGTATTGTTAATAGTGTTATTATTGATATCACTTTTCATGTACTCCTTATACACTGCTGGCCACCGTAAATGCAACACCCAGAAAGACAAAAGATAGCACAACAAAATTTATTTTGTAGATAACAGGTTGACAAGGTGTCAAATGATTAAATTTATAGACTTCTGTGAAGTGTGGTACCTGCCAGAATCAGTAGCCAGAGTAGCCACCATTGTTGGAGATCACCACTGCCACACACTTCGGCATTGATTCAAAGAGACTTTGGATGTGTTCTTGGGGTACAGCAGACCAAGCAGCTTCCACACGTTGCCAAAGTTGATCTGATGGGGCAGCTGGGGATGTAATCTGGGTCAATCGTTGAGCAACAATGGACCGCGTGTTTTCTATCAGCGAAAGATCCGGAGAGCGAGCCGGCCAGGGAAGCAATTCAATCTGGTGATTGACGAAGAACCTTAGGACAACGCGTGCCACGTGTGGTCGCGCATTATCCTGTTGAAATATGGCTGTGGCCAAGCCCTGAAGGTAAGGAAGGACAACTGACTCCAACACCTCGGAGATGTAGTGCTGGCTGTTTAAAGTACCGGCAATGCATACTAGAGAAGTGCGAAAGTGATATCCAACACCGCCCCATACCATAATACCCGGTACAGGACGTGACGGTGCATAACGCAGCTGTTCAGCATCCTCTCTCCCCGGTGTCTCCAGACTCGAATCCGACCATCGTGATGTTGCAGACAGATTCGTGACTCATCAGTAAAGACAACTTCATTCCATTCTGCCTCCCACATCCTTCTTTCATCGCACCATTGACGGTGGAGATATCTGTGGTTCTGCGTCAAGGGCAATGGACGTCTTGCGGACAGACCACTCTGCTGTAAATGGCGTCGAATGGTACGCGCAGACACTGAATGATGCGTTACAGACTCAAGATACAGAAAGATAATCCACAATCTCGGTAGGCCACTATCCTTCCTCTGCCGAACTCGGATACTTGATCAAAAGCTGATCTCTGTTTTCTACGAGACATAACTAATCGTGTTTTGAAAAAATCAAAAGAAAAACACAATTGCCGAACTTGAAATCGTTGAAATCTCCAAGCCTTAAATAGCGCTTTGAGGTGGCACCACAGGCATGCGTGATGTGTGTCTGCGCTGAAATTCTAATTATTTGCATATATCACCTCCGCTAATGCATGTTGTAAATTTCATGTTATTTGCGTGCTTCCTTCAGGGTGTTGCATTTACGGTGGCCAGCAGTGTAGATAATTCCACAACAATACCACGAGATACAGAAAAGCACTTACTTGTTAGTTATCGTTCGTCTTGCAACCGAACCTGCTGATTCCCCGGGTACTGACCACCCTCCTTTACGGCTTATACTGTTGTAGTGCACCTATTTTTCATCACAGGTCACTATTCTGTCCGGAATGTTTTCTTTGATATCTGAGCAAAGCCAAACATAGGCCCTTTTTCTTGTCTTCAGCAGTCAATTCGTGAGGTACCCAGCGGTTAAACTTGATTATGCGTTAGATTGATGCGTTTGAGAGCATTAACTGTTGTTTTTTGACAAACGTTAAGCTCTAACACAATAGTTCGTATAGAGACATTTCTGCCTTGAACAAGGATTTGCTTTAATTGGTCACAATGAACCTCAATAGGGAGGCCAAAACGTGGTTCGTCTCAATGTCGAAATTTTCAGTTTTAAACACAGTATTGAAACTTAAACTTTCACACGTTTTTGTGGCATTCAGTTGCACTAAATTTTTTTCGGTACTCATAGCACATAATCGTTTTAATTTGGTGACGAGATAGCTCCATTTAAAACTCTTTTTTGGTGCAGAAGTTAATAAAGTTTTGACAAACAACTTACACAGTCGTACATGGCCCAATACTCCTCCACAACGACTCGCTCGGTCTCATAGGTCGTACAAAACAATTGCGTGATGAATTGAAATATGAAATTTTGCAGCAACCAGCTTATTAACCGGATTTCTCGCCAACCGACTTTCATTTTTTAAAAACATTTAGAACTGTTTACACGGGCTAAACAGTACGAAAATGAAGAAAGTCTGAAAAATTCCGTATCAAAAGTGTATTGATTCTTAAGCTAAGAATTTCTTTAAGAAAGGCATCTATGGATTAAAATCTCGTTGAGGAAAGTTTATTGAAGCAAATGGAACATATTTTTATTTTATAAACAGCTTTCGAAAAAAGTTGTGCTTTTTTCAATTCCTACTCTTAGTTCACACTCTCCCTATTTATGTTTATATATTTTGTGTTCAAGTTTTCAATCGCTAATAAAATACTTTTTATACCTCACCAATTTCAAATACATTTTTTAAACTTGTAGTAGATGACACTTGATGTTAATATAATTTTTTCAAATATTAATTCATTAATTAAATTTTATGTATCAATTATAATTTGAGAGATATATTTCAGTCGATGGTGCCAGATGGTAGATTTGAGAGTCTTTTATTCAATGGTGCTAGATGGCAGCACCATTGAATAAAAGAGCTTTGGTTAAATTTGTGGTGAAGATTTAACTTAACCTGAATAATCATATCCTAGTTAGATGTCAGCATTCCTTTTAAACTGGTTTCAAGAAAAATTCAAACCCGCTTTTTATAAAAAATGTAATTACAAATATTTTGTTTAAAAGTTTTTAATGTTAATTTAAAAAGTGTTTTGCCACTTAATATTGAGATTCTGTCGTACGTACATATTTATATTAAATATAATTATTTAGTAAAAAGTAGCTGAAATAAAATTTTTCTTTGTTGACCTAAGTATGAATTGACTTTTTAAAAAAAATCTATATTACTTGTGTTATACATTCACTTAAGAATCCGACATTTCATACGCACCAACCTAATATATTTAAAAAATATATCTTAATATATCTTCAAAAAAAATACAAAACTCACAAAAGTAAAAAATTTAACTTTTGTTCCTATGTATTTTATAAATAATGTTTATACTAAAAAGGGAACAGATTGGCATGGAATGGGGATATATAACCAAATGGAAACATCATTTAAAACTTGGGCATTTCCTGTTCTTTAGTCTTTCGACCCATTCATAAGATTAAAACGAAAATATTCATATCGAGACCTACATCAAAGAGAATAATTAACATGACAGCGCTATCTAACAAAAGAGGGACTCCAGCTTTCCAGAGACTGGCAGAAATTAAAGAGAGCCGGACCATCTAATCTTGCATTCAAAAAGAAGCCAATAAAATTCCGGTCCATATTTCCCACCAGAGTTGGGCCCGCTTTGTATTCTAATTAAATACACACGTGACCCGACTCCAGATTGATAATCCTGAATCGAATGGAAAAGCGTTTCGCAAACCTAATGTCATCGTCGGCTCAGGTTCCCGCTTCACTTCTCAACTGGATTGGGAAAAAAGCAACAGTTTCATTCCTTCTCACTAGTTAATTTATCGACGATTGAATTAACATTTAGGAGAGTTTCTGTTTATTCAAATCAAAAGGAACGCTTGTTTTTATGGTGATTATTTCGATCTTGTTGAGAAACCGAATGCTTGTTTGGAATGGATGATTTGTTCTCAGCTGGGATTCAGAAAGCGACACGATTAGCTTTTTCGATGAGACAATCTACCGAAAGAAATTATTTGGTAATGGGATAGAACGAATGATGCCTTAGAAGTTTAATAGGAATAATAGATCATTCCAAAATTCATCGTGAGCTTTACTGTGCTATTTATAGTGTACTGTCCCAATTTTAAAGTCATGCTCTGTCTTATTTTATATTTGCAAATTGCCAGAGATCAAGTGATTGAACAAAAGAATGATGTCAATAGTTTTCTCACTCATAATAGGGAATTGTCGCTTTAGGGGCTTAATAGCAAATTAAATACAATTCTCTTAATTGTTGTGACGAAAGACATTGTGTTTCACTCTCAGCAGAACTGGTGTTGGGGCTACTTATTTTATTTCATACGGAGTATCAGTGCACGAAGCACTTTAATGAACCTACATTTTTCCATCTATGTGACAGCCGTTATAAGTTAACTTAACAGGATATCGATTCTACAACTGCAACATGGAACTTGATTATGATGTTTCCGTGACAATTATCTGACATCTTTATCTAGAAGATCTATAATTTTCTCCCTGAAAAAGAAAAGAACTATTAATATTTAATTCAAATAATGACTATTCACCTTACAAAATAGAGACAGAGCCTTTTTTTTATCTTAATAATTGTTGAAAGACGTGTGATTGTCTATAGAAATAAACATGTACACATGTGAATACGTTAAAATCTTATTTATTTTCTTAAAACTTAAAATAAACATTATATGCCTCCTTTTTTATTCAATTAAATACGAATCCTGTTCACTTTAAGTATCTCTAAAAATCATCATCAAGGACCTACAAGTCATAGTCATGGTCGCGAACTTAGGGATCGTGTGATCGAGTCATGGCACCACGGAAGACCCACATGTAGAACAGCAGGTGCATGTTAAACCTATCGAGGCTTTAAATCCTCCCGCTGCCGAGGAGAGGAAATTTTGGAAGCGGGGTGCCAGCTCAGGAGGTGGCTGTGGTAGCCAAGTGGTCTAGGCATCGGATCATGGCTAGCGTGTCATGAGTTCAATCCCAGTACCATTAAAGACCCTCCGTGAAGGGGAGCGATGCACGTTAAATCTGTCGAGAGCTCAAACGTCCTCCCGTTGGTGTGGTGTGGTAGTTAGGAGAGGGGGTGCTAGCTCAGGTGTCGTCCGCGTCACTTGACCATGGTTCAAAATTACGCGGACCGTCCCCAAAGGCCCTCGTGTTGCTAAAGAGTGCGACGTTAATATTCACTCACTCACTCACGCCAGTTCAGGTGCTGCCACAAAACCTTTCTTCAAAATATCGAGGTCTGTTGTCAATAACTCTTGTGTAGCTACAATATTTTTTTTTATTTCTAATGGACAAACTCTTACAGTAAGACAAAAAACACACAAAAAATTAAGCAAGAGAAAAAAACGTGTGTGTGGGCTTATGACCACACGATAGAAGTTAAAACTTCTGATTTATTCTGGGCAAGAGTATCCAATTGTTCGTATGTACTATGTTTTCTTTTACGACACTTTTGCAGTTCACTTTTCGTGCTCATTCATCGAGGAATTTGTTTATTTTATCCCTTTTCTGTAACGAGTAATCTTTAAATAATTATGCATTCTTATATATTTATATATGAGTATATACTATTATAATGTCATTTATTCTATTTTTAAAAACATTTATATGTAATTTTTTTTTACTTATGTATATTATATATATATATATATATATATATATATATATATTACAAAAATATACAAAAAATAGTTATATACCTAAGATAACTATAGTCATGATAGAATAGTGTTACGAATTTTGTATACAATAATGTAAATAATTTGTATTTGGAAATGCAATGCCTTTATATTACTCTATGCTATACTTATTTCATGTTAAAGTTGTAATATTCACAAGCAACGCCGTCCCTTACGTTATAATGGTGATTCAATGGGAACTTGCCAAATATTGGCGATAAAGCCAAGTTGGCATCATTCTTGGCGACCAACTTGGTGACATTGGCGACCATGTTGGCGAGTTCGGGACCTTCTGCATTCTTCTAGAAATTAGTAGAGAAATCCACTAATTTCACGATCTGTGACGCGAGCGCAATCTTTCCAGAAATATCGGTCCTGGCTATAAATAGAGCGATACTCGCCGCAACAGTCAGTCTGGTTTCAACTAGCGAGTAGCGAGTCTGGTTTTGACTAACGACTAGTAAACTTGCCTTAATCGTAATTAGCTCGGCTGTGCTTGTGAATAAGCTTATATATACGTGTATTTTTGAATACTGATAAATGTGTCTAAGTGCTGTTGAAGGTGTGAATTCCTTCTGATATTTATTCTGCGAATTTTGCTGTTGAATCCTGTATTTTTAAGGATTGAGTTACGACAATAAATACTCATCGCTCTTAAAGAACTGTCTTGTTGTTTACGACTGATTTTGCATAAAATCCTCCAACCCCAATCTACGTAACAATAGTTTTAGCCACAGAAAAACTAGAGCAAACTCCTGGCCTTAGGAACCAGGATTGCAGGTTTAAACAATGTTTTTCAGCCAGCCAACCTTCACCTGAATTTGCCAATACTCTGGGCCATAGGGAAAGCAAGAAATTTCTAGAGAAGTTTAACTATTATTAATATATACATATGTATATATATATGGTACTCACTTACTATCACAATAATTCCAAAGTTCAAGATAACTCGCCAAGTTGTCAGCCCTGATTTCCCATGTATCGTACGCGTTGAATTGGCAACCATGTGTTTTCTTTCATATAATGTAACCGATACCGTTGAGATAATACGCGCGTATGTACCGTTTGTATTACTTATGCAACGCCGTATACTATGCACGACTAGGAAAACTCATGATCTGAGAGCTGTTTACTTTTCTTAAAATTCTCTGAGCAAACAAAAGGACACAATTAATGCTTTTATTTTCTGGTCATCTCTTTGTCATTGTCACAAATATAAACCGAAACATTGGCAACTTTCTCGCCAATCAACTTCTTTAAGGATTCGGATTTTCTTGGCACATTTTTGTGCTCAAATACGCTCTTTTTACTGAAACAAAAAATACATCCCCTGTTTCATTTCTTTGATCTCTTAGATAAGAATAATTGGTACTTATGTACTATCGTAACAATGCCAACGTTCAAAAGATAACTCGCCAAATTGGCAACCCCGATTTCGCATGTGTCGTACGCACTGAAATAGCAACCATGCGCTTCGTTTCATATAATGTCACCAATACGTTGCATTAATATATAAAAGTTCCGAATATATAATCTTTTTTAGCGCGTTTTTCACGTAGTGGAACAAAAGCGCTATTAGGACGCAAATTTTGTCTTCGTTCCATATTTTGTCGTACCTTTTTCTCAGCTAATAAGCAACCAATTGACCTCGGGTTTTCGGCATTGGGTCGCATTTGTGCCCTAGATGAGCCGAATCCTATTTAAATTTAATTATTTTTAAATTTTTTTAAGTATTGTACTACTTTCTGTTAGTAAAAAGTTCAAGTTGCATTATTGTAAAATACAACATGTGAAAAACGCGCTAAAATTACTTGGCCATGCCAATGATTGATATCTTGTTTTTAATTCTTTTCACTTGCTCTTCTCTTCTCTCATTTACTCGCTGGAGTTGATTGGAAGTGGGCTGTATGACAGTAATATTAAAATAAAGGAAATGAAACTTCAAAGGGAAAAGTGTGCTTGACATTTTTTCTTAAAAAATACACGCGACTAAAATTTTTTAATTCAAAACTAAGCTTGCTTCGCCGACTGGTGTAACGCTTTCGAACCTGATGCTTAATTTAAATCCTCTCTTCAGCAAAATGAGCATAAGGAAGTTATCACCTCAAAAAATATTTCAGTTATATGTAATTTTTAGTTTACTGTGCTCAATCAACAGGAGAGGGGGGGGGGAGAATGAAGTATAATATGCGGAACAAATACAAACTTTCAGAATATAATGATTATATATCTGCAAAAAATTAACAAAATAATAATGTTTCAGAAATTGCAAAACATGCGGAACAATAGCACAAAGGAAGTGATATATTTCAAAATCACGCCTTGGCGATAAGATATCGTGCCAAAGTGGAGCCGTCATGTGACCTGCCAACGGTTATTATGCTTACTAATTCATTATAGAGCTTGATCGATTAGACCTGGTGTCAACATCTACACTGTCTTTTGTTTTGCCTGCGTAGAATAACCAGTTTTGCAATTAAGATGTTAGTTCTCCTCAGAAGTTGATTTGTTAAATAATCACGTATTAGCATGCACATGTTTCATTTTCCTTTAAACTACCAAAAGAAATACCTGTAAGTTGCAGAGAAACTTCTGCGCAAATGTTATTTAGGGCACGCGGAAACTGCATCCTTTCATGTCAGCGAACACATCCATTTTGTCTTAAAGCATATGTTATTATAAATTCGCTCTTTTCAACAGATTATTTTATCAGGTGACTGCTGTGTAATTAGTCCTTTATTCGTGAGGTTTTTACTCTATTGTAATCAATATAGTATATGTAAAAGAGAAAAGTGACTCCATTCACTCATCAAGATATTTCTGGAACTCTACAGACTTGAAAATTGGCAGGCATGTTCCTTTCATGGAATAGTGATTCGCTAAAAACGGGATCTGCAGAAATCAATCTTCATGGGGGGTTGCGAGGGGTTAAGGTGCGTTATAGATAAATATTTCCGTTTTTGAATTATCAGAACTGCAGACTTGAAATTTGGCAGGCGTGTTACTTTCATAGACTAGAGTTCCTCTAAGAAAGGGTTTTTTGTGAAAATCATTCCCCATAAGAGAGGATAGGCGACGTAATAGATAAAATTTCCTGTTTTTGAACTGTTAGACGCATATACTTCAAAATATTTAAGCTTGTTTCTTTTGCTGAATAGAGATCCTATGAGAACGGATTTATAAAAATCGACTCCTATAGAAGGAGAGGGGGGGGGAGACTGGGAGTTATTGATACAAAAAAGTATTCCCGTTTTTAAACTACCAGACCTTGTTATGGGTCTCTATTCAGAATTTTCCAACTAACAATCCTCTTGGGGGAAAATGGTCTTTAAAATTTGATCTATTGAAAACCTTCTTGCAAAGAAGAAGATATGAGTATGCAAATTAAGTCTTGTATATAAAGATTAAACTTTCGAGAGAGGGTCGACTGCTACGGCTAGCAGCAACAGCAGTAGTGAGTGAGTGAGTGAGTGAGTGAGTGAGGGATTAAAAGTGTAGTGACGCGCGGATAGTTAGAAACTGAATATTATAATATTAAAGTTGATGATTTGTCAAAAATAAATCAAATTAGATTCGGTCGCTAAGAATTAGAAGACGTAAGACTTAGACGTAAGTAATCTGTTTATATATTTATAGTCTTCTCGTATCTCGTCTGCCTCGCTATTGTTATTCATATTTTACATTTGGGGGCATCTCTTAGCTTCGGTTAATAATTTGTCTTTTGGATCGCATCGAATAATAAATTGAAGTTATATTGAATATGGCTAATCTCTTACTTCCGACTTCTCCACACTGAGGGATGAGATAGCTCTTCCCTCAGGAAGGAAATTTATTGTGCATGTTTCTTTTGTTGAATTGAAATCCGCTTTGAACGGATCTTTCGGAAATCGATTCTCAAAGAGAGATGCGGGATTTATTGATAAAAAAATATTTCGTTTTTGAACTATTACATTTAGGCTTTAAATTAGGCAGGCATGTTTATTTTGTCGAGTAGAGGTTCACTAAAAATGATTTTTGCTAAAATCCACTTTTCGGGAGTGTAAAAGATCATTCTCTTCAGTTTTAGATATTATTTAGAAGTCCTGTCCTTTTCCTTGTTTTAAATCAGGTGGTGAGAGCTATAAGAATGTTTTTATTGCAATCTAACGCTTACTGCTAGGCCATAAAAATACCAATAATTTACATACATATAAACAGTATATATTTACACACATTATGAAGTATCAAACGAAGTGGGTGGTAACGGCTAGTGTTATATGTCCCACAACATACACATTTTTCATAAACATTCTTGACACCAAAAAATTCTCTTTAATATTTAAATGTTATAATACTTGAAAATTTTCAGCAGGTAGATAATTTAATCTATTTATATACAGGATGACTTTAAACAAAGTTCCCCTTTTAAACTGTTTTTAAAAAAAAAGAAAAAGAAACACTGCTCAAAATGACTTGAAATTTGAACTAAATATACTTGAAGAAGAGGGAAACGACGTGGTATAAGAAAAAAATTCTTTGGCGTTTTCATTGTTGTTTTTCACTAAGAATGCAACAACTGTTGAATGCCATAAGTTTATTTTGTTGAGTATAAATCCGCTTGGCACGGATATTGCGAAAATCAAGTCTTTGGGGGCGTTCTAGACAATTTAATACTTCCACCTCAGAAATTCAAGTCCTGGATTTTAAAATTGAGATATAAGAGCTATAAAATTGTTTTTCAAAACAATCGAAGTCTTACTGCTAGGACTTAGGTAAAAAAAAGGAAGTATGAAGTCGTACATTATGAAATAACCAACGAATCTGTCGGGTAACAGCTGGTAAGAAATATAGAAATTTCGAACCCCTGAATACCAAGAATGCAAAGATACAAACTGTCTTATACGCATGATTATATTAATACTACCTGCATGGCCCGGCGTGGCAAGAGCTTTTTCGAGCGTATAATTTTTTGGCCATGGAAATTTCTCTTTTCCCTCTAGGTGTCAACAATGCTTTGTGTGTGGGGGGAGGGGATTTCTGTGTGTCAATGTCAGAAAAATTTAATTTCTCGAAATTTCTTCCTCCTCCTTAGCCCATCAGATGGATATGTTTCCCCTCCGCTTAACTCGGCATTGCATGATTTCTTCTTCCAAGATTTTCCCTTTCCCTCTTGACGCCAGCACTTCTAGATGTGTATATATGTACAATTAGATTGATTTCTATATTTATGTCATTAAAATTCCATTTTCCGAAATTTCTTCCACTTTTCCTCATCAGACAAGTTTCTTTTTCGTCCGTGTCAGGCGACATTTCATGGACTCTTTCTAGTATAAAACTCTTTTTCCCTTCTCCCCCCCCGGGGGTTAAAATCTTTATTAAAATTTATATTTTCAATCAATAATTTACAAAACTAATCAAGTTTTACCCACAAAAAAAAACAGACAATGTGCGGTTTTTCTTATTAAATAATTATAATTTATAGTAATCTACACTATTAAAATCCGTCGGTAAACAAATATATCTATGTTACCCTTTTCCCTGAAACTGAAAAATACCTTTTTTAAAAATAGTTCTATGTATGAAAAATGCAGAAAAATAAAAATTATAAAAATTACAAAATTCCATAAACTTTTAAAGTGAGTGAGTGAGGGAGTGAATATTAACGTCGCACTGATTAGCAACACGAGGGCTTTTGGCGACGGTCTGCGTAATTTTGAACCATGGTCAAGTGACGCGGACGACACCTGAGCTGGCACCCCCCTCTCCTAACTACCACACCACACCAATGGGAGGACGTTTGAGCTCTCGACAGATTTAACGTGCATCGCTCCCCTACATGGTGGATCTTTAGTGGTACTGGGATCGAACTCATGACACGCTAGCCATGATCCGATGCCTAGACCACTTGGCATAAACTTTTAAAATAAGTTTTTCAATATTTCGCTTCAGCTGAACTCGTCAGCGTCGGGAAAGGCAGAAAAAAAGTTCTGCTTAAAGGAACGTTATATTTAAATTGAAGAAAATCCATAAAAGTTTGTAAAAAATGTCACACATTGTAGAAATTGAAATTTTATTAATGTATTTCAAGTTAGTCACATGTTCTCAAAACATTTTGTTAACCAAAGTGTATGAATGCAGTCGAAAGAGAAAATGTCATGAAATTTCAATTTGGCTGGGGAAAAAAGTTTTTAATACCAACTTACGTCGAATAGCGGTTTTCAAAGCCAACTTACGTCATTGTTAAAACAATCATGTTGTTACAACAATGCAAGTCAATAGTGCTTTTTAACATTTTTAATTAATATCTTTGTAACTGTTTGCAATATCGAAATTTAAGTGATCAAAATGGATTTCCTATCTTTTGGTACCTTCGGCGCGTTTCTGCGTTCAATGGTCCTTGAGAAGATAACTTCACATAGATAGATAAGTAGATAAATACATTTGTTTACCTTCTTGTTTTAAAAAGATAGATTTCATCTGAAAATTTTGTCTATTTTTTTTCTTCAAGTTTACGCAGATATTATGTTTTGCAACTTCTAAGTTCCAATCATGTTTTTTGTTGCTTACGGTTATTAAATTATTACAAGGCTCAAGGCGTCTACACGAGATATTATTACGAGAGACATAAACATTTTTACATTTTTTTTATATTTGCCATGAATTTCTAATCACTTCGCCCTATGACTTTAAATATACATCTGTTTTTCTAAAATAATATATATATTTGTATAATTTTACACTGCAAATAATATTGGGTGTAATTGTGCAGTTTCAACAAACTTTTTTGTGGTTGGTTTTAAATCATATCACATGAAATTTTCGGAATATTATTCAATCTTCTTTTTAATAGAAGTTTAGAATATCAATCCATTGCTAGAAGGATTATTGCCCTTTTCCGTCTATTACATTTTTGCTTATTTTTTCTGATTTAATGAATACTTCATTTTAAAATTCTAAAAACAATTAGCAAATTTTTTGTTTTACTAAAGAGATAATAGCTTGACTCTAAGCTTCTTACGGCGAGGCTTTAAAAGTAATTTGCAAAGAAAGAAAAAAGCCCCCTTTTAAAAATAAGAAGAATCTGTATTACCATACGAAAGCAGCTTTAATGACTGTCATAAATTTAAAGCACTTTTTTTTTCCCTTCCTTCATGTTACTTTTCCTATATCTCTATCTCGGGTACATATGAGAGTTATTTTATTTCTTCTCCTCATCAGGTGAATTGTTTGTGCTAAGGTAATCATATTTTTTTCTCCTGTTAAATTATTTTACATTTATTTGGTTTCATAGTCTAAAATTTTATCAACATTCCATTAGTATTTTGATTTACGCGTTCAAGTTAATTTTAACTAAAATAGTATGGGATGGGGGATCATTTTTTTTGTATCAAAATTTAAAAGAGATAATATATTTGATACGTCGCGTAATATTGTGCACAAGCATTTAAAAAAATTCATCGCTTTTCTTTTCTTTAAATAATTATATGTATAGCACTTTAAAAATTATTTAAGGTTATGCGTGATATGCATTTCTTGGGCCAAGTTTTGCTATTCTATGTAAATGTTTTTCCTCTTCAAGTTTTAAAACACATCAGAACTATAACATTTTATAATTTTACGTTTTGGTAATTCTTATTTAATGTTTGTTCATGGAGAATAAAAAAACTGTTTATTAAAGTCCTTTTCAAAGCAACACGAGGGCTTTGGACGCGACAGACCTCGTCGTTTGACCTCTGAGCCGGTATCTCGGTCTTCTAACTTCCATACCAAATCAACGCGGGGAATAGGATTCATAGCAGATTTAGCATGCATCAGCCTCTCTTCAAGGCGAGTGTTGGGTGGGTTTGAGACTCGAACCCATGATTCGACAATCTTGGTCACGAGTTTGTGACCATGGCCACAATGAGCTATTCAATCAGCTTAAGAAATTTCAAAAATAAGGAGACTAAACTGACAATTTCAAAACATTCTTAACTTTTTTTTCCGCCAATGGTAAAATTTATTTTATTATTTTATTGCTTATTTTGTTTATTTAATCTTTTTGCAAATTATTTTTATCAAAAATCGTTTATTCCGTTTTAGAGCAATATTTTATGTAATCATGAAAAATTAATCTCTGCTTGAAAAGACTTTATCATAGAACGTGTTCGAATCGCGGGGGAAAAATCGGGTTTAATAGATTATATGTTCCCAAAAAGTTAAAATTTTCAAAATTACGTTAAAAAAAAATCGTGATTTAAATGCATAATATGTAGCTTTCTGTTATGGATAGCAATTTTTATAGAATTACCTCTGTTTATATTATCTCAACACAAACTTTGCAACTTTCTTCGCCATTTTTAAAACCTGACTCTCAAACTTCAAAGGACTCGCACTCGAGAGATTTTGACTCAAATCCGTCTTTACAATACGTGTAGTTGCCGTGAAACAAAACACCAGTAACTTACTACAAGCTCAAATAATTTTAACAAAAGATTTTATTGGACTAACTACTCACAAGAATTACGAAAAAGATTAATTGATTCTTAATAAAAAATTCACTTATAAATTACTTGCAGACATTCAGATGGCCACAGTAGCCTAGTGGTCAGGGTAACAGATTCGTGGCCGGCGTATCATAAGTTCGAGCCTAGAACCGCTGAAGACCCGCCGTGTAGGGGATGATGGGGGTTCACCCATGTGATGGGTTCAAAAAAAAATTTCTCTATAAATTGCTTCCTTAACATATCTAGAATACGGTAGTAAAGTGATTTTTTAAAATTCAAAGTCATTATAAAGAAGCAAGAGTTAGAAGAGCAGCTGTTTGGAGCGCTGAGTTGGCAATCGAAAGCTGGGCCTATTGTGTACAGTCGGGCTTGATACCATTGACCCTTCTATGCAAGTATAGTTTCATACAAGTTAATAGAGATTTAAAAGTTATTGAATATTTCGTGGAACTTGTTTCCGTCTTCACCACCAGGCATCTTCAATTGAGGGTAAGTTACGATTTTCATTGTTTTAATCGGACTTGAAACTTTAAACGCGTTTTTCTCAAAACTGTGTTTTCCATGAGTGGATCAAGACAGCGCTATAAGCACTGAGTTTTCCTTAATGCACTGCAAGCGCCATCTGTTGTTCAAAATATTATTTGTTTTTGTGAATATATCTTATGATTATTTTTCAAACCTCAGTTTAATCTGCAATAAATTTAGTTAATGAAAAATAATTTATTGTATTATAAAATAAATATGACTCAAAAATCCAAATATATTGGATTTTGTAACTTTTATTAAAATATCTACACTTTTGCTTTGCGTGAAGAAAAATTAATGCATAAAATATTAGAAAAATAACCTAAATTTTTACATAACATGTAAATTAATTCAACTAGATTTAAATTCTATTCTTTTTTCAAAAGAATTAAGTAATATGTCAACTTATCAAGTAGCTTTTAAAAGTACCTTTTAAGAATAACTTTCTCAATATAATATAATGTACATTATTAATATTTAAGCTTTTTTTTTTCTACACACACATTACAATATATAACATTACAAATATAAACACCAGGATATCATCTTTTAATTGCATATTTATGCCAATAGTTAAATAATTAAGCTGAGTAATATTTTAACAAATGCTATCAATATTTTGCAAAATTATATATTTAATTTTAAAAAAATTATTTTCAGTCATGTTTAATTAAAATAGTATTTTAATATAGAAATACATTGGAAAATAACATATTAAAAAATTACGGGCATTATAAGTTTTTGTTTTATGCAAAATGAGCAGATTAAGTCTCTGTTATGTACATTCATAAGTATAAAAAAGTTGATTACAGAAAATTAAAAAACAAATTAACTAATTAAAATAACAAGAAAGATAATAAAACAATTAATAAAATAAAGCAAAAAATAACAAGAAATGAAAAGTAAAAGTTATCCAAAATGTAAATAAAATGCAATAAGATATTCAGCAAAAATCATTCCACTAATACAGCAATACAAAAATAGTATAGGACTATTCAATTATTTTAGTTTCCATATTGCATAACAGATGGCGCTAGCATTGTATTAAAATAACTGAGTGCATATCGCGCTGTCTCGATCCACTCTTTGTTTTTCAAACTTTCCTCCATCATATCTCAAGAACGGTTTGACCGAATGACTTCAAATTTATAGGGTATACTCAACTCATATATACGCACCAAATGGACTATGATCATTCCAAAATTTAAAATATTTCTATTTTTTACAACAAAAAAACTCATGAAATTCGAAACTTTTTCTTCAGAGGTCTACCAAAAATCCAATTTTTGATATTTTCAATTGATCATAGTCCATTCTTTGCATTTAAGCTTATAGATTAAAATGCCGTTAATTTATTTTTCTTCAAATAATCCAAATGAGCCGGAATCGTGGTGGAAGTGAGCGCCCATTTTTACTAAGCGGGTATGTTCAGAGCACTATAACTCACATTCTATTGGATATATTTTTGGCTAAACATTCATATACATACTATCAAAATACAGATAAATAAATGATAAAAAAAACTTTTTACTGGTCATTAAAAAAATTCTCTAAAAATGCTTAAAAAACAGACCGTCACAAGGGTGAACCCCCTTAAATCTGTCGATGCTCAAACGTCCTCCCATGGTGTGGTGAGGAAGTTTGGAGAGGGGGTGCCAGCTCATATGTCGTCCTCGTCACTTGACCATGGTTCAAAATGACGAGGTTCGTCAGCAAAAGCCTTCGAGTGCGACATAATATTCAAGCATTCATTCATGCAGACATTCAGAATATATATAGATTGATTTATTTAAATTAAGAGTATTTAGTGAAAAGTATATAATTAACAAAATAGCATGCTATTTTTTTTTTTTAGCTTAAGTTATGTCAATACCATTCTAATGCGAAAATATAAGATGTAAGAATATTTGTTATATTCTGAATTACTTTAAACATTATTACAAACAAAAAAGAAGTTTAAATTCCATTGAGGGAAGTTAGAAATGAAATATGAATATCTTGTTTGAAATATTTAATCGTGATAGTGAGTGGCTCCGAACTTGTTACCGGTGTTGTTTCTGTAGAGTTCGAAGTGGCTGCGGTAGTCTAGTGGTCAAGTTCATAGACTCTTAGCCGGCGTGTCATGAGTTCGAGCCTAGTACCGCTGAAGACCCGCCGTGTAAAGGGACAGTGCACGTTAAATCTGTCGCGCGAGGCTCAAACGCCCTCCCGTGGGTTCAGCTTACGTATCGTCCTCGTCTCTTGACCATGATTCCAAATGACGAGGTCTGTCACCAAAAGACTTCGAGTGCGACGTTTTTATTCACTCACTCACCCTGTCGAGTCGAAGGCCGCAGTTGCCTAGTGTTTATGGTCACGAACTCGTGGCCACCGTGTCGCGGGTTCAAGTCCTGGAGCCATTGAAAATCCGCCGTGTAGAGGGAGTTGATGCTGAATCTGTTGAGAAAGTCTTCCCATCGGAGTGGTGTGATAGTTAGAAGAATGTTGTGCCAGCTCAGATGTCACCTTCGTCCCTTGATCAAGGCTCAAAATGATGAGGTTCATCGCCAACAGCTTTAAAGGGTGGCGTTAATGTAACTCTTGTCGATTCGTGGGTTTGAGTCCTGATGCCACTAATCACGTAGAGAAGCAGATACACGTTGAATCTGAGGAAACTCAAAAGTACTCACGTGGACAAGGGGTGTGGAAGTAGGGAGATTTGAGTGTCAGGTGACGTCCCCCTCAACTTGACCGTGGTTCAAAACTTTGAGGTTCATCGCCATTAGCTTCAAAACGCGACGTTAATAAAGAATCAATCGTTATGAATTTTTGAATCAGACACAAATCTAAATCGAATCCAAAAGTTTTGGGGTGCTCCTTATCCCATTAAAACCATAACTCAAAATCTATCAGTGGTATCATTTTCCAAGATGAATGAGAACCTGCGGACAATCATCAAGACACAACCACTTAACTGAAAAAGCGCTAATGAAAAAGCGAATTTAAAACACAAAAATATTTCACCACATATATTCCCTCTGATTTGGCAACGTTTTTCCCCATTGAAAGGCACTCCCTAAATGAAGTGAGTTTCCTCTTGCGGTCCCCAGACAGCGCGTGAAAGCATCCAGCAGAAATTACCTCCTTCTAAGCTCCTATTCAGCTTTGGCAGGCAAAAAAAAAGGGGGAGAGGATATTATCCTAATTGAAACACCCTCGGTTACAGGAGAACTTGGCTGTCAACTTCATAGTCAAAACAATGTCAACGGGGCCCGGACCCGCTTAAAATTCAGGCGGCGTGTTCGAAACACTACCGTTCGCGACGTGAGGTGGTTGGACGATTCTCTATTCCTTCGGTAAAGTCATTTCGTGTAAAGCTTTTTTGAATAACTTCCCTCTTCTTCTTCTTCCTGGTTTGTATCCAGAGCCAGTTTGTGGAGTTGATTGATAAAAACCGTGAACAATGTAAAGTGCTTTCTGGAGGCCTTGCCAGTCACAGCTCGTGAAAGAGGTAGTTTTTGATTTGTTTTTTACTCACCGCATGATTTTTATTCTATTAAAAAGCGAACATTTGAATTTACCGAGAGCATGAACTTGATGACAAGTATTTTTGATTGATTGTCTCAGGGGCCATGATAATGTAGTGGTCACAGTCATGGACTCGCGGTCAGCGTCTCATGACTTCAAGCCTAGTTCTACAGAAGATCCGCCGTGTAGAGGGGGCTGATGCATGTTAAATCTGTTGAGGCTCAAAGTTCTTCGATGGTGTAGTGTGAAAGTTCGAAAAGGGAGTGCCAGCTTAGGTGTAGTTCTCATTAGTTGGGGGGACAGGAATTGAACCTAATTTTCTTCTCAAAGTAGGCTTATTTTTTTTTCTCAGAACAGGCCATCAATCTCTCCACTACCAAAAACACTTCTAAAAGGCTAATTTTGGAATGGTGTTCGCCGTCGCATTCTGCGTTATCTCTTCTCTACTTTGAAAACGGGATCTTTTCAACGGCGTCTTCAGTTTCAGAAGCAACTTTAAATCTTAAGAATCTATTCTTGAAAGTAGGGAGATTGGTGCAGAGAACGACTAGAAAACCATGTTTCGCCAAAAAAGCGGTGGCCGCAGGTAGACTTGTGGTCAAGGTAAGGGACTCGTGCTCAGCATGTCATGAGTTCGAACTCAGTACCGCTGAAAACCCGCTGTGTAAGGAGGCATCGCACGGAAATCTGTCGAAGGTAAAACATCCTCCCGTTGGTGTGGTGGGGAAGTTAAGAGAGAGGAACCAGCTCAGGTGTCGTCCTCATCACTTGACCATGGTTAAAATGACGAAGTTTCGCCAAAAGCCCTCGAATAGCTTAACAGTGCGACGTTGATATTCACTCACTCACCAAGAAATCAAAGGTTTTTGTTCTACCTACAGCAGCTTGGGTACAAATTTCGCAGTAACTCTACACAGGTTCAAGTCATCGCGGGAAAAAAATTACAAGTTCAGAATTTTTACTCATCCCAATCTGTTCAGAAATCTCTCGTACGGTCAAACGACAATTTCTGTTTATTCATAGATTTTTCACCCTCTCAACAGCTGCATCCTGATCGATTTGTTGGGCGCTCAGAAAAATGTTTACTCCTCACCGATGTGCTGCCATTTTTTTTATTTGCGTGAACCCCACCTCTTTATTTGCGTTACCCACATAGAGCATCATCTCCAAACACTTGCTGAATCTTATGTATTGTTTTGCTTATAGCAGCGTTTCTCAAACTGTGGGGCCCGCCCCCCTAGGGGAGGGGCGTGATAACTCTAAGTGGGGGGCGAGCACGTCGAAAAATCGAAAATATAAGATTTTAAAATATTATTAATTTACTGAAAGAAAGCAAAACAAAATACATTCTGGGCTAATGAAAATAAATTACAACTTTATGCAGTTATAATGCACGCATAAACATATCATTAAAGCACAGGGTAATGATTAATTTAATAATTAATTTAACAATATACTAAATGACGAAAAAGTTTAAAAATTACCAATGGCCTTGTCATTTATAAAATATATAATACATATCTTGATAATGTGTGTGGTTTATAATTAAAGTCGAACTGTAGCTTTACGTGAAAGTACATTATTATTGCATGGAGGGGGGGGCGATGATAATTGGGTGGCAAAAGTTGAAAGTTTGAGAAGCATTGGCTTAGAGAGTTACCAACTTCGTGACACAATTCTTCACAGAAATCAAAACTATATCTAGCATTTATAGTAGGATCTCACTCGGTGGACAGCAGGAAGTATTTGAAAAATATTAATCATGTTTTTGAAAGGTCTTCTTCCATTGTGCAAAATCCGTGGGAACCTAGTGGTCATAGTCACGGATTCATGGCCAGAGGGTCATGAGTTCGAACCCAGTGTCATTGAAAACCCGCCGTGTAGAGGAGTTGATGCACGCTGAATCTGTCGGAAACTTCCCTTGGTGTGGAATGGAAGCTTGGAAAGGGGTTGCCAGCACAGTCCTCGTCACTTGATCAATCTTCAGAACGATGAGGAAATCTTCCTGTTGCTTTCGAGTTTAGTATCAACAAACTCTCTTTTACTCCCCAGTGCAAAGCAGTTCCACTCTGGGTGAGAGAACATTTAATATCGGATAATTTTTTCAGATTGATAAGGGGAAATGTTCAGTATTTTCTTTAAAACTAACAGGTTTCCTTTGTTGGTAAGTGTATGTTTCCATCATGATAAAAATATCTTTTTACTAACTTGCTGCTCGTGATACTTTTTGGAAATGCGACGTGAATGAAACAATATAATATGAATATTTAAAGAAAAAGACATAAATGTTATAAAGAAAAGGGGGGAGGCTCAAGCATACACACTTTTTACATAAAACTAGGCAGTTTTATACACAAGTAATATAAAAAAAATTTAGTCTATTCCTACTTAGGTCAACAAAGAAAAATTTTATTTTAGTTACTTTTTATTAAATAGTTACAATTAATATAAATATGTATATATATATGACAAATCACAGTATTAAGTAATAAAATAGAAAGCAATTTTTCATTTTTCTTTCTATATAGGGTGTTGGACTAGTATTTTTGTTTGTTACTATTTATTCATTAATTTAATAGAATTAATGAATGAATATTTGAGAAAATGGTATTCACATCAGGTGACATCCACTGCAAGTTTAAAAACATGTATTTGGACTTGAGTGGATGAATAAAACGTATTTTATGAACGATTGAAAATTTAAACAAGATATAGAGAGATAGCTTGTGTAAACTAATAGTAAGAATTTAAAAAAATATCTATTTTGTATAAAGTTTAAGGACATTTACAAGTTAAAAATATATCTTTTCATTTCAGAGCTCTTAACTTAATCAGCTTATTTTTCTTTCAAACCACTCGAAGAGATTCTTGTAATTTGAAATAATTTTTCTCAGATATGGAAAAAGGCACTTTATGAAAATTTCTAAACAATAAATTGCTGTGTGTCGAAAAATGCTGAAAGTGTTCACTGCCTCCTTTTTTTAATCTCGATTGTGATTCGATTTATTCTTGGAAGAAACAGGATAAAAGTTAAATGGCTCGAAGAAATACGAATAAAAATTGATTTTCAAAAAGGAGTTGAATAAATTTAATTCTCAAAATCAAACGAAGCATTGCTCAACTAGGTTTATGAATAGTTTTTTGTTTACTTGGTGACTAAGTACCTAAAGTACGTTCTGAACCGTGATTAGGAAAAAGTGTATACATGGATATTCTTTTTTATATTTAGTGTCACTTGAATAAGAATATGCACACATATAAACGTTTTACGAATAACAAGAAAAAATGACCTAAAGGCAATTTTGGGGTAAAAATAAAGAAAGATCTATTTTCAAAACAATCTCCTTCACAAAAAATACTTTTATAATGATAATATTTTGCATATACACAGCTAGAACTTCTATACAGAACCTCATCTATAGGATTTTTGAAATTCTTGGTTTAGAAGTGGATTAATTCATATTTTAATACATCAAAGAAATTTTTTAAAAAACACTAGTCATTACTTCAATTGCTCGTAACTCTGAAAATAACGAGAATTTTTCAAAAATACTAATTCAGCCCTTGTGGAGAAGTCCCAACTATATATGGGCAAAATATTATAGGAGAAATTTTCGTAAGAGGAAATATGTCATTCTTTATTTCTTGCCAAGAAAAATTCATTTAAATATAATTTTTTTCTAGTAATAATATTCTGAAATTAATTTGGTATTGTTACGTTGATCGAGGTTCGAGGATTTTATGCAAATCAGTCGTAAACAACAATAACAGTTCTTTAAGAGCGATGATAATTTATTGTCAAAAATCAATCCTTGAAACACAGGATTCAACATCAAAATTCGCAGAATAAATATCAGAAGGATTTCACACCTTCAACAGCTCTTAGACACAATTAGCAGTATCTAAAATACACGTATGTAAAAGCTTATTCACAAGCACAGCCGAGCTAATCACGATCAAGGCAAGTTTACTAATCGCTAGTCAAAACCAGACTAACTGTTAAAGCGAGTATCCCTCAATTTATAGCTGTGACAGAAACTTCGAGAAAGATGCGCTTGCGTCATAGATCGTGAAATTAGTGGATTTCTTCACTAATTTCTAGAAGAATCTAGAGAGTCCCAAACTCGCCAAAAATGGTCGCCAACAAGATCGCCAAAGTCACCAAGTTGGTCGCCAAAAATGATGCCAACTTGGCTCTATCGCCAATATTTCGCCACGTTCTCATTGAATCGCCATTATAACGTAAGGGACGGCGTTGCTTGTAAATATTACAATTTTATCATGAAACAAATATAGCATAGAGTAATATAAATGCATTACAGATCCAAATACCGATTATTTACGCTATTTTATACAAAATTCGTAACGATATGAATATTCAAATTCAACTAACACTAAATATCAAAATATATATTTATTTATTTGCACACTTTAAAATAACGGTTCTGAACGTAGTCTGTCATCATAAATTTTGGATTTAATATCTTATAAGAGAAATAATTCGTAGAAGTTTACTGTTCTTAAAAAACCTTCAATGTTATGTAAAATTGGACAAAATGCCAATTTTTTATTCCTTCAAGAGAAAAAAAATCACTATTAACACAAAAACTGTTTGAATTTCGAAAATCTTGTATAGTGTGGCCTTAACGATAAAAAAAAAGAATATATTCTCCTGAGAGGTGGAAAATTGGCAACAAAAAGCAACAAATGTTAATTTCTTAAAAGAACCTACTTTCATTTCTAAACAACTGAGGAGAAAAAATCTTTTTTTAAAGTATTAATAAACTGTTCCATACAAGAGAAAACGGCGTTTCCATTCTCATCGCACTAAAATAAAAAGGAAAAGGAAACAACATCGTAATTCCAGAACATTTCCCAAAAGAAAACAAGAAGCCAGCGATCAGACATGCTCCTGAAAATAAAAAAGACAAACAAGGCACAGGAGAAGAAGAATATAAAAAGAGATAGGATAAAAAAAGTGAAAGGAAATATTCTCTCTCACCTAGTAAAACACAACTGGTAAAAGCAGAAGCTCGAACAGAGCGCAAATGCTTTTATCGTCTCACAGTCAGTGAAACGTGCTCTGCCTTCTGGAACACCCAATCCGACGGCTCTTCCAGCAGTCCATGTTACGGCAGCACGGGGACCAACTAGTCAAGTACCTCCGTGTTTAAATAATGTCTAGTTCTCTTTTCGCCCTTTTCGCAACAAATTGGCAAAATTGCATTTTCCGTTGCCTGCTGCATCAGTTTTCACAGAGTATTACTTTGCTCCGTGGCTGCAGTTCGGGAAGAAGGTTGAAATGAGAACTCATTTCGCAGTCGAGGTATTTTAACATGGCCTCCTGTCAGGATGCGGAATTTCGGAAAGGATGGTTGTGTTTTAAACGCTTGTTTTATGCGCCGAGCTCATGCATATGAAATGTAAAGAGGCTATTATCCTATTGGTGGGAAATCTGCACTCGCTTGTTTTCGCGGACAGGGTAAAATTTTGGAGAAAGTCTCCTAAATTCATTTTATCAGAAGACATTTTGAGATATGGGGATCGGGTGAACATTGCGTTGTTTTTTGAAGTGTGAAAATTCATCGGAATCGTGGAGTGAGAGGGAGCTCTATTGACATCGCTAATAAATAAATCAACGCGAAGGCGACGCAATCTTGATCCTCGGTCAAGTGACACCACATAATCTCGGAGGAAATATCTTTGAGAATGACGTAAGCATTTCATCAAGTATAAGAATTAATCCCATATTTAGAAGGTAACTGCCAGGAAAATATACGAAATGCTATGTATTTTCTTTTGTAAAAAATACACAGAATTTAAGTTTTTTTCTGCAACCTCTCTTTCTTTGTTTTAGATATGTGAATTTTAATGAATAAAGACACATCGAGAAACATTGCGTTTTAACTATTTTGGGACAGTATTATGGAGTGAAAGTATTACTGGTTTTTATAAATCTGTTTCTTTTGTTATTTTTGCAAGAAATCTGTTCTGTGAAATAGGTGAACCTGACTATTATTCAGGAGTTCTATGACATAGAAAAACTATACGTAATTCCTTTTTACAGTGCAGTTCCAAGTATAAGCCGATCCGCGTGTAGGCCTAGAGAGTGCGTTTAACTTCAAAAATTTACCCCCGATTCAAAACCCCTATGTATATGAGCTCGAATTTTAAAAATTCTTATGATTTTCAAATATGTTGCCATGAGAGTGAAAATGCTGTTAAGCGAATGTAATATTTTCATACAAAATTACTATGAAGTAAAACGCCGGATGTCAACGACGATAGTTCGTTAATGTTTTAACGACAGCTCGTAATGTTCGATAATGTTTGAGGCTAAAACATTTTTTCGACATTTTTTGTGTATTGAACACTATCTCAGTACACATACTTTCTGTGCCATTTTTTTCTTTTTTTTTTTTAAATGAGTGCCAAGAGAAGCCTGTGGTCGTTGACCTCGTGCTATGAAGGAAATATTTGCTGTATGATAATCATATGCGTTTCAGACATTTCAATGAGTGAATGTCAACTTCAAAAATTATTTGGAATCTCAAATTCTTACACTGACTTTGAAGACATGTGGCTGCCTCTTTTAGCATAAAATTTCTATTCAGAACACTCAATATAAATCAAAAGGTTAAAATTACCTGCGCATAGCTAACGGAATAATTTAAAAAACCATTTTCCTTAGACTACTTTTTCCCCGAGATTAGTGAATCCGTATAGAAAGTGATTTAATATTATCGGCTAATCCACTGAAAATACGACATTCTTTCCAACTTTTCGATGTTTTAATATATATATATAGAGAGAGAGAGAGTCGAACAAAAAACTCTCTCGTTTGGGTTCAAAAAAGATTCGAAAGGTGTAGAGTAAAAATATTTTTATCAAACGCTCGAGACATATTGAGTCCGACGTTAATATAACTTTCACTCACACTCACTCACTTTTCCTTTACTACCGTTGGCGTGGTGTAATCGTTTGGAGAGTGTGTGTCCTCGTCACTTGATCAAGGGTCAGAATGATGAGATCCGTGTTTTCAAAACACTTCGTGGGGCTTTTAAGTATGACTAATAAAATAATCAAACCGTTTCGCACAGATAAAACAAACATAACTTCCTTAAATAAAGAGTATCTATAAAGGAAAATTCACAATAAAATATCTGTTATTTTTTTTTTTAATGTAAAAGCCCCATGCGTCCAATTTTCCAGCCAGCATGCCTCCCAAACGAATTCCTGGCACGCGTGACTCGGAATAAATACATTTTTCTCGGCAAGATTTCGATCTGGGGCTGACACGTTACAGGTGTCCGCGACAGCCCTACCCCCTAGGTATCTCACTAATAGAATATGTGCTCCGGGGGCACCCCTCCCACCTTTGTTTTCCCCGACCGTTGTTATCTCTGCGCGCATTCGCTTAAATATACAAGTTTCCCGGTTGCTAGGGTGACAGATCGATGTTTGGCTGGGTGTCGATTTCAATGGCGTTATGAAAATGGGATAAAATTACTTTGAATGCGATTCTGAATCCGCGATAACATTTCCAGGATGCTTCTTGAATAATAGATAGTGAATACGTTGAAGATTTATCTCTCCCGACATTGTAACTATCATTTGCATTTTCTTGCATCCAAAAACATTTAAATGTTATGTAGACTGATTGATAGTTTTATCTACGACCGTCGCACCAACACAAGAGCTATTGATGAAGGACCTCGTAATTTGTTGTTGTTGTTGCTAATGCCATCTGTCTGACGTAGTCAGATCGAGGCCCACGAAATTCATCATGGCATCGGGCTAGAGATACGCCTGTCGTAAGCCGTAGCTTTGAGCACCATGCAGGTGACAGTACGATTTGGCTCGGTTCCACCCCAATTTTGAGGGAGAACACCCTGGGAGTGGTCAGGGGTTTCCCACCTCTCTTCCCCTTCCACCAACCACACGAAAAGACTTACGGCTCGACGACTATTTAGAGTACCCCCATACCGCGAAGGCACTATTCAATTACAAACATCCATGTCTTCTCCGGGATTCGAACCCAGGCCCCACGGCACAGCAGTCAACGTCGCTATACCGGATGGGTGACTCGTAATTTTGAATCATGATAAAAAGAAAAGGACACCATCTATCCAAACTATCACAAATTTAGAAAAGGCTGAATTTCAACGGAACATCTTTATATACGTCGGAGGAATTGGTTGTCCAATGATGGTAGTGAATTGTTAGCCGAAATCGTGAGTTCTAACCCCGGTGTTGCTCGACGCCCACCGCCTTGAGCAGGGGTGGTCAAACTTTCTGGATACTGTGCCACCATATTAAATTTGATTTTTAAAAAAAGTTTCAATTTTTCCAGCAAAAACACGAAAAGGTGAAAAACTGTTACTTATAAGCTTATTATATGGGATTTTTACGTAAATAGCACATTTTTTCGGCAAATCTAGTTAATGTAGGAAAAATACGATCTTTTCCTTGTAATATCTTATATTTAAGTGTCCCCCAAATATCGGTGATGAAAACTAAATCCAATTGCCAATCTTCATTATTGGGTAGCAAGCACTCTCTGGACGTTCCACTTTCTTCCAGACATTTTAAAACATGCTCCCTCAAATTCCAACTATTTAACTATGTTTAAAATAAATTGAGGAGGGGTGTTTTGTGTGTGTGTGTAAGACAACCACACACATTTCAATAAAATTGTAAAACACATATAAAAATATTATTTATTATTAGCTTCTCAATTATTTAAATTTTCAATAAGGCTTCGGGGGCCACTTTTACAACTCCACCACTCCACACTGTGGCGCGCGTGCCGTGGGTTGGGGCCCCTGGTCTAGTCATGTGTAGTGCACGTGCTGATGCGCGCTAAGTGTGACAAAGACTAAAGTACTCCTTTAGACGTGATATAGGTGGTCACGGTAGCCTTGTGATTATGGTCACGGACTCGTGTCTAGCATGTAATGAGTTCAAGTCCTGGTGCCATTGAAGAACTAGAGGTAGCGATAGTCTAGTGGTCAAGGTTGGGGATTCATGGTCGGCGTGTAATGAATTAAAGCCTAGTGTCACTGAAAACCCACCGTGTAGAAAGGCTGATGCACGTGAAATCTGTCGAGGTTGTTAACATCCTTCCGTTAGTATGATGTGGAAGTTAGGAAGGGGTGCCAGCTCAGGGCGTCGTCCTCGTCACTGCCAGCTCAGGGTGTCGTCCTCATCACTTGATCATGGTTTAAAATCATGAGATCCGTCAACAAATGTCCTCGTGTAGCTAAATAAGGTAATGTTATATTCCCTCACTCACTACTGAGCTACCGTGTTCAAAGCTGGCACACGTTAAATCTATAAAGGCTCAAAGTTTTTCAATTAGTGTGATGTGGTAGTTTGGATAAGGGTTGTCATCTTAAGTGTAGTCCTTGTCACTTGACCGAGGTTCAAAAGGACGAGGTCGTCACCAATAGCCATCGTGTTGCTTCAAAGGGTGACATTATTATTATTTATATATATATATATAATTCACTCACTCATTCAAAATTGAGGAACTGACACGTACACTACAGAGGTCGTGGTCTTATTCGCGAACTCATAACCGGCAAAGTCGAAGCATGAGTTGGAGTCCTTTTGCCACCGTAAAGAGAGCTGATCAACGTTAAACCTGACGAGATCTCATCTGGGTGGTATGATCGTCTGAAGATTAGAGTACCAGCTTAGGTGCCATTTTCGTCATTTGACGTGGCTCATGATTACCAGTTCCGCCGCCAATAACTCTCGTGTAAATAATTAACCTGTTAAAACAATATAGAAGCAGTCGTTTTGTGTCTCATAATTCTCAAAAATGCTTAAATAACTTGGCACTGGTTGTGCTAATGATAGAAAAAAACATTTTTATTTCTTTAAATGTTCTCTTCAAACTATTGGAAAAAATATTCTGTTGGAATCAAATGGACAACATCATAATCAGTATATATATTTCAAAATCCGGATTTTATTATTCTATGTGTATTTTGTAAAACAAAGAAATTTTCACTTCGTCAAATATTTTCAACATTTAAGAATCAAAAGCAATAATTTGAGGCACAAGCCAAATGCTATGTGATAAATAATATACTGTGTTGCACCTCTTTTGGGTTGGCAAAGAGC
The DNA here is from genome assembly GCA_019973975.1 of Trichonephila clavata. NCBI lineage: Eukaryota > Metazoa > Arthropoda > Arachnida > Araneae > Nephilidae > Trichonephila > Trichonephila clavata. The sequence goes on along the minus strand of BMAO01024917.1, from coordinate 340,213 downwards.
TACAGCTCGATGAGGCTTTAAATCGGCAAGTCTTCGGAAATTCCTTGAACAAGTATTCAGCCTTTCGACGTTTCTACAGCTGTTTTCCACAGTTTCCAAAATGTTGTTGGTGAAAAGTTTTTCGTACGAAATGGACCTCTCGGTCATGTCCAATATGACTCTTCTATGAGATCCATGTCTGACTATATAAATAGCTAAAACATTATCTTGAATTTCCAGAATGTTTTTCAAACCAATCGCGATTTACTTTAGTATAGTAATGTAATATAATTTGTGTTTACATGAACGGCTACAAACATTTTCCAAACAGATGAGGAGCATAAATATTTAAAATTGTTAGGTCAATTTGACCAGAGGACGCAGTCTGTGTTTAATAAAAAATAGCCCCTACCGTTACGTAGTTACCAACAGTGTGCAAAGTTGCAAAGGGCATTGTTAACAACCTTGATCTACAAACTCGGGGGGAGGGGTACGAATCGGAATTGTTACTCATCTGACCACAAGCTTCTAATCTTCTAGCGCCCAAACGAGCTATTGCAGCTAATGGTGTGTTGATACCAAAGGCATTCGCGTCGGTCTTCTGTTGTCATCAACTTTAATTTCCGATATGCACCCCCTTAACGAACACTTTTGTCTCCCATTTATTACTACTGTTATTTGACGCAGTGTTTCTTGTCTGGCAACACTGCCTACTCTACGGAAATGTCAGCCACTGCGTTATGGGAAGATACATCCTTACATTGTACATTCTCGGCATTGTAGGTCAAAGAATGCTGAGTTTACTAACAATTTATTTAAAGGAACTTCCTGTGCATCTAACTTGAATTAATGTCCAGCGTTCAGACTGTATCCATCTCCAGCGCATTGTCATAATCACGTCGGGAAAATTTTCTTTTGAAACACTTGAATACAAATGAAAGCTATGACAAAGCGTTGCCCATTTACATATTTCCTACGCCATCTGGACATTACTATCCCATGACTTCTGGCACTTCGATGTGTAATTTATTTAGTTCTAATTCAAAACTTGATATTTTCTTAAGTTGTTTTTTAAGAAACTGTGAATGAAGTTTCACAAAAGCAGTAACTCCCCATCAGATTGATTCCGCACGAAGCCAGGGAGGAAATCAAACTCGAAAGGATTACAAGTAAGAAAATGAACAATTTACTTTTATTAATCCAACCCTAGCAATGAGTACGCCATATGGAGGCAATACATGCTAAATTATAAGAATAAATTTTGAACGATACCTTCAACTTTAACCTGAGCAACTTTGAATTCCGAAAATAAATACAACAATGCGGCTTCGTCTCCGATCAATGTGGCAATATCGTCCACAAACATCAACAATTCTCTGCAATCGTCTATCTCGAGGATTATTTATATACAAGGTCTCCTAATTAAATGTATGCTCTCTTTAAATGTTTAGGACGACCCCCCCCCCTTTGTCTTTTTTTTTTAATATACAGGGTTGAGAATTATGGGTGAAGTCACACCAAGCAACATTGAACAAAGAAAATTCATTCTTAAGTGTTACTGAAAATAGGGGTTAAGTAGAAAGATAGTTCAAAAAAAGGAGTTTCAACCGGATACGCCAACCAGACTCACAATTACCCGTTTGCGAGATAAGTTTGAGGAAGCAGAAACTTTTAAGAATGCCCAAAAGAACCAATCCGATCATGCACCAGCTTTCACAAGAAAAAGATAAGTCAGTGAAAGATTTCACAGTCGTCCTGAAAATCTGTTCGACAACCGGTTTGTGAGATCCAAAGCGTCAATCGCATTTTGAAGCGTGCCCAATGAAAAAGTTTTATTGCCAGATTTCTTAAAACGCTTTCAATAAAGATGATCATCGCCGGAAAAAAAATCTGATTTTTTTTTACCACAAGGGCCAACAAACTGAACACTTTCGCGAAAAGATTGGTTTTTACATTTGTTCACAATAATTTGACTTTTGAATCTTATCTATATCATACAATTTGGCGGTGTTATTTAAAGAGTGCATTATTTAGTAGTGACGTATCGAAGCGTTGTTCTAGCGCAATTTGAGATGATGATGATGATTGACCTGAGCTGGCACCCCCTCTCCTAACTACCACACCACACCAACGGGAGGACGTTTGAGCTCTCGACAGATTTAACGTGCATCGCCTCCCCTACACGGCGGGTCTTTAGTGGTACCGGGCTATCATGACATGCCTATCATGATCCAATACCTTGACCATGTGGCTACCGCGGCCAGTTCAATTTGAGTGGACAGAAGAAAAGCCGAGTTACACCTCACGGATGGCCCATTGTTACAGCTGAAATATACGAAAGCATGAATTGTGTGACATTTTTTTAAAAACATTAAGTGTATTAAAATACTAAGGATTAAACTGTTGCTTGAATTCCTCATTCTTGTTAAGAGGTGTATATGTGTGAAATTCTACTCTAATTATCTTACTTTTCTGTGTGTGATTACTTAATAATGTCTTTCCATGTTCTATTTTGCAGGTTCGCCGCCAAAATCATACTTTTCGCTCTCAACTACAAAAAGAAAATTGACAGGTAATTACAATTAAAATTCATAAACAAAATCCGTTTTAAAATGCATTAATTATATATATATATATATATATTAATTATTTAAGCACTTCAACAGATTTAGTGGAGATTTTATTTCAAATAACATTCCTTAAAATATCCGATGTAATTTTTGTAATATTTTCTGTATAAATAAAAAAATAGCTATAAAATAAAAATAATAGGTGGAACGAAATAGACACACCCTAATCTTAACATATCCTACAAAGTTATTCAGTGTTATCAAAGAAATATTCTACAAAAGAAAACAGAAAGGTAATTTTCATAATTTCTTGACTCACAATTAAGTGAATAAATATTACGTGCTGAGCTGTCCCCATCCTTCAATGAACACTGCCCGGGTACTTTGAAGAATGTCTATTTTTAGAATTTAAAAGTTATGTTTATTTTTATTGTTATACGTTGTAAAACTTTCATGATAACTTGTTTTTTATGCATGGGTCATCTATTAACCCTTTCACGACTAAGAGAATCATTTTCCGCTATTTTAAAACTGATTATTGTCGTATTTAACTGTTCCCTTATTTGTATTTTTCATACAGAGTGTCAAAATAAAACGTATGCCAAACGCAATTACTTAACCGCGATCGCTCACAAAAAAAAGAACTATCAAATCAATTAGAACCAATGATAAAACATTCGCGAGCTGTTTTCTTACTCTTATTACTTATTTCGGTTTATTGTGTCGTGTAGTCAGTGACAAGAGCAAGGATGGGGGAGAAAGGCTCAAACACCTCCGATTCACCAAGAATTTTTTAATGTTTAGCATAAAGTTTATGTTTTAGCGCTTTCTCCCTTCACTGATTCTTATGTGAACTTTAAGAAATATCTAGAAATATTTTCAGATTTCAAGGGGGAAATTCATGAATTCCAGAGAAAAATTCATTATTTCTTATGCTCTTTCGGATGCACAAGTTTAAGTTTCAGGAAGTGGAAATTCCATATGATTCAATTAAAGCTATTTTTCAATGATTTATAGAGTTTTTTTTAAAAATAATTTGCGCTTATTTTTCAACGGTTCTTTGTGTTGATTATTTTTAGTTTTATCAATGATTGTTTACGTACTCAGAAGATGCCTTGCGATTTTAATTATTCTAGAAAGATGTAATGTTTTTTAAATATATATTTATCGTAAAATAAAAATATAGATTTTGGGTTCTAGTAATTTATTAAAATATATCAATCTAAAAAATATTTGAAATATACTGTTTTTCAATAAAAAAATTACATTATAAAATTTAGAAAATTTTCTGCTCATTTATTATTATTGCAATTCAAAATGTCATATACTAAATTCTTTATTTTCAGTATGAATATAAATTTTTAAAAAATGCCAGGATCGATTTAAATATGCATGAAAAAAGGTCAAAAATCTTATCTCTAATAACTTTAACGGGTCTATCCGCGAAACTCTTACGGAAACCTCTTGGGAAAGACTATTTTTTTAATGCTGTTCTAGTGAAAACTTTCTCCCGAAGAAGACACGGTTTACGCGGTTTGTGGTTGAGAGTTAGTAGTTAGTGATTAATAGAAAATAGTTAAGAGCTAGTCGAGAGTTGCTCGACGATTAACTGTTGAATAACTAAGGATTGCTAATTGACGATTTAGTCAACAAATTGGATTAGATTAATGACGATCAGAATTCGAATAGCTGAAAACTGAATTACGGTAATTTTGACTGTAGATAACTAAAGCGTTCTATGAGTTAGTTAATTGAATTATAATTAAATATTCACCCTTTCTACTGTGATTTTGGTCCTATACTTAGTAAAAATGTGCCTTTTCTACCCTGGATTGTTAAAATTAAGTGAAAGAATAATAAATTAGAATTATTTTGATTATGGCTGGTCTTTATTCTAATCCCCAAACACCTGTAAACGTGACAGCAAAGCTGCGAGTAAATTTTAACAAAAAAAAAAGTTGTGCTATCCCCACATACATGTAAAATGTTATATATGTCAGATTTCAAGGATACCTACAATTAAACTTTCTTTCAGCCTAATTGAGTTTTTGTCTAGCTTATAAATTTTTACACAGAGAATTCGTTTCCATTGACTCTATATTACATTAATAACCATTAAAAATTAAACAATTATTGGATTGTACCTGTTTGAAGTAATAGTATGTTCTTTTTTCTTTTCAGTAACGAATTACCCCCGGACACGATCCCTTCGAGAGGAGGCAAGAGCACCCCCCTGTGCATGGACACCTACCACCACTTCTTCCCTGCCTACCGGAGACCGGGGGAACAGAAGGATGAACTGATAGTGTCCGACCAACAGGACGACAAGCACGCCTGGCACGTTGTCGTAGCCTGCAAGAATCAGGTGAGAATAAACTTTGATGTACCTTAGTCGTGTGCCATAACACAGCGTTATAGAAAAAACAGGAGCAATCACTGAAGATTCGCCGGGTAGCGGCGTGATGCACAGTAAATCTGTCGAGAGCTCAAACATCCTCCCATTAGTGTGGTGTGGTGTGGTAGTTAGGAGAAGGGGGGCATCTCAGGTGTCGTCCTCGTCACTTTACCGTGGTTCAAAATTACACAGTCGGTCGCAAGAAAAGCCCTCGAGTAGTTGAACAGTGCAATGTTAATATTCACTCACTCACTAAAACTGTCTGAGAAACAGTTAAAAAATCAATCTAGGTAAGGTGGCCATTTTCTGCTGGTTGACAGAGTTTCCGAATTAACTTGAAAATCCTTCAAGGATCGGGAGCTGGATTAGAATCAAAACTACAAAAGGATCGACAGATCACCTTCAAGATACTTTTCTCTCTAGTTAGAAATTTTGTGTTAAGAGGAGGCTTACTGATTGTCTCGTCTCCATTTGGAAATAATCGCCACTATCTGGTGAATGGGTCTGGACTTGAAAGCCTCATTTGGAGTCAAAGTGTTAAGATAATGCTTACTTATCCTCAGGTCTCATCAACACTTATAATATTTAAAATTGAGTAATGTGTCATGGATAGTCTATAGGGGGGTCTTTGAGTGAATGAAAAAGCTTATCAATTGAAAGAGGAAAGGTGGTCTGATTACGAATTTGGGTATTAAGGGTCCCTCGTTGGCATGGATGTAGAAAATAGCATGCCAATTCGGGTTTCTATCTCGTCACCTGACTAGGGTTTGAATTTACAAGGCACATTCGCTTGTTAGTAGATCTTCGTGTGGATCAGAAATAGGCTGAGGTAAAACATCTAACACATATTTCATAAAAAAAGAAAAGTTATTTGAATAAATATTAGAAATATATTTGTAAAAATGGTCCAAGAAAGGGAATTTTTTACTGTATAATAATATGCAAAACCTTAGAAAACATAATATTCTGGGCAATACAGCAACATGAAGATTTAAGGAAATTTTCCAAACAAGTTAAGACACGTCACAACACGCTATAAATCATTCAACCAGACTCAATTCTTGAAACAACATTTTCAATTTTATTGTTAAGTGTTTATAGGGAAACAATACAGGATCATTCATGATACTCTCCAGGATTTCGTCGCGCTACAGTAACAGAGCTTAAACGAATGCAGCAAAAAAGAACATTTGAAAGAATAAAAAAACCATTCAATTACATTCCTTACAGGTGCTTTCCTTGATCACATGGCACACATCCATGCGATAGTCCAGTTCCTACTCAACAGGGTACTATCAACGTAATTGACAGCAAAGGCTACACCACGCGACAGGTACGAAAACTTGGTCCTTGTTCAAGACCAAGTTTTTTGGTTAACATGGAAAGAGTTCTGTCAATAACGTTGGGTAAAGTGCGACAGAATCCGGACTATCCCACAGATAACCAACGAGACATCTTTTGTAAATGAACCGTTTCCCCCCTTGTAACATAGTTTACACTCAGAAACACCTTTAAGGTAAACTTGAATTGTTTCTGTGTATTCCTTCAAACGTGCCTTTTTTTTTTGTATTCGCCGTCGTTTTTTTATTATAGCGTTTTTGAATCCCGGAGAGAACTATGAATATCCGCTGCTGCAGTTTAAGAAAAATGATATTTTTCTTGATCCAAATATAAACTTTAGTTCTTTCCTCTTATTGTTGTTCTTTCCACCCACGCAAATAATAATTTCTAATCCCCTAAATCCTCTTAACTTCTACACGAAGCGTTCCATTACTTATTTATAGTGAAATAAATACTATAAATCTCCGGAAAGTGGGTTCCATTCTGGATGCATCTGTTTGTAAACATCCCCGCACGCGAGTCTTAATGAGCGCTCCCTGTGGGCGGATAGAAGAAGGAACAAAATTTCATTTCGTTTTCGTCGCAGATAATTTAATTATCTACTGCGAACTCATTTCAGGGGGATAATTTGCAGTGAGGTGGTAATTTATGAAATGAGAAAAACGTGTTCTCTTTCTCAGCATCATCATCTCTGGAGTGACATTTATATTTAATTTTGATTATTAAAAATGTCTACCTGGATTGAAAATAAAGGCAGTTTGCGTTTGGGGTTTGGAGTGAAGATTGTAATAAATATTTGTGCATTTTTCTTATTTGTCATCTTATTAGAAATGGAAATATTTTTCTATAGCCCTATTTTATTTGTCTCTTGGATTTTATTAAAGTCACAAAACATGTAAAAAAAATTTCATGTTATCGGAGAATATATGCATAATTTTCTAATTTTTAATTTTATGAATAAGTGTTTATTAAGATCTTTATGAGGGCTATAGGTGTCAGATCTCTTCATTTTGAACCATGGTTAAGTGACGAGGACGACACCTGAGCTGGCACACCATACTCCAAACTTCCACGCCTCTCGAACAAGAGGACTTGGTTGGGTATTATTACTTGGGGCCCGCCCCTTGTTTTTGAATTTTTTTGTCGCAAAGTTAGCTACCCTTCTTTTTCATTCTTTGAAACAAGAGACTGTTATTTGTGACCATTTGGTATCTGGAATTAGTAATTTCCATTTGTTGTGTTAGCTTCGGCAATCTTACTAACTATATAAGCAATAATGGTAAGAAAAATCATATTTTTTCGACGCTTTGCTGTTATTCGCATAATACGTGCGATTTCCGGTTATCGTTTACAATAAGACGAAAGCAAGGTATAACGGCTATTTTTTCCTTGTTGAAAAAAAGGGGGTAATTATTAGATAGGGGTGCGTACGGGGGAAAAGTGAAATTGATTGGGATGCCGTTCGAAGGGAGGAAATAATCCGCATACTGTAAAAAAAAGAAAGGGTACGTGGCTCAGCTCAACAAAAACCATTTGATTAATTTTATAGAATGGGTTAAGTACTTAAAGAAACTAAATAATACAGGAATTTGCTTTAAAAGTTTACAAAAATCTCTCGTTTTCTCCTTTGAACATCGATTCCTTCTTTTCAGAATGTTCTCTATTTATTATTTTGTAATAGTTAAAAAAAATTCCATTTTTTTGTCCTTCGAATAGCAATTTTTTTTTCTTAGAATGTTCTTCATTTCCCATATTAAGAAACTAAATTTCATTAATTTGTTTTTAACTTCTTAAAAATATTAATTTCTCTCTCGAACTTCGATTCCTTTTTTTTTTTAAATGTTCGGTATTTTCCATTTTGGAAAAGTTAAATTTTTCATGGAATTGTTCCTAAAATTGTAAAAAAAATTCCTATTTTTAGAAGCTTAATTCCACATGAATTCGTTCTCAAAGCCCTAAATGTTTTCCCTTTTTGCTCCTTCGGACAAAGCGTCATGTTTCTCTTAGTTTACCTGGACTCGACCTATAAAAACGCGCCTTGTTGTCGTTTTTAAGCACAACTTGAAAAAAACCTGTAACTAGTTTGATATCACGGGACAAGACGCCAAACGCTGCTTGGCGCGATAAAGAATCACGCCAAGAAATTTTCTCACATTTGTAACAAATAACTGAAACATAGTGTAATTTTGCATCTTTATAAAAAGCAATTTTTAAAGGGTTTATAATGTTACGTTTGTTAAATGTCAAACTCAAACTTTGAGAAATATCTCCTAGTTGGCTAAGAAGTTCTCTATTCTGATATTTTAATGCAAATTTTCTTCCACTTTTTAATAAAAACGAAATAAAGTTTTAGCGAATTCCGCGCGTGATATTGAAATTTCTATGGTAATATTAATTGACAGTTTCATAAAAAGTTTTGATTTTTCGAATATTTATTACTTTGGATTTTTTTTAACCTAATTATACAATATTCATATTTTGCACAAAAATTTTCACTTATACTAAACCTAGATATTTTATATGGAGGTATTACTTTGAAAATATACTAGATATTACTATGGAGGAATCGATACAATTTCACTCGCCGAATAAAATTAGGGAGCTTTACGCAATACTTATTTCATCTCTTCGGTCTTTCTAATCCTCAAACCTTTTGGAAAAAGTACTAAGACTACATGGCGGAAGATATTTTGCAGAAAATACAAGCAAATATGCCTTTCAATGAAAACAGCTACAACGAAACGCAATAAAGGTTTTCAGAATGGTTGGGAAGAAGCTACATGATTTTGTAATGATTAGTCCTAGACGTATCGACGGAAATAGCTTTGATAATGAAATTGCTTGAGAATTAATCTACGATTTTATAGCATTGCAACATCAAGTAACAGAATTTATCCCTCAATTAACTCCAGAACAAAGTCACGTTTTCCAAAAAGTGTTATGCAAAATAGAATCCGGCAGTGGTGCACTTTTTTTTCTCGACGCCCCTGGAGGAACCGGAAAAATGTTTTTGCTAAACATCAGAAAAACCATCAGAAAAACCCAGAAGATAGTAATTGCTATGGCTTCTTCTGGTATAGCCGAGACTTTATTGACCAACGGTCGTACTGCACATTCCGTTTTAAAATTATCGCTTAATCTTGCATTTGAAGATTTACTCATCTGAAATTTCAGAAAAAATAGCTCTCAAGGCAGAATGCTTCCACAATGTCAGCTTTTAGTGTGGGATGAAAGTACGATGTCTCACAAGAAAGCTATAGAAGCGTTAAATCGGACTCTTCAGGATTTACGAAATAGTACAGATATTATTGGAGGAATGGTCACTTTATTATATATTGGCTGGTGAATTTTGAAAAACTCTCCCTGTAATCTAGAGGGAGTACACCGGCAGATGAAATCAGTCTCTATTAAATCATCAAGCTTATGGGTAAAAGTTGAAAAATTCAGTCTAAAAACGAATATGAGAGTGCATCTTCATAATGAAGTAGATTCGGAACATTATGCAGAGACGCAATTGTAAATTGGTTATGGATGTTTGTGGACGCAAATGCTGGAGGTTATATTTTACTTCCAGAGAATTTTGCAATTTAGTAGAAAATGGTGTAGATCTTATTGCTCAAATTTATCTGGGCTTGCAACAAAATTTAAATTGCAATCAGCGGTTGCGCGCAAGTTCAATATTGGTGTCTAACAATGACACATTGTCCATAAAATCAATATTGAAAATTTAAACGACGTGCGGGGGAGGGGGGGAGAATGAAGAAATATTTATCAATTGATACAATCATGGATAAAGAGCAAAGTACTTCATATCCCACGGAGTTCTTAAATTCACTTGAATTTTCGGGTGTACCCTCACATAAACTTCAATTAAAACTAAATGTACCAGTTATACCTATGCAAAATCTCGATATTCCTTCTACTACGTAAAAGAACGAAGCTTCGGATCACAAAGTTGATGCAGAACATACTTGGTGCCAATATTTTAGCATATGTCTTATAAGGGAAAGTGTTATCATAACTCGAATTCTAAGTATCCCCACTGACCTACCGTTTCAATTCAAACAAGTTCAATTTCCAGTTTTACTGTTGCTTTTAACAAAGTGCGAGAGCTAACTATTTTTGTTCAGGCAATTAAATTCAGTCATCAAAGAAGAGCCATCGTTAACAATAAACTTAACAATTTATTTATCCAGTGTTATTAGGCCTGGCACCTTCAAGTTGGGAGAGCTACGTTTTGCGTACAGAGTTCAGAGTACAGAGCGCTTGTAAACAAAAACAAAAGTATCTACTTGCATAGAGTTCAGACGCCCTCTGGCGGTTACAAAGAGAATTTGTTAGGGGATTCTTAACAGAGGTGCATGGGGAAAAACAATGTTTTTCTCATGGCCTCTCTCATATGTAGTCTGTTTAGTCAATGCCCAAAATCTTCACATATTTGCAACTGACGGAAGAACATATAATATAGTATACAGTAGCATCTTAGAATAATATTCTGTTTTGAGCTCTTTTAAAGAGGAATTATATATTAAACAAGCTTTTACCCGCGGCTCCGCTCACGTTGATGTCTTTAAATAACTGTCAAAGTCGTAATTATTATCATTAGAAAGTAAATAATATAATATGGTAATTTTTTTATTGCTTGACTGGAACCAATACAATTTAAAAATTCTAAAATTGAGCTTAGTTTAAAAAAACTGAAATCGCAATTTATCATAATAATAATTAACAACAAATTCAATAACTTAAACTATTAATATCTTTAAAAATCGAAAGTATCTGCGTTTAATATATAATTCCTCTTTAAAAGTGCTCAAAACATAATATTATTCTAAGATGCTACTGTATACCATATTATATGTTCTTCCGTCAGTTGCAAATATGTAAAGATTTGGGCATTGGGCACACCGATCAGGCTACATATAGTTGGCCATGGGGAAAACATTGCTTTTCTAAATGCACCCCTGCTACCTGAAATGTTAGCTTTGTTAAAAGCAACAGTAAAATTGGAAATTGAACTTGTTTGAATTGAAATGGTAGGTCAGTGGGAATACTTGGAATTCGAGGTATAATAACACTATCCCTTTTCAAGTCAAATGTTCAAATATTGGCACCAAGTATATTCTGCATCAGTTTTGTGATCCAAAGCCTCGTTCCTTTACATACAAGTAGTTGAGGAGCATCGAAATTTTGTATAACTGGTACATTTAGTTTTAATTGAAGTTTATGTGAGGGTTCACCCGAATGTTCAAGCGAATTTAAGAACTCCGTGGGATATCAAGTACTTTTTTCTTTATCCATGATTGTATTTAATTGATAAATATTTCTTCATCCCCCCTTCTCCCCTGCAAGTCGTTTAAATTTTCAATGTTGATTTTATGGACAATTCCATTGTTAGGCACCAATATTGATCTTGCTTGCAACCACTGATCCCAATTTAAATTTTGTTGCCATTCCTCCTATAATATCTGTACTATCTCGTAAATTCTGATGAGTCCGATTAAACACTTCTATAGCTTTCTTGTGAGACATCGTACTTTCATCCCACACTAAAAGCTTACATTGTGGAAGCATCCTGCCTTGAGAGCTATTTTTTCTGAAATTTCAGATGAGTGAATCTTCAAATGCAAGATTAAGCGATAATAATAAAACGGAATGTGCAGTACGACCGTTGGTAAGTAAAATCGCGGCTATACCAGAAGAAGTCATAGCAACTGGGTTTTTCTGATAGTCTGTGACGGGTCTGTACGCGTTTCCCTAACCTTCTCATATATTCTTTAATGTTTTATTTATTTCTACCAATCTCCACCGGGAGCCAAAGCGTGATTTTATGCAAATGAGATATTTTATATAAGTTCGGGTTTAGCGAGTTAGAAGGGGAAGAGAGATTGAAATGAAATGAGAAAGTGTTGTCATGTATAGACGTAGAGGAAAGTAAACAGAATCGTTGGGAATCCAACGCACCGACGTGGATAAAATTAATTCGTAGAACTGCGGGAATAGCTGAAAATATAAGTCACCTCTTAAAGAAGGAATCCTGACCTTAAGTTGACCCAATCAAAGATCCTAAAGAACCAACTAGACGAACCTGCTATAGTATAAGAAATCAGGTTAGTGATATAGAATTTAATTATGTATATGTGTATAGCCGTAATTGTACGCGTCGATCTTTCGTGGATTCAGATCGGATTCCGTCGTTCACGATTATTGATCCCTTCTCCTTCTCCACTGTATTTTATTGTTCTTAAAATTGAATAGTATTTGTGTAATCTCTTTAATTAAGAAAAATCAATAAATAGATTGATTTGTCAAGATGTCTACTGAATTCTTTAATCCGCCTACACTTTCGAAATCGGGTAATATCCGAAGGGGAGTTGAAAATCTTAAGGGTAGCGAGAGGCTACGACATGTCATTAATAATAAGTTTAGCTGAAACCTTTTTCCGGTTCCTCCAGGGGCGTCGAGAAAAAAGAGTGCACCACTGCCGGATTCTATTTTGCGTAACACTTCTTTGTTCTGGAGTTAATTGAGGGATAAATTCTGTTACTTGATGTTGCAATACTATAAAATCGTAGTTTAATTCTCAAGCAACTTCATTATCAAAGCTATTTCCGTCGACACTTCTAGAACTAATCATTCCAAAATCATGTAGCTTCTTCACAACCATTCTGAAAACCTTTATTGCGTTTCGTTGTAGATGTGTTCATTGAAAAGCATATTTGGTATAAAAAAATCTTCTTTGGTAAAATATCTTCCGCCATGTAGTCTTTGTACTTATTCCAAAAATTAAAAATATTAAATACTTTCAAAACTAATTAAACTATTGAAAACTACTAAAGTAATCAAAACTTTTCATGAAACTGTCAATAAATATTACCATAGAATTTTCAATAACACGCGCGCGCAATTCGCTCTAAAACTTTATTTCGTTTCCCTCTTTAAAAAGTGGGAGAAAATTTGTATTAAAATATCTGGGATTGTCGGAATAGAGAACTTCTTAGCCAACTTGGCGATATTTCTCTAAGTTTGAGTTTGACATTTAACAAACGTAACGTAATACACGTTAGACGTTTAATAAAAAACCATTTAAAAAATTGCTTTTTGTAAAGATGCAAAGTTACACTATGTTTCAGTTATTTGTTACAAATGTGAGAAAATGTGTGTTTGTTTTTATTAAAATTTCCATTATTGACCAAATGCATAATTTTGCGCCAACTTGGCGGGGAGTAAGCAACGTCAACGTTTTACCAGCATTGTTCCCGTTCCAGCAGGAATATGGAGATTAAATATATCTTATGTTTCTCCCTGATAAAGTAGCTTTCCATTGATGAAAGAATTTTTAAAATCGGACCAGAATTTCCCGAGATTAGCCGGAACAAACAGACAGACCGACAGACAAAAAATTTAAAAATTGAATTTTTGATATAAGTACCATATATACCTTTAAATGTATTTAGTAAAAAGCTGCTAATTTGAAATTACAAACAGACACTTCAATTTTATTTATTTGTATAGACGTAGATACTTTCGATTTTTAAAAATATTAATATTTTATGTAATTGAATTTTTTTTAATTATTATAATAAATTACGTTTTCAGTTTTTTTAAACTAAGCTCAATTTTAGAATATTAAAATTTTATTGGTTCCAGTTAAGCAATAAAAAATTACCATATTATATTATTACAAGCTTTTATTTAACTTACAATGTATGTATGTATGTATGTATGTATGTATGTATGTATGTAATTTGTTCGGGTGGAATCTTGCAACTCAATTTTGAAGCTGATATCTTCACTCCATTGAGCTGAAATTTTGTATACACGTTCAGTTTGGATGACAATGCATGTTTTGACAATTTATATTCCGATATTGCAATTAATTTAAAAGATATTAATTAAAAACATTTAATTAGTTTTGGGCGCCAACTTTGATATATCTGCATTGTTGTGTAATAATGTTATTTTTACAACAATGACAAAAGTTGGCGTCGAAAATCGGTTTTCCGCCAAACTAAAATTTCATAACGTTGCGCTATTCACTGTATTTATTAACTTTGTCTAAAAAATAATTACATTTCTACAACGTAAAAATAATCTAATTTCTGCAACATATGCAATTTTTTTACAAATTTCTATCTATTTTCTTGGATTTAAATTCAAAACAAAAAAAGTCGAGCTATTTTTCAAGTAGATTGGTACATTGTATACCTTTCTCAACGCTGCCAAGTTAAACTGAGATGGAGTATTGTAGAAATTCTTTAAAAAAATTTATCTAACTTTAAACTATGAAACTCAGACAAAAAATAATTACAGAATTGGAAGGATCATTTTTTTTTATATATCTTACCCATCAAAAAGGAATCCGCTAGGAAAACAATAAGAGAAAAATATTATCAAGAAATGCAATGTATTTTCAATTAAAAAATAATTTTATATTAAAATAAATGAATTTTTTAAAGAAATTTTCTAATTTTAAGCCTACAAGTAATTTAAATATACCTCATTTTTTATCACCAGTAATCTAAACACACACTACGACATGTGTCCTTAAATTTAATTACAAATAATATCTGTTAATTTTATTTGAAAAATTACGGCAATTTTGTTTCTCTAGATGAGTTAGGTACATTGTAAAACCAGCTCATGGTTATTGATATCCATAAAATGTGCCAAAAGAGAATAATTTGCAAATAAGGAGATTTTAAAAATAAGGAGAGAAAAAAAATCGAATCTGAGAAGAAAAATTTCGTTAAATTGGAAATGCACTTCGCTATTTGGAGTTATTTTACGAAGAAAAGAGTAATATGTGCTTGGGTCCAGGAAAAGTTCTTAAAATAGAGAAATTCCCAAAATAGAGGTTCGTTACATGGAGGTTTGACTGTATAAAAATAATACGATGGTTAATTATTTTTTCAAAACCAAGTTTCTAAAGATGAGCTGAGCAATTAAAAAAAATAGATTCTTACGTAGAAGATATCCAATGTCCAGCAAAATATTATCATTAGTTGAGAAAACATTCATTTTTGATTACAACATGCGTTTTGAATTTTAAGCATTTTATTGATTAATACAAATATTTAAATGCTTTTTTGAATTTTTTTAATAAATAACTAGATTTTTCTTCTAATATGTTAGAGAAATATATCCCTTACCTTCAAAATATTTCAAATAAATAATATATTCTTTAAGATTTTTCAAAAAATAATCACAATTTTAATTAAACATTTAATAACTTCGTCATTTATTAAGATAATTTCACGAAACCTTTTTTTCGTGTGTAGAACAATATTACCCAAGATCTGCACGAAGATTGACAAAAATACGGATTTAAAAAAAATTGTGTTTTCGTCTAATACCCTTTTTGCGAGAATTGATTCAGCTAAATCAGGGATGGTGAACCAGCGCTGAATGAGTTGAACAGGCTGAGAAACCTGTCCAGCGATAACTAAAAAGTTAAAAATAAATTAAAAATAAAAAAAACTTTTTTAAGCACACGCTTTTATTTAAACGCTCTAAAAAGAATAAAATAAACTTTTCCTTCAAAACTTATTTTACTGTCAACTTATAACGTCATTATACAATTTATATGATATAAAAGCTTGTCGCGAGATTTACCTGTGTAGATAAACAAGTAAAATAAATAACTTGACCTCAATGATTTTAATTTTTAAAAATTTAAACTAAGTGAATACGAGTACTTAAATCTCGCGACAAGCCTTTATATCATATAAATTGTATAATGACGTTATAAGTTGACAGTAAAATAAGTTTTGAAGGAAAGTTTATTTTATTCTTTTTAGAGCGTTTAAATAAAAGCTTGTGCTTAAAAAAGTTTTTTTTATTTTTAATTTATTTACTTTACTATAATGATTACGACTTTGACAGTTATTTAAAGACATCAACGCGAGCGAGCCGTGGGTAAAAGCTAGTATTCTTAATAAAATAATTACACAATATATAATAAAATTGATAATGAATAGCAAGTACTGAAAAAGTGCTGAAAACTTGCTATGTTCCAAAAACTGTAAGTTTATTCAACGAATTTCATCGAACAAAGGAACGTAAAAAAAAAAGCATTTTTAAAAAGTAAAATAAACGATTTATAACAATAATTAAAAATACAACACTCATTCTTTTTTTAAAAAAATATCCTAGTACTCACCAATGATATTAGAAACATCTATATCCGAAAATAGCATTAAATAAAACAGAAGACTGAAATAACAGTTTGATTCGGAATTGCAATGAAATGGTTAAATAGTAAAAGAAATCGAATTAAAATGGTCTGAAATTAATAGGATTACCACGGGAACAAAACCAATAAAAATTATTTCTAATATACGTTATCTGCATGGCAACCAGATCGCCAGACGATAAAAATATCAAGGTAACCATATTGTAATGTTATCGCCTATCTTGGCGAACATAAACACCAACTTGGCGCCTGTCCTGCGATATCAGACTAGCACCAAAAACCTTCGCCAAGGAGTGGACAATAATAGAAATGTTCCAGACTCGAACTCGTGACCTTAACCACTAGACTACCGCTACCATTGTATTTAAGTTTGAGTTTCCCTCTTAACTTAGTTTCAATTCTATTTTATTATATTAAGTCGGGGGGGGGGATTCAATGAATTACTAAAACGATAATATGAGCAGAAGTAAAAATGCACAAACACATAATTTTCTTCGGGAAAACTAAAAAATTTTAATTCCTTTCATTTAATGATGCTGTTCCACAACACTTTTTTTCTAGATGCTTGCCATTGTTTATTTGTTTTCAAGCAAGCATCTGATTAAGAAACAAAAACAAAGTATCTAACAACACTGTAAAAACGCAGGAAAACAAGAATTATTCATCCTACACGAAGGCTTGTAATGCAACCATAGGATGTGGCCGTGGTAGCCTAGTGGTGGTGATCATGACGAGGTTATCCTCGTCATTTGACTGCCGTTCGTCGCCTTCATGTGGCCTTAGATTGCAACGTCAATTGTGCTGGCTGGGAGGCGTAACTGGCCTTCTGCACCTGAGGTTGCGACAGCGTTTCTGTTGTATAATTATGCGGCCTGTAAATGATCCCTTGAATGTCTGTTTGGCTTAAGTGCTCTCGGAAAATTAAATTCCTAGAACAAATTCGCATCATCAGAGCTGAGGTGCCTCCCTCTGGGGCGAAAACTGGGAAGCAATATTACTTTCGGCAATTGGTATCGCCTATTTTGCGTCGCACTTAAAAGTGATACCAGCTCCTGGGGAATATACTAGGTCAGCAATGATATACATACCAATCCGCAGCCCCATTGGGGAAAAAATCTCCATTGTTCAAATATTACCCAAAGAAACCAATTGATTCGAATATTGCGTTACAGATTTCAAAAACTAGCTTAAACATTTTGATACAAAAAAAAGTTCAAAGTCTTTCTTTAGAAAAGCCGGACCGTCAACATTTTGAAATAATCTAACTTAAATTTAATATCAAAAGGTTATATATCTCTCTTCATGTACCTTCAAATACTCTCGTCCCTTCTGATATGAAATCTTTCAAACAGGAACAGTTCCGCAGCGGCCCCTATGATCAGTATTAAAGGGAGGCTGAATCCAAAGAAAGTGCAGGGCACGTTTCAGGCACGAGGATTATTCGATTACAATGGAAAACAACGTCACAATTGACAACTTTTAACTCTGGTCTTTCTTTCGTTGGGGATTTTCGCAGGAGTTGGATTTTTCTTAGCCACTTTGATCCCTGTTGAACCAGATACTAAAAAGACGATTCTGGATTCCTAGAACATCATATGCGAACCTATATATCGATGTAGTTTTTTGATTTTTTTTCCCTTATGAATTGTTGAGATTGACTGATACTATCAGTCGGCTTTTCGGAAGAATGGATACACCTGACGCCACTTGAAAAATTAAAGGAATGATATCGCTATAAATAACATTTTAAGAAAAAAAGAGGGGGGGGGGTCAATCGGTATTTATGTTTTTGAAATATGATAGTTGATCTGAAATACTAACATAAAAAAACTATAAGGTTACCCTCCGGGGTTTCAAAGCGCTATAGTGGAAAAACTAAGACAAAATACATCAAAAAGAAACACAAAAGAATACAAAAGCAATTCATTTACATGTGTTCTCTGTGTGTAACCTTGGTTACACGACATACACTGGTGTCCAAAAGTTAAGCATAATTAATAATTATGTGAATAAAGAAGGAACTGTAAATCAGAATGACGGGAAACGTGATATGATGCTGTGAGATGATGAATGAGTTGTGGGCTCAAACGGTTCCAAGCTTCTTGGAGAGCTCTCTTCAGTTCTGTAACGGAGCTTGGTGGGTGCGAAAGGGCTGCAATTTGTCTCCCGGGCATATCCCATACATGCTCGATAGGATTTAAATCGGGGGATTTCGCAGGCCACGACATGCGCTGGATGTTTTCCGTTTCAAGGAAGTCATCAATCAGCACCACTCGGTGACATGGTGCATTATCATCCCTGAATATGAAGTCAGGACCGACAGCACCTCAAAACAAGCGAACATAAGGCTCAAGAACTTTGAGCAGTCACAGACCCCGTGTCAAGGAAATGGAGGTCTGTGGGGCCGTCCATCATGATGCCTGCCCATACCATTACTCCCCTTGAGGGAAAATGATGCCTTTCCGTTATGTTTCTTGGTTCAAAACGTGTTCCACGTTCTCTCCATATCGTTACCCGCCGAGAATCACTACTCAGACTAAACCGGGACTCGTCACTGAACATCACATTGGCCCACTCTCCCGCACTCCAATGTTGATATTTCAAACTCCAGTTCAAACGAGCGCGTTTATGCGCAGACGTGAGGGGAAAGCAAACTGCTGGTCTTCTGGCATACAGGCCAGCATGATTGAGTCTCCTGTAAGCAGTTCGTCTCGAAATTCGTATTCCTGTGGTGACTGTGAGCGTCGAACCCAGTGCTCTGGCAGTACTGCCCCTCTGACGTCGCGCACTTATTACCAGATATCGGTTTTGGCGAGGGGTTGTGACTCTTGGTCGACATGATACTGGTTGTCGGGTAACATCTCCCGTTCTTTGAAACCTCTGCCACAGTCTTGAGATCGCAGACTGATCCACATTCAGAATTCGAGACACTTCGGTTTGTCATCGTGAGCATTTCAGTATTCCAACGATTCTTCCTTTCGTAAACATGTCCTATTGGCGTCTTTGTGCCATTATTCACCTTGTTTGATGGTTAACAGCGTTCCTTCGCACAGCAGTTGCACAAAACTTGTCTGAACGTGAATCCGTTTCTCCGCGTTCCGACATGCGTCGGTGTTTCGCGCAGGACGTAGTCGACTGAAAAGTTTTGCACAAACCCAATGTTTCTTCTTCACCCAATTAATATCCGCAAGAATAATTTTACGAATATTTACTCCATGTTTTTCGCATTTTACGACATATGCTTAACTTTTGGACACCAGTGTACATCATTGCGGTAGTCCTATTCTCTTCCGCTAGGTACTATCAACGTTTCTGACAGCAAGAGTTACTCCTTCAAGCTTCATCACGCGGCAAAAGGGGAAAGAAAACTTGGTCTTACATATATAAAACACCAAGTTTTGGGGTAACATGGAAACGAGCTGTCAATAACGTTGATAAAACCATGTTGTGTAGTGTGGCAGTACTATCGCACACTGATGCATGCCGTGGGACCAACGGCATAGAATATAGAACACCTGAAAAGTATGTAGATAAAAACTCGAAGTGTTTCTGCTCACATGCTTTCAAATGTTCCTTTTTTCTGTGTTCGTCTTACATTTTTTACAAGTAACGTTTTGAAACCCCTGGGGAAATTGTGAATAACCTTGTATTTTTATTTTTAACATATTGTTGTAGATCAAACAAGTATTATATTTTGAAAAATGGACTTAAATCATTTTACATAGTTGTGAAATATGAGCAATTTACAGTTTGCGATTCTCTCCATTTTCGCTATTCTTCTAAATAAAATATATTTTATATACCGCTAAATCCGGCGTATAACACACACTTTTAACCTCAAAAATAAAATCGAAATGTACGGGTACGCTTCATACTACGGGTATAAAAACGAGAGCTTTAAACATGAAAAAAAGATGAGCACAAGAAAAAAAATTTGACCTCTACATATATCGAAATGCTGTTTATTAAAAAGAAATGATACTCCTTATGAACTTAAGATATTGTAGTTCTAGAAGTATAATATTTTTTTAAGCTTGGAATAATACCTCGAATAAATTAGAGCATTGCGCACGCACATTTGAAGTTTCTTCACAAAAAGGGGGGAGCACGTTATACGCGTAACGAATATACCTAAAAATTAAAAATTGCTGCTTCAATATATAGGCCGGAATTTATGGTAATTCTAAATATTTCAATCCAGGTGAAAAATTCACTCCGAACCATCATGTTCTAATTTTAACTGTACTTGTTTTTCACAATTCCTATTATTAGTTCACTCTCTCCCTATATCTATATCTTGTTCAAATTTTCAATCGTTGATAAAATACTTTCTATTCCTCCATTCAGGTTCAAATACATTTTTTAAACTTGTAGTTTATAACACTTGATGTTAATACAGTTTTTTTTTCAAATATTAATCCATTAATTAAATGAAAAAAATACTAACAAACAAAAGTAGTAGTCCAACAGCATATATAGAAAGGAAAATAGTTCCCTGTGTCCTTGTAGCGCCATGGATAGCGTGTTGGACTTCTAATTCAAAAGCCGGGGGCTCGAACCCCACCTGGAATAGCCAAATTTCTGAGAAAGTGATTTCATTTTACTATACTATTTTACTATTTTTTATTAGAAGAATTAAATTTAATAAATGAATAAATAGAACCAAATAAAAACAATAGTCCAACACCCTATATACATAAAGGAAAATGGAAAATCCCGTTTTATTTTGCCACTTAATATTGTGATTCTGTCATATGTATTTACATATTTATATTAATTGTAATTATTTAATAAAAAGCAACTAAAATAAAACTTTTCTTTGTTGACCTAAATAGAAATTGACTTAAAAAATTTTTTATATTACTTGTTTAAGATCAACATATCATGCTAGTGTCCTGTAAAATAAATTGCTATAGTTAGAGTATTGCTCTTTTTATTTACATGTAATAATCCACGAAAATTTTCTCTCGAGGTATTTTAATTCATAATGATCTTGAGCCTTCCAAAACTTTGCATGATAGTTTTTATCTTACTCGCCTAACGGAAACTAACCACAACTTTATATATCAAAACCTAAAGGGGGGGGGGTAGAGTTTTTAAATCAGGATGATGCAACACCCACGTATGCGGACCAATGAAAAAAGCTTTTAACGGAAATCATATGATTTTAAAAACTTTCGGTTTACCATGACCATGAATTCGGAAGCGAAAAAAAAAAACGGTTTTGTCCCCTGTATTGCTTGAGCGTATGTTTGTTGTTCATGTCGCGTCTTTATGTTTTGTGATCTTCACGATAAATATTATTTTAAAATAACATGTTTCCTCATTAATCTATTCATGAAATTAATTGATTCAATTCCAAAATGTCATATTACTAAGTCATCCCTTAGTGTGGGAGGGTCGGAAGGAAGATAAGCCACATTTAAAAATAACTTCAATTTATTTTCCCAAATGAATTTATTTTCAACACAATTGATTCACAACACAATTTATGAACACAACACAAATTCTATTAAACAAAGTTAAGAGATGCACCCGAATACCAAATATGGAAAGCAATAACGAAATAGACGAGATTCGACTTTAAATAATCACAGATCACTTACGTCTAGTCAACTTCTACAAATTCTTAGCGACCTAATCTAATTTGATTTCTATTTGACAAATTTATTACAATAATCAGCTACGAAGTATCCACGCCTCACTTCATGTTTAATGAATTACTGCTAACTGTGTAGCAGTCCAACCTCTCTCTCGCTTTAACTCGAAAGTTTAACCTTTATATGCAAGTTCTAAATTACATACTCACACCTCCTTTGAAGGAAGGCTTTCTCAATAGATTAAATTTTTAAGACCCAATTTTTCCCTAAGAGGATTATTAATAAGAATCCAAATAGAGACCTGTGACAAAGTTAAAAATTCCTTAAGTCAAGTCAAATTATTTCATACATATATTACAGCTCTTTAATATTTAAAGATTGACTTTATATATGAGGGTTAAAAAAATTAGAAAGTTTGCGAGCACGGAAATTTTGTTAATGATATATTTTCTAGAGGAAAAAATTAATAAGATACGATTTTATAAATTCTTCCATTTCAAAAAACTGAACGAATAGAGAACGAAATATAACCGAAACTAATATGCTCCGAATTCATGACATCTAATCATATGCAAAATATTCCACACACACAAAAACAAAAAAAAAGTATTCTATTGGCCTCAGCGCACGAATTTTTCCTCTATTTCCAATTTTATTTCGCATTTTCCCTTAAAATCACACTCCGTCAGGTTAAAAAATAAACTGCAAAAAAAAGACATGAAAATAGAACTCGCAGAGAACGATTTACTCCTCAACTCGACTTGCAGTGCAGCGCCCTCTGGCAATATGGCAGCGAAGCGAAACGGCATTTCATTATGCAAAAGCATCTCTACCTCATTACCGAATCTTTGAAGGCGATGCATGCATTTACAGAATCTACATTTACGCGTTGTGCTATTGTGTCCCTTATGGATTTGAAAAGCGGATTCGCACGTAGCCGAGATATCGGTGGAATGGAACAATTATGGCGATGGCTCGGCTGCAGGGAGTTGAACTGAAAGATCCTGCTAATCGAAATGGATTAAATTGAGAATGAAATCTTCCCCACAGTTATGGCTGCAGGGGGGAGGAGATGAATAATTCTGGTCACATCATCGCCTGGGATGATTAGAGATTAGATTTGTTTTAAAGATTGAAGATCTGTCAGCATTTTACAAGACGCGGTTATGAGTCGTTGGGATTTCCGGAAGTAATTAGGCGGCCTTTTCAAGTTTCATAGCTCTAAATTAACGTTGACCGCGAGCATTGATATAGCTTGACTTACTCTAATAATGCAGAAGATATTTAAATATCAATTGCATTATATAATGCGAGACAATGCAATCATCTTTAACACAAATGTAAGGGTGCAATTTCCTTCTTCTCTTTAAATCTATTATTCAAAAAATTAATCGATCCTGAAATAACACATCTGTAGAAACAATAAGCAAACGACCTATTTATACTGACAATGTTTTAATGCTGACTTTCGATATTTGTTTAGTGTCCACAGTTGCGATCAGGGACTCGCAGTCTACGGGCCATGAGTTGTGCCACTGCACACTGCCCCTTGCAGAGGGGCGTTAAATCTGCGCAGGTTCAAAGTCATCCCGTTGGTGTAACGTGGAGGTTAGGAGAAGGGGGGTTGCCATCTCAGGTGTTGTCCTCGTCCCTTTACCATGCTTCAGAATTACGTCTATTTATAATATCATTAGTGTGCGACGTTAATAACGCTCGCTCGATAATTATTTTTAAAAAAACAGTTACTAACACAGGTGTTGTCAAAATGAATAATTCAGTTTTGTTTAGAGACATATTCTTTGGAGACCTATTCAGATCAATCAAGAATAAGTATGTCTTGTTACTCTAGAATAAATTAATCATTAGGGATAATGTCTCGTCATTTACTTTAAAATTGAGTCTGTCTATATATAGTTGATAGATTTACAGTTTTTTTTAACGTCCCATTCTGAAACAACACGAGGGCTATTGGCATGGATCCCTAATCGAATAGCAAGAAGGACATTTAAGCTGTCTTAACTGTCATCGCCTTAGTACCAGCCTTAGTGCTGTGACCGTGGTAGTCTAGTGGTCAAGGTAACGAACTCGTGGCCGCTGAAGACCCGCCATGCAGAGGGGGCTAATGCACGTTAAATTTGTCGAGGATCAAACATCCTCTCGTTGGTGTGGTTTGGAAGTTAGGAGAGGGAGTTCCAGAGTTCGGGTGTCGTTCTCGTCACTTGACCAATGTTCAAAACTATGAGGTCCGTCGCCAAAAGCCCTGGTGTTCCTGAATAGAGTGACGTTAATATTCACTCACTCATCCCCATTAAAACGAAATGTGATCAACACTTCTATTGTTACAACTCATGACGTGCTCTCTCATTTAACTATCTTGCATTTGAAATAATTTTCTCGAGTAGCTGAATAGTGCGACATTAATATCCATTCAAACACTCCAGCCTTAGTGCTATCCTCCGTCCAGAGGGGTTGATGCACATTAAATCTGACATGACTCAAAATCCTCATTTTGGAATGGTGTAGTAGTTTAGAGAGAGGGAGGCACAGCTCGGTGTTGTCCTCATCACTTGACCGAGGCTCAAAATTACGAAATCTGTCGCAATAGTCCTCATGTTGCTTTACAGAGCGGCATTGATAAATATTTCCTCACCCATTTTCTTAACTTCCCCACATCAACTATTAATTTAAAATGAAATAGCCCCTCTACACGACATGCCTTTATTGGCATCAGCTGACAAATACATGATTAGACCGGAAGCAGCACCGGTCACGTGTTTGCGATGATATCCACTCAACAATCCAGGAAAATTTTAATGTCGGTAAAACAATTTTCATCGCAGTAAAATAGGAAACAAAAAGAATTAAAATAATTATGAAATCGAGGAGACGAGGAAGGTGAGTAGATTTTACGAATGTGGTCTCAGGTTTTTTTATTCATCTTGAGGCTCATCTTCATGGTGTTGTTCTGCGGTTAACAGAAAATAAACTATGTTTTGGTGCTTGCGGACGCTCTGGTTTCATTTTCACCTAAGAAATCTAAAACTAAAATATCTGTTAAAATGTACTGTGTCTCAACTTTCATGAAACAATCTGTATGTTTCCTTTCTATGAAAAAAAATTCTTAAAGTTCTACAAATGTGTATTAAAGTGGGATTTTTACAAATTTTCAATTTTATAATGTTAAAAAAAATCATTCCAGGTTCTTTTAGGTTTCACACGCTTTAATTTTTATTAACAGAAAAGTAATAAAAATGCTTACAAGACATCCATTTTAAGAATGATAGACAGATAGGATTATGGAAATAATATCTGCTCTCTCCTAAGTCGTTTTTTATACCAGCATTGTAGTAATATTTTATTCTATACTAGCTTTTACCCGCGGCTCCGCTCGCGTTGATGTCTTTAAATAACTGTCAAAGTCGTAATCACACATTATCATTAGAAAGTAAATATTATAATATGGTAATTTTTTATTGCTTAACTGGAACCAATAAAATTTAAAAATTCTAAAATTCAGCTTAGTTTAAAAAAACTGAAAACGTAATTTATTATAATAATTAATAACAAAAATTCAATAACTTTAACTATTAATATTTTTAAAAATCGAAAGTATCTACGTTTAATATGTAATTCCTCTTTAAAAGAGCTCAAAACAGAATATTATTCTAAGATGCTACTGTATACCATATTATATGTTCTTCCGTCAGTTGCAAATATGTGAAGATTTGGGCATTGGACACACCGATCAGGCTACATATAGTTGGCCATGGGGAAAACATTGCTTTTCTAAATGCACCCCTGCTACCTGAAATGTTAGCTTTGTTAAAAGCAACAGTAAAATTGGAAATTGAACTTGTTTGAATTGAAATGGTAGGTCAGTGGGAATACTTGGAATTCGAGGTATAATAACACTATCCCTTTTCAAGTCAAATGTTCAAATATTGGCACCACGTATATTCTGCATCAGTTTTGTGATCCAAAGCCTCGTTCCTTTACATAGTCGAGGAACATCGAGATTTTGCATAGGAATAACTGATACATTTAATTTTAATTGAAATTTATGTGACGGTACACCCGAAAGTTCAAGTGAATTTAAGAACTCCGTGGGATATGAAGTACTTCGTTTTTTATCCGTGATTGTATTCATTGAAAAACATTTCTTCATCCCCCCTCGCACGTCGTTTAAATTTTCAATGTTGATTTTATGGACTATGTCATTGTTAGGCGCCAATATTGAACTTGCCCGCAACCACTGATCCTAATTTAAATTTTGTTGCAAGCCCGGGTAAATTTGAGCAATAAGATTAACATCATTTTCTTCTACATTACAAAATTATCTGGAAGTAAAATATAACCTCCAGCATTTGCGTCCAAACATCCATAACCTATTTTTAATTGCGTCTCTGCATAATGTTCCGAATCTACGTCATTATGAAGATGCACTTTCATATTCGTTTTCAGACTGAATTTTTCAACTTTTACCCATAAGCTTGATGTTTTAATAGAGACTGATTTCATCTGCCGGTGTACCCCCTCTGGATAACAGAGAGAGTTTTTCAAAATTCACCAGCCAATATATAATAAAGCTACCATTTCTCCTATAATATCTGTACTATCTCGTAAATCCTGAAGAGTTCGATTTAACGCTTCTATAGCTTTCTAGTGGGACATCGTATTTTCATCCCACACTAAAAGCTTACATTGTGGAAGCATCCTGCCATTCTGAAAACCTTTATTGCGTTTCGTTGAAAGGCATATTGACTTGTACTTGCTGCAATCGTCGCAAAATATCTTAGCAAAATATATAGTCTTTGTACTTATTCCAAAAGGTTTGAGGATTAGAAAGACCGAAGATGAAATAAGTATTGCGTAAAGCTCCCTAATTTTATTCGACGAGTGACATTGTATGCCTTCCTCCTTTGTAATATCTAGTATATCTTCAAAGTAATACCTCCATGTAAAATATCTGGTTCAGTATAAGTGAAAAATTTTGTGCAAAACATGAATGTTGTATAATTAGGTTAAAAAAATTCAAAGTAATAAATATTCGATAAACCAAAACTTTTTATGAAATTGTCAATTAATATTACCATAGAATTTTCAATATCACGCGCGCAGTTCGCTAAAACTTTGTTTCATTTCCGTCTTTAAAAAGTGGGAGAAAATTTGCATTAAAATATCTGGGATTGTTGGAATAGAGAACTTCTTAGCCAACTTGGCGATATTTCTCTAAGTTTGAATTTGACATTTAACAAACGTAACGTAATAAACGTTAGACGTTGAATAAAAAAACCATTTAAACCATTTAAAAACCATTTGAAGATGCTAAATTACACCATGTTTCAGCTATTTGTTACAAATGTGAGAAAAATGTTATTAAAATTTCCATTATCTATACAAATAAATAAAATTGAAGTGTCTGTTTGTAATTTCAAATTAGCAGCTTTTTACTAAATGCATTTAAAGGTATATATGGTACTTATATCAAAAAATCAATTTTTAAAATTTTTGTCTGTCTGTCTATCTGTTTCTCTGTCGGTCAGTCTGTTTGTTCCGGGTTAATCTCGGAAACGGCTGGTACGATTTTAAAAATTCTTTCACCAGTGGAAAGCTAAATTATCAGCGAGTAACATAAGGTATAGTTTATCTCCATATTCCTACGGTAACGGGAACTATGCGGGTAAAACCGTGGGACGTTGCTTACTCCCCGCCAAGTTGGCGTAAAATTATGCATTTGGTCAATAATGGAAATTTTAATACGTTATATGGAAATTTTACGTTGAATAAAAAACCATTTATAAAAAAACCATTTAAACCGTTTAAAAACCATTTGAAGATGCTAAATTACACTATGTTTCAATTATTTGTTACAAATGTGAGAAAAATTTTATTAAAATTTCCATTATTGACCCAATGCATAATTTTGCGCCATTTTGACGGGGAGTAAGCAACGTCCCACGGTTTTTCTCGCATAGTTCCCGTTCCAGCAGGAATATGGAGATAAACTATACCTTATGTTACTCGCTGATAGTTTAGCTTTCCACTGGTGAAAGAATTTTTAAAATCGTACCAGCCGTTTCCGAGATTAGCCGGAACAAACAGACAGACAGACAGACAGATAGACAGAAAAAAATTTTAAAAATTGATTTTTTTATATACGTACATTATATACCTTTAAATGCATTTAGTATTTGAATAAATTATAATTTAATGTTCATTGTTTGAAACTAAAAACTCCGCCCTCCATTGATTCTGTTGTTTGAATAATAAATTACTAATAACTTTTTATTCGTTAGGCCTAACTGCCGCTTCAGTAAAAAAAACTTTACAAGTTAACCAACGTTGACATAATTTACTTTTGCCAATCTGGCAAAGCAAAAAAAGTTGCAAAGAAATTGTTTCCAGAGATTTACAAGTTAAACAATATTTACTAAATATTACTATATTACTACATATTAACTAAATAATATTTACAATTATAAAAATATTTTTAAAAAATTCGTACAGCCATTATTTACATTTTAATCCGTCACAATGCTTGATGAGAATTTGTATATTTGCTACAAGAATGCACTGATCTACTGCCTCTATAAACACATAAGAACATGTTATAAGTAGCCTTTAAATGAGAGAATTCATGAAGAATATAACTTTGAAATAGAATTGTTATTTAATTGCTTCAAAAATAAATGATTAAACTTGATAATATGTTTAATTTGTAGAAGAATTTCAAAAAATCTTGAAAGCAATCTTCTACATCAAATTAAAAAAACTAAGTTATAATACTTTTCAAGACTTTCCACCCCAAAATAACCATACCGATTCAAAAAGAAATAGAATAATGTATAAATATTCACTAATCTGTCAAAAAAATTTATTCAAAAAAATTCGAAATTTTATAAAGCGAAAAAAAAAACAATCAGAAAAGAATTATAACAATGCAATGTAAATAAAATCATTTTAAAAGATTATATCCGAAAAAGAACATAAAATATTTTCTGAAATATTTTCTGGTATTCTGAAAGAAAGAAATTGTCTTGATTTTTCAAATACCACTTTATTCTTCACTAAAGAAGAAAATATTATTCTGAAAAATCGAAACAAACTCCCCACCTTCTTTTCTATTCCTTTATAAATTTTTCTTTAAAAAAAATTCTGAATTGCCTGTTGTTTTTCACCTTACTAAACTTCTTAATAGTATCTGTTTTGGCCCATGATATTCTTTGTTCCAAGGAGAATTTAAGAGTTGAACAGATGTGGTTATAGAAATTTGTTATGCAAACAAACGTAACTATAGTTTACTGTTTCCCCTCATTTGTCAATTTTTGGTTTTTGTAAAAATATTTTTATTAAAATTTCCCATTTTAATGGTCGTCAAAGAACGATTCTGAAAACATAATTCAAAAACAAAATATTTTCTTTTTCTAGTTCTTTTCTCTCCAAGTGAAAGCCTCCGACAGCGAGGACATTTCATCTGAAGAGACTCTCGTGGACCAACTGCGCCAGATCATCCAAATGGCGAAAGACAAAGAGAACGTGCAACTCCCCGTTGGATTGCTCACCACAGAAAACAGACAAACATGGGCAAAGCTCAGACACAAACTGCTCAAACGTAAATAATCACTTTCATTCAATTCATTTCATATTTGTAAAGCTTGAATTTTGTATTGAATTTCTCTCGATTCTTGGTGTGCTTAATTTCTGAAAGTTCTGTACAGTTCAGTGTTATTAGTTTAATATATTTAGAACTTACTGGGTTAAGTTCATGGGACTATGGCGTCATATGATGATGACAATTACATGTTTCCGGTCAATCAGTTTATACGCTTCGCTGTTGCCAACTTTTACTTTTTACGGAAGTTTTCTCTTAAAAAATACATATTTATCAACAATAATAATTCCTATAGGTGAACATATTACACACCAT
This sequence comes from Trichonephila clavata, assembly GCA_019973975.1. Taxonomy (NCBI): domain Eukaryota; kingdom Metazoa; phylum Arthropoda; class Arachnida; order Araneae; family Nephilidae; genus Trichonephila; species Trichonephila clavata. Next base: position 310,206 of record BMAO01024917.1, on the reverse strand, counting down.
ATATGGGAAGTGACACCTAACCTCGGGTTGAAAATTAGTAAACCATCTAACTACAGAAGCTAGTTAAAAATTAGTACTTATTACAACACGCTTGTATTATTACGTTCGTGTAGAGTATTTCAAGTCAGTTTTCGTATCTAAAAATTGTTCCTTATGCTAAAAATTTTAAATAAATAAATCAGAAAAAATGTAATATTAACTATAACTAAATAATTAAAACATAATTAAGATATGAAAAAAATTATTTAAATGAACTTTAGATTATGTATAGATACCAATAATTTAGAATTAAATTTCCATATATCGATATGTGAATATTACTACTTCAGAATATACAACTTTGATAATAAGAAATCGATACCCATTGTTTAATTCGATAGCTCTAACACGTAAGTGGACTGAAGAGTCTCTAGCACATACTGTTCATGACACACAATCACGACACAGTTTTTTTGTGGACTTGCGTTTATTAATTTCTCATAACTTCTGTACATTTACATTGGAGTTGCCGGGCATGCGCAGTTCAGGCAGCGCAATTGGGATTGCGCAGACACAGTTTATACATACATTACTACAGACACAACAACACACTCTACTCTCTTAATTACACAGATAGCGCTTCGTATGCCGTGAACTGACATACCGCCCCACATTGCACTGGTTACACCATGCAATCACTGTATTAATAATTTACACAAAATATATCTAAATTGTTAATCACTTAAATTCCACAAAAGACACTTAAAGAAATGCACTATATCATTGAAAATAAATGTTAAAAAAAAACAATTCACTTGAATTGATTAAAACACACAAAAAAAATAAATTTTATCAACAGTATTTAATCATTTGGCATTGGCAAAACACAAACTTTAGATATGGCTCTTTTACAAGTATTAAATTGAGTTTTCACTTTAACTACACGAATATTGTTATCGACTCCTAAATAAACTTGAATAATTCTTCCTAATAACCACTTGTATGGTGGCAAATTCTCTTCAATTAAGAAGACTAAATCTCCAACCTTAACATCATTTTTTTTTCGTACATCCTTTGCATTGGCTTTTGTTTTTTATGAAGAAAGGACCACAAAAGTCGACACCCGAGCAGTTAAAAGGGTAGTCAGTGGTAACCCTTTCCTTAGGCAGATTGCCCATTATTTGAGATGTTATAAAAGGTTTACATTTAAACAGATTATACATTTGTGAACAATTTTTCTACAAGATTGCGACCATTGAGAGGCCAAAATTTTTCGTGAACATAATTCAAAAGTGAAAAAGCACCAACATGAAAGTATTTGTTATGCAAATATTCAATTATCATACATGACAGTTTATGGATTTTAGGCAAAATAATTTGATGTTTTTGATTAAAAGGAAAATTTGTATTACCTAATCGGCCACCCACTCTAAGCACTCCATCTGAATCCAAAAATGGATTGAGACTTTTCAACTTACTTTTTGGCAAGATAGGTTTTTGTTTTTCTATACATTTTATTTCTACTGAAAATTCTTGCCTTTGTACACTTTTTATTAAGAAGATCTCTGCTTTCTCCAATTCATCTACTGTTAGTGGGCCACTGGCTTTGACCTTCCTCCTCAGGTTGTTTACGAACCTAAAAATATAACTTAAGATACGCAAAATGGTTAAATAGTTGTTACTAAGGTTACACAAATTGTTCACAAAGTCATTCACAAAAATGTTAAAAACTGGCACTTCATTCTCAAGTTTTTCAAGGACACTGTTCTTCAGTTCTGAATTGTACGCATCGTTGTTTTCACTAATGTGCACAGGTTTGTTCGGATAATCACTGCCAGATAGAAACTCTGGACCGTTCCACCACATTTCTTGGTTCAGAAGTTTGTCAGGATCTACTCCACGAGAAATCAAATCTGCAGGATTCTGGTTGGATGGCACATGTTTCCATTGCCGTACAGGGAACAAATCTTGAAGCTTAGCAATTCTATTCTGCACAAATGTTTTAAGGTCCATCGGTTCTTTTTGTAGCCAAGACAACACTATCATTGAATCAGTCCACAGATAAACTTTAACTGATTCCAGCTTCAAGGCATCAATCACTCTTTTCACAAGTTTGGACAAAAGGACAGCGGCGCACAGTTCCAATCTTGGAATTGTTAGACTCTTAATTGGTGAAACTCTCGATTTGCTAGTAATTAATCTCACTAAAGTCACTCCCGAATTATTTTTTGATTTGCAATACACTGCAGCTCCATAGCAGCGCTCTGACGCATCAGAAAATCCATGAATCTCTATAGATGTAGGATTCTCAATTACTACACGTCTTTGGATATTTATGTTATTTAGGCTCTCTAGCCCAATTAACAACTGGTGCCATTGATCATACACTTTCTTTGGGAGTGGATCTTTCCAGTCAATACTAAGTCTCCAAAGCCTCTGCATAAACATCTTGGCGTTGGACACCACGGGTCCAACAAGACCCAAAGGATCAAACAGGCTCGCAATAGTTGACAAAACGCTTCTCTTGGTATACGAATCACTGAGTATCACGTCAATTTTAAGCGAAAAAGTGTCTCTTCCTGGGTCCCAGGACACACCTAAGGTTTTGGTCTCATTTGGTTTAGAAAAATCGTAGATTCCATTTATACTCTGCGAAAGTTCAGGATGATTTCCCCTGATTTTATGCAATTCCATGCCTGCACTTTTCAAAATTTCAATTAACTGATATCGTAGCTCCTTAGCCTCTTCTAAGGTGTCCGCCCCGCATAACGCATCGTCCATGTAGAAATTGCTTCGAAGGACTGGTGCTGCTATCGGGAATTTATTTTCTTCATCATAGGACAATTGTTTCAATGTTCGTTGCGCTAAGTATGGGGCACTGGTCGTCCCGTACGTGACTGTTTGAAGCTCATATGTTTTTACTCGGTCGTGTTTATTGTCCTTCCACTATATTTGTTGCAGACATCGTTGTTCGGAATCAATTAGGATCATTCGATACATTTTTTTAATGTCCGCAGTCAGTGCATATCTGTAAGTACGGAATCTAATCATCTGGGCATATAAGTCATCTTGGATGACTCCTCCATTGTACTGAATATCATTCAGTGATAATCCATTATCTGTAGGACTAGACGCATTGTAGACCACTCTCACCTTAGTAGTACTTTTTTCGGGTCTATAGACGCCATGATGAGGTAAGAAATAGTTCATATTCGAATTATTTTCTTCTACCTTCACTTCTTTCATATGTCCCAATTGTTCATATTCTTGCATGAATTCTCTATACAATTTTAGATATTGTGGATCCCTTTCCAATCTAAGCCACAATGAATTTAATCGTTTGAGAGCAATGCCCCTGGAATTCCCTAAACAATTTGGATCACCCTTAAGGGGCATTTTAACTATATACCGTCCCTTCTCGTCTCTAGAATGTGTTTTCATAAAGTGTTCCTCACATAAACTAGCCTCATTACTTTTTGTTTGCACTATCTCCACATTTTCTACTTCCCAAAATTTTTGCAGCGTTTTATTTAAATCCTCGTCCTTAACTAAACCGCAATGAACTTTAGTTTCATTAAATGAATCTACATTACCACTTACAACGTAACCAAAAACCGTGTTTTGTAAAATTAGATCTGAATTTTTTATCTTAAATTTTTCTGGTCTCAATAGTTCAAAAAATATTTCTGCACCTAACAACATGTCTATTTTATCTGGAATATTAAAACGTTCATCAGCTAACTCCACTACATCTGAAAAATTAACACTAGTATTAAACGTATTACTTGGAATAAAATCTGTGATTTTCTTAACTACTAACATATTTAAATCCTTCACGAATGTATTATTTTTATTTGAAATTGTCGTTTTAACGCAACCGTTAACAATCATAGATGCATCATTTAAACATGAGATCAAAGTATTAATCTTTTCACTTTTCAGTTGTAATTTATTGGCGCACTCCTTAGTTATAAGACAAACCATACTACCTCCATCTAACAAACACCTACATTCATGCCAATTCGAATATTTATCATTAATTAATACGCGAGCTGTGCTCAGTAAGCATCTTTTAATTTCGTTATGACTAAATGTAGTCGCCACGATTTCTTGCTTGTTTATATTTGAATTAGGAACGAACGGAGGGGCAGAAGAATTAAAAGATATCGTTTGCGATCTCTCTTCAAGGACCGAAGGAGGCCCGATTTGGGGAGTTGAGATACTTTTTATTTCTCTTTGAAAATGAAGCAATTTATTATGCGGCTTCTTACAAATTATGCAATTTCTAGAGCGACACTGTTTTACACAACATTCTGGGGATAGACATTTAAAGCACATTTTATTGTTTTTAACAAAATCTACTCTTTCATTTATCGAAAAACCTTTAAACTGAGGGCAAAATTGCAAAGCATGTGCTTCATTTTTACACAACACACATTTTTCATTCTTTATTTCAGAAAAAAATACGCTCGAACCTCCTCTCTGACTTCGCGAGCTGTTATATCTCTGATGATTATTGAACTCATATCGTTTATTTTCATTTCCAGTGAAGGACCTGGAAAATGTATTAGACTCTCTTTTAAATTTACCTTTAGAAGATAAGTAAATATCACATTCTCGCCCTAACTCGTGGGGTTTAAAAAATGTTTCTCCTTGTTTTACATTAATATGAGTCACTAATTCTCTGTCAAGAGTGCTCATCATTTTATCCGCAACAATTAATTCACATACTGACTTAAATTCATTAACATTTCGTAACTGACAGTAATACTCAAATGTTGCACTTAACCTAGACGCAAATTGAACATAACTCTCTGAATTTAATTTTTGAGTTTTACGAAAATTATTATAGCATTCTTGAGGTGTAGGCTGAAATTCTTTCAAAACTAAATTTTTTAGTTTTTCATAACTGCGCAATTCTTCCTCTGACACATAGATCATTAAGTTATTCGCTCTCTCTCCTAAGATATTTAAAAGAATTTCCGATTTCCATTCTTCGGGAACCTCTTTCGTTTTGAATGCTTTCTCTAATGACTGAAAAAATAAATTATATGACTCAACACGCGAGGGCACAGAGATAGTTAATGTTTTTACACTTTTTATTAACGTTTCGATACTAATATTGTTACATGTTTCGGTGGCGCTCACTGTTGAAAGGGAAGAATCAAGTGTTAAATCTTTCCGAATATTAGCAAGCTCTAACTGCTTCTCTAACTGCGCTAACTTAATTTTCTCTAACTCTAAATTTGCTTCACTTTCTGACCACTTATGCGCTAATTTAATTTTCTCTAACTCTAAATTTGCTTCACTCGCAGATTTTTTAATTCTCGTTTCTTCAACGGCATAGTCAATAACAGTTTTAACTAATTCTGTGTCTGTATTAAACACTTCACTACTTTCAATCAAAATTTTCAAATCAAGAACTTTTGCATTCTCTGGCACAGTTAGTTTTAATTCCTCCGCGACAAGTTTTAACTCGTCTTTCTTCAACTTAGCAATTAAAGACATAATTAAATAATTAAAATTCTCACAAAAATTCAAAGAACATTGCTCTCACCTCACATCACTGGCTGCCGAACTTGGCTGTCTACACAAATCACTGTTTGCCGCACTTGGCTTTTCACTTAATCTTTTTTTTTTAATCCATAGGTTAATCCATTAGTTCTTCTCCGGCTCGACGGACCAGTGTTTAATTCGATAGCTCTAACACGTAAGTGGACTGAAGAGTGTCTAGCACATACTGTTCATGACACACAATCACGACACAGTTTTTTTGTGGACTTGCGTTTATTAATTTCTCATAACTTCTGTATATTTACATTGGAGTTGCCGGGCATGCGCAGTTCAGGCAGCGCAATTGGGATTGCGCAGACACAGTTTATACATACATTACTACAGACACAACAACACACTACTCTCTTAATTACACAGATAGCGCTTCGTATGCCGTGAACTGACACCCATCTTTTTTTATCATATAGAACAGGGGTCGGCAAACTTTTGAGACATAAGAGTCAATTTGTGATTGAAGGAAAACAAACTCTCTGTCAAAGAGTGTAAGCTGCTCTAGTGGGTGTCGCCATCATGTCTCGTGTTCCAGTTAATATTTTTTGTTGCTTGAGTGCAATTTTATCCACAAAGTATGTTGTACAATTCTGCAAAAACTAGGAACTATGGAAGATATTATATTTCTCTAGCTCAATGTAAGAACAACCATTATGAAAATTTCATAATGCTCTGAATTTAAATTTCAGGCTTCACGAAAGAAATTCTATACCAAAAGTTGTACGTTTCTATTAATAAAAAAAAAACTGATTTTGGTTGTTCTTACCTGCAAAAATAATTTCAGCACTCTTTTTTTATCAACTTTAAAGTTTCTCATGTTGTCACTTCTGTTGTGGTATATCTCTTGTCCAAAATCATGTGAATTCTTGGACTCATTTATATAAATAAGTAAACGTTACTGGAAATCACTTTGAGGTGTGTCTTTCCATGGCGGCATTTTTACCAATCAATAACACGTTTAATGCTTTAGAAATAATTGTAATATTTTCACTGATTCTCAGTAAGCTTTGTTAATGAAAAATAAGTTATAACACAGAAATAACAATTTTAAATAACTATCATAAGCCAGTCAAATATTTAAATGTATATATAAATACAGGTTATTTTTACATTAACTAATTACATAGAAAAAAGAGGAAGGGGAACAATTTATCTTATATTCATAGAGGCAGAAAACTGAAGGGCATCAACCTTCAGGGAAAGAACCGTGGTTTTTCGACCCCTGATATTGGTTATTATTGGCATTTTAATCTTCTTTTATCAGTTTAATGTCTAAAATTTCTGCTTCATTAAAAGCATAATTGGTCTTAATCAGATTTAAATAATCTGGGTAAAATTTAAAATCAGGGCTTTTACATAAAATAAGAGCACAACATGCTATTGCTGACAATTGTACAATGAAAAATGTATATGTTTATATATGTTTACTATAACGATCTAAAACTTTTCTCTTCTCTTCCGTTTTTTCACTTAGAATCACTTATTTTTACCGGACGATCTAAGCGCTCCTCCTAATTTAATTCAGTTCGCACTCTCATCAATCATGCCACCATTCCGCTCTATACCTGTCAACCTTTTATCTAATAACCGCTCCTCGATTCATAACTTTTTCATTGAAGGCAAAGCCCCCATTGTTCGCCGAAAGCCACAAATTGTTGCCCGAAAAACACCGGCTACATTGTCTTCGTATGAGGGATCCCGGAAGTTTGGATGTAAGCCTCATTGAATGATGTTCAAAAGGGGAAGAAATTCAGGAAAAATATTCTTCTTTATTTTCCCGAAGTGTGATTTCTCTTTTCATGGACGAATATTTGTTAAGGGGGATTTATTTGCTTTGTGGGGTATGCGTGACCCTTTATCCACAGTTAACATATATGTTCTAGATGGGATTTTTTTGGAATATTTTCAATATTCGAATAACATATGAGCACAGCTGCTCGGTTTTAAAGTAAGACTTTGCACACAGTTAAGTGTGTGCCCCAATATCACCTGAAAAACAAATTAATTTTACTTATAAATATAATATATATAATACAATGTTTCATAAGAATAAATATACTAATAACACTATTTTAAAAAACAAAAATCTGCATGCACACTCATATATATATACATATATACGTCTCTCTCTTTATATATATGTAATAACAAATTAATATCTTCTCAAAATTCGAAACCTTTTTATTCATAATATCTAATTCATAATTTCAAATACCTTATTTTGAAACGCGTCTCAATTTATTTTTTTCTTAAGTATTAAAAATATTGTTACGAATTTTGTGTAAAATAGTGTAAATAGTAATAATAATAGTGTAATAGTGTAAATAATAAATAGTGTTACTTAATGTTGTATTTATTTTATGTTAAAAATTGTAATATTCAAAAGCAACGCCGTCCCTTACATTATAAGAGTGATCCAATAGAAACTTGATGAAATTTTAGTGATAGAGCCACGTTGGCATCATTTCGGCGACCATTTTTGGCGAGCTCATGACCCTATGGATTCTTCTGCAAATTAGAGGTGAAACCTACTGATATCGCGATCTATGATGTAGGCGGATCTTTCTCGAAAGATCCTTGAGGCGTATAAATAGGGAGTCGCTCGCAGAAGCTGAGTTAGTACTTGTTTTGACTAGCGATTAGTAGTCTTACCTTGACCGTTGAAGGGTCGACCAGTGATTTATGATTACTTCGGCTGTTGAATAGAACGAGCGAGTGCTTGAGAATAGTCTCTCACATACTTGCATTTTAGACACTGATAGTTGTGTCTGAGCGCAGTTAAAGGTGTGAAGACCTTCTGAGATTGATTCTGTGAGTTTTGCTGTGTACTCTGTATTTCAAAAATCGTTTCTTTTTTTTTTTTCAACTATAAATTCTCATCGCCCTTAAAGAACTGTCTTGTTTTTTGCGACTGATTTGCATAAAATCCTCGAACCCCGATCAACGTTGCAATATTATGTTGGTAGATTTATTAGTCATTCATTAGATCTTGAATTGATAGCTTTATTGACATTTCCGAGTAATACAATAATCATTAATGGCTTACACTTGTCTTATTAGCCAGATTTCAATATTTCCGAAGCCATGATGTCATTTCTATAAGTAACTTTTATTTCCCCTCACGAAAACAAATTACTGCATTTCTTTTTATATTACGTTTTTCTCTATTTTCCCCTGCATATAAAAGCCTGATATTTGAATAATTCCCTCTCTTGTATTTTTACTCGTGAGAGCAAAGCACGTGCTCAAATAACTCTCCTAGTGCTCAACAATAATAAGAGATGAGATCAAAATGAAGAATCTTTATTTTTTCAGCCAAGACTACAGTACCATAATTAACCAAAATGTAAATCTTTCACCACAATATATTTCATATATATATATATGTATGTATTATCAATTTTATTATGCCATGTATTTCTTTCATTTTATGTTACTATATATATATATATATATATATACTAGCCGTTACCCTCCCGCTTCGCTGGGTATTTCATGATGTTTTATAAATATATCTGTTTATATTCTGACAGACAGACAGACAAAAATTTTAAAAATTGGTTTTTTGTTATGAGTACCGTATATACTTTTAGTGCATTAAGTTAAAAAGCTGCTAATTTGAAATTACAAACAGACACTTCAATTTTATTTATTTGTATAGATATAGATTGGGATTATAATAACTATTGTTTAAATGTGACTAAAAATGTAAATAAAAAAAAAGAAAGGATTAAAACTAACCGTAAAACTTATCAATTTTTTGTTTCTTGCATTGCTTTTTGCTTATGAAGCCTTGATTTATTATTTTTAAAAGTGCATCCAAAACAGCCGATGCTCTACTTAACTGAACAGTGAGATAACTATCATAAAAAAAAAATTATGGCACGTGTCAGCGTATTATGATGTGCGCGTAACACTATTATGTCTCATGAAGAGCATCGGTCGCCAGTAACCAAAACAACGACTTCATTAGCTCAGCTTGGCGTTCATCTTGGCATTCAGTTTCACGTTCACCCGTATAGTTTCCGTTCCCGTAAGAATACGGGAATAAAATATAGCCTATGTTACTCCCCGTTAATGTAGCTTTCCAATTAGTGAAAGAATTTTTAAAATCGCACCAGCCGTTTCCGAGATTAGCCGGAACAAACAGACAGACAGACAGACAAAAATTTTAAAAATTGGTTTTTTGTTATGAGTACCGTATATACTTTTAGTGCATTAAGTAAAAAGCTGCTAATTTGAAATTACAAACAGACACTTCAATTTTATTTATTTGTATAGATATATATAATCAAAATTTCTCTACAATAGAGAGAGATGAATTAACACATGATTAAAACTGAAAAGAATTATATTTGCAAGATAACCAGACAACAGAATTTTAAAGGAGATATGAAAAATTAAAATAACATAGTTAAATATAAAAATATAAAAGAATGGATACTACAGTATTATCAACATTGCTGACTTAGGACAGTTTATATACAAATATATCATTATTATTATTATTGTTGTTGTTGTTGTTGTCCAATTAAGTATATATATAGTGCCATTTAGAGGTCTTCCTGGTCTCTTGACTGGGGTTCAGAATTATGTACGTCCTCGTATTGCGACTAACAGCGTTCGGAACTACGATTTTGAAAAAGCGTATAAATGGACAATGTTTTTCATATTTAGAGTCAGTTGAATTACAAAATACACATATAGCACTGTTTTAAGAACATAAATCACAATAAAAATATTATTTAAATGAAGAAAGTATGACATATTTTCAAAACATTCTCCTTTTATGAAAAATACTTGTCTAATGACATTTTGCTTATATATAGCTAAAACTTCTATACCAGTGTTTCTCAACGTGGGGCCTAAGCCCCACAAGGGGGCAATTTCATTCATAAGGGGAAGAATTCAGAAAAGGACTCATTTAGCGAGTAAAAGACCTATTTATTAGTAACATAGCCACTTATGAACAAAATCTTTGAAAGATTTATTGGCTCCAAAAATGAGAAGTAATTGATATAGCTGTCAATGTTATTGCCAATCATCTAAAAATATTGTCAGCTTACTTTAAAAAAAAAAAATTTCTCTCTGATTTACAAAAAAAATTACTTTCCCTGCTTTGAGGGCGCAGCTAATGTTAGTAGATCTCTCTGATATTTCAGATTCACAGTATCAAAATGAACTCGCAGAAATGAAAAATGATACAACAATTAAACCATTATTTAATATAAAAGAAGTGATGGCATAGCTTTGTAAAAAAATCGAAATCAAATACCCACATATGCAACCAAATGCGCAAGAGAACTTGACCATTTCCATCTTTGTATTTAACTCAATGCAGTGACGTAATGGAGTACATTAGGCACCCCCCCCCTCCCCTGCAAAGTCAGGTTTTGGGCCCCAAGGCAGATCTTACGAAGGTTCTTACTTTGCGTCAATCAGATTTTGGAACCCCTAAAATTCCTGCCCCCCCCCTCCCTCGATGCGGGGGTGTACATTACGCCACTGATAGAATGTGGATATAGTGCTGTAAATAATCTGTTGATAAAAAGAAGAAATAGGCTGGATTTTTAAAAAACGAGACTTTAAATTTAACTAAATTAGAACCCAAGAGAAAATCTCTTTGCAACAAGCATACAGCTCAAGTATCTCACTAATCTTTTTAAGTTTTTATTTCAGTTTTCGATTGTAAGTTTTGAAAATTTACTTACTGTAATAATTTACATGTATCATTTAAGTATATATATACAGTGGTGACCAAAATTGTGCACACTTTTTTAAATTGTTATGTTTTTTAAGTTTGTATACTTATAGAAAATGTTACGTTGCACGAAATGCAAAGTCTTTGGTATCATTTTAAAGAACATTTAATTTTGCATTCAATTCAAAAAAACAAAATGTAAATATTTGCAATGCAAAAAAAGTTATACGGCAATAAGTATCGATATACATCAGATATACTGATTATAGCAGTGAGATATCAGTGCATAATGGGGTTGCCTTTATTTTTTATTACAGCTTCGACATTGATGTTTCATTGAACTGAACTAGTTTTAAGCTCTTCCTTCGTTTTTCATGATACTAGGAAGCATTTATATTTTTAATAAGTTCCTTTTTATTTCATAGGTTCTTCATTGGGGCAAGGGTTTTCAAACGGTGCCACAAGTTTTTGATAGGATTGAGGTCAGAACTGTTTCCTAGCCGGGACAACAATGATATTTAGTTAAGAAGCAATGACATTAAATGAAAGAGTAGATTGAAAGCCTTGAAAAAGATGTTTTACGAGAAAGTGGTCTTTCCTACGTTAAAATTGCAAGTTAGGTGGCTACATCTGGAGACTGAAAGTTTTGCTTAAGATGTCAGGAGACAAATTTAATAAAAAAAAACAATTCAGGAAAAGGTCGAAAAAAGTGCACACCATATGTTGAAGACAGAAGAACAAAATTATTATGTCTCGAAGATAAAAGAATGTTATCAACGGCCTCAGAGGTTATTTGAAGGATGCTGGTTCAAAAGCGAGCAGATGTTCGACTAAAAGGTAGAATATCACTGAAAAAGCCTCATCTCAATTGACAGGAGCGTTGAAAAAGACTACGGTGGTCAAAGGAACACATCAATTAGACAAATGATTAGTGTTCACAAGTTATATGGAGATATCGTTATTCGGTAATGATGACCGAAAATATCTAAGACGTAGAATAGGAGAAATGCTACATCCGGGCAAGTGTCAAGTACCCACATAGTGTTTTATGATTTGGTCATGCATATCACCTGATTGCATCGGTCGTCTTCATTTCATCGATGAGACAATGAATGTCAGAAAATACATTGACGCCATTCTAGAACCCAAATTTCTACTTTTCATCAGGGATCTATTTACCAATAATGTTTCCTTTATATTTCAGTAAGATTCTGCTCCTTGCCACACAGTAAAATAATCGAAAGACAAGTATCGTTCTAAGATCATTGAGTTGTTGTTCTGGGCAGGAAATAACCTCAATCCTATTGAAAACTTGTGGCACCATTTGAAAACTCTTGTCCGAATGAGGTATCCATGAAAAAAGGAAACTAATTGAGGATATAATTGCTTCCTCGCATCTGTAATAACAAAGGAAGTGTTTGAAACTCTTTTCAGTTCAAAGAAATATCGATATGAAGCTGTAATAAAAAATAAAGGCTACCCCACTGAGCACTGATAACTCAATGCTACCATTAGTATATCTAATGTACATATCGATAGTTATTGCAGTATAACTTTTTTTGCGTCGCAAATATTTAAATTTTAGCTTATTAATTATTTAAATTTTGGTTCATTAGTTAAGTATTAAATTATCTTTAAAATTATATAAAATACTTTGTATTTTGTGCAACGTAAAATTTTCTATAAGCATACAAACTTCAAAAACGTAACAATATAAAAAAGTGAATACAATTTTGACCACCCCGTGAGTGCGTGGATTCATTCTTATTTTAATGCATCGGGGTAGAGAAATTTTAACAAAAAACCATCGATTATTATTTTAATTGATCATAAATCTGAAAATAATATGAATTTTTCGAAACCTATATTTCAACCCCTGCAAAAGTTCTTGTTACATATATTGTCAGCGTATTACTATTATAGAAGCATTATTCATAAAAGGAGACTGTTTTGAAACTATGTCATTCATTCTTCATTTTTTGCCAAAAAATTGCAAGTAAATAATTTTTATTGTAATAATATTCTTTTATGTATCTATTCTAATCCAACTGATAATAAATGAAAAAATTATTCCTTTATACGCTTTTTCAAAATTACGGTTCCGAACCTTGTCAGCGTTTGTGAACAAGGATCAATTTTTCCATAAATTCAATCCGCTTTGTCACGAGATTCTTCAGTACTTGCGCAGTGATATTTTATCTCTTTCAATTTTTTTGGTGATTGTGGTATTTTATCTCATTCAATTTAAGCAATGCAGATTTCCATATAATCGAGATCATCGCATAATTGGTGTTATAAAGTATCTGGTTATTGATCGAAATGAATTTAATTCGCCCAATTTCAGCATTTTTTTTATTAATATTATAAAAAAGGTTGACATGAAGCGTATGAAAACCAAAAATTTCTCCATTTTATCCATCACAGCTGTATTATTCGTTTTGGAGCTAATTCCGGTTCATTCTTCGCAATCGAATGTCAATTCAAATTCAATTTTCCATAAAAAGGAAATCTTACAAAGTTTCTAGTGTGAAGTTAAAATGCAACCAGATATCGATTATGAGATAAATATCAACCTCTAAATGTCAAAGGTCAGCTAGTTTATTCTATTGGATGAAATTCACTTCAGAGTAACCTTTCTAAACAGCAAATATTAGTCAGTGTTAACAGTAAATGAGTCTAGTTCCAGCGTTTGAAAAGGTGTGGGACGAACAATGGAATACATTTTCCTGAATTTATTATGTAAGCAACATATGTGTTCAAAATATTACATGTTGAAGTTGTATTTTCACAGTAATCATTATATATATATATATACAGTCGACTCTCGATAATTCGAAGTTGGAAGGACCAATGAAAAACTTCGAATTATCAAGGGGAAGAAAAAACTCCCAAAATACTCGAAGAGAATGTTTTTCCAACACATTTAAATTTGAAAATATGTAATAAAACAACAATTGTACATATGTATAAAATTATTTTAAAGCAATTTTTAAAAATTACATATTATACCATACAAAAAAATTATACAGAAGTAAAAAGTCCTGTATTAAAAGAATACTTTCAATACATTCACACAGTCCTAGGCATCTCTTCTTCACAATAGTGGACCATCCTTTCTCGACACATGTGTAGCAAGACCACGTGTTAAACGAAAGATATGGACCGCTGATAACAGGTGCGGTTGGCCTATTGTCCACTTGAAGAGGAAAAGCAATAAAAGTGTATTTTCGTCTGATGAACTGAAAAACACTGAGAAGGAATAAGCAGAAAGAGGATCATTAAAGGGGCTACGTTGCAGGGGAGACACGCAGGCAATACATCACAAAATTTGTAAGCTCCAACCTGTTTGCTACAAGACTGTACATGATAGTGAGAGTTTTATAAGATAACTTCGAATTATATTGCTTGTTGTAGTCTGGCCAGCCACAGATTTTACTTCGAATTATTGAGTGTACCAAACGCATTGTTTTAGTTCGAAATATCAAGAGTTTTTCTAGGGACTGAGCATATACTTCGAATTATCGAGAGGTTCGTATCATCGAAGGTTTGAATTATCGAGAGTTGACAGTATATATATTCAATTTCTTCGATTTCCCGTCTTTTCCCATTCCCGCAAAAAATGTATCAAATTTTCAAAATATTTGAAAAGATGAAAAGAACCCTTCGCTTTTTTTTAATTCATATTAATTTTTATTATATAAAATAAGGACACATATAGATTCGAAAATTTAATCTCTTATAAAGTCAGCTAAAAATTCAAAAATTGTAAAATATGTTAATAATTTCATTTTATAGTGTGATTTGAGAAAACATAAGCAATATATACTTTTATCCCTTAGCCCAGTGCTTAGTTTCCTAATGAAATAACCCTTCAGAAAATGCTCTCTCTTACATTCATCTGATGTCTCAGGAATTATTTTTAAAGCCTCTTCCAGTTTCATGTTTGAGGATCAATTATTTTTTATCAATCCTGAATCACTTACTTTCCTTATGTTGCTGAGATAAATATCAATATATAAATACTTTAAAATGTATTTGCTGCTGGAGTAATGATCACGTAAGTTAAAAATATAAATTCTTATACTTAAGAAATTTTATTTGTGTAACTGATTTTTTTGTTTATGGAATTACTATATTTTTGTTACTTAAAAATAACAAAATATTAATGTAAGAATCTCACGCAAAGGTTTGTTAAGAAAAATGATAAATAAAAAAAATTGTGTGATTTTTTTTTTAAATGTTCTCCCCCAAACAGTTTGGGAGATCATTCCCTTCTTTAAACTGCTGATTCACACAATCCAGGAGAAAAAGTTTAAAAAATAATTACGTCATCAGCGTAAATCAAGATATCAGAATTTAATCACAATAATCATTCAGAATAGTTTACGAAATGATGTTCCTTTGAGACCTTTAGACTTTTAAGCAATGTTCGCGACAGAAGACAGGAACTGATCAGGACAAATAGGATTCTTTCCTACGAGAAGCTGCAAAAATTCTCCCCAACCCTACGTAGACATTGTTTATCTTATTATACTCTTACCCCAATGCTGGGGGCATTTCTCCTTCCAAGGAATTCGGGGTAACCGATCTCAAATTGCAGCCGTGCTATCAGCTAAAGTTTATATCGGAGATCGAAAGCCGTAGTCCATTTTAAACTAGGCACCTCAGATTATTTTACCCCGGTGTCATTCCTGGAAATACAAAAAGTGTGAATATCTTATGATTTCTCGGTAAAGAAACCCTACTGATGGCACTATTAGAATAATATGAAGTACAATTATATCTTGCCTTAGTCTACATCAATCCAAACTAACCATTCTCACTCCCCTCCCCCTCTCTCTCTAGAGTAATAAACTGTAAATTAACTAAAAATTCCGACAATATCCTGATATTTATTATTTATTTTTAAAGGAAATGCACACTACAGGGAAAAAAAACTTCAACTACAGAGTTCATGATAGAAAAACGAACAGTAAGAAACAAAACATTTCACCAAACATATTTGAAGAAATAAGCAATTTAAAAAAACACATACACACATTAAGGAAAAAACCCTAAGAAAACACAACAAAAATAATGCATTAAAAATCATTGAGAATAAAGATAAATGTTTATGTTTACTAGCCATTACTTTTAAAAACACTAGATGACATATTAAAAATATCAAGCTCTGCCGAAAACCCGATAAAAATTTTATAAGGCTTATATAGCGAGAAATATTATCTATCTAGTTACATTGAATAAACCTACCCTCTATTAAGGAATAGTTTCTCAAATTTCTCCCTGATACAGAAAAATAAATACTGCTTAAAATATCAAGGTAGTCAATCATATTAGTAATAACTATAAAAGAAAGATCTCGTCCTGGATTTCAAACTCGAAGTATCGAAAATATAGCGCATGTAAGAGGAGGATAAATCCTGCGAATAAAAATTGTTTTTCCCACTCTAAAACAATCGACTCAAAAACCTGTTTTGTACCTTTTTTGAATTTCGATTTTATTTTTGTAATAAGGGTCCCAAATAAAACTGCAATATTTGAGATTCGAGCGGATAACAACAAAACATTGAACTTTCAAAGCAAGCTGCTTTGAAAGTTCTACACATGCTTAAAAGGACAGGGAGTTTTATTGAAACTAAAAAGAAAAGAAAATGCAAAAAGGGTCAACAGATGGACAGAAAAATGTCAGTGATGCCACATCGAAATCGTGTATATAATGAGCTGCAGTCAGATGGGAAACAAATATATATCATGTTGACTTGACCAGAAAAGACATTGTTAGTAAAGCTGTAAGTGTCAGAATGGAGAATCTGTCACTATTGCATAGGAAAGCTCTCTTACGTGCATCATTTGGCGAGGATCGCGAGCTGATCCACTGCTTCCATCATGCTTGTCTTCTCAGACCTCAATCCGAGAGGTTGTTGTTTGTGGAAATCGCAAATCTACCATGATCGTCCGACCTTCTTAACAGATAGGCTGTACACTTCTGTTCTCATCATTGTTCTCTCTACTACAGATATTGCTGAAGAATAAAGGACGTGCATGTTGAACATTTGATATGAAAAACATCGTTTATTGCTAAAAAAATCAATTGCTATGCTAATTATTGCTTTTGCTACATAAAACGCCATCTATTGGTCATTTTTTCACTTTTTTTATTTTAATAAAACCTCATGTCATTTCAATTTTTACTTCTCTACCTCCATTATTACCTACCTACCATTATTACGTGAATTATTGAATCTTCAAATGTTAACGGACTTTTGTATCACTTTAAAAACCAAGTCATCGATATGTTGTGTAAAGTTAAGCTTTATGTTAAATGACAACAACAGAGTTTGAACAAATTATTGATTATGTAACTCAAAGATCAGTCACGGTATGTTATTGATTAAATAAAATAAAGATTGAGTAATTTCCGAGTATAAATAAGAATGCCACATTTTTCAACGTTTAAAGGTAACCTGTTATCCTTGCACCATTGAAACATTTGTAAAAAAGCCCTGTGGATATTAAATCGTTCCAACCTAAACAATTTTAAGTCATCAGCAAATAATAAAAGACTAGTGACGTGGGCATTTTCGAGTGTATAACTTTTTGCCCAGGGAAATTTCCTCTTCCTCTCTCGGTGTCAGCACTTACTGGTGAGTGAGTAATTTCTTCTGTCATTAAAATTCCCTATTTCTAAATTTCTTCCACCTCTTTGCCCCATCAGACGGATCAGTTCCCCTTTCACTTAGCCCAGCGTTGCATGGGCTTTTCCCGAGAATATAACTTGATCCCCATGGAATTGTCCCCTTTTCCTCTCGTCGCCAGCACTTCTGGGGGAGGTGTAGCCACGATGTGAATGATTTCTTTTTAAAAATGTTGTTGAAATTTCCTTTTCCCAAATTTCTTCCCTTCTTTCCCTCTCAGGCAGATTTCTTTTCTCTTATTTAGCCCGACGTTGCACGGACTTTTTTGAGTATAAAACTCTTTTTCCCTCTCCCCCTTCCCTAAGAATAAGATCTTTTTTCGAATTTCTATTTTCGATTAATAATTTGCAAAAGCAATACTCTGCTTTAATTAATTTTTAAAAAATTAATTTAAAGCAATAACAAAAACGTTCTTGATATAATATATTACAAAAATATATGTGTATTCCTTATTTTCTTAACAATAATATAATTTCTTAAAATCTAAAATAATAAAATGGATTTGAAATTTTCGTTTACCAATTTAATCTTATATATCGTTAGCTTAAAAATGTCTCTAAAAACTAATCTAGTTTTATCCACAAGAAAACAGACATTGTACGATTTTATTATTTAATAATTAATTTATACATATAGTAATTAATAATAGAAAACAATACTCTGCTTTAGTTTCTTAAAAATGTTAGTTTATATCTATTTTCGTTAAATAATGAATCAAAAACTTCTTACTGTTAGCTATTCAAACGATTGTTTTTACTTCTGGATGTTTGTGATTATTCTACTAAAAATGTGTAGCAATTAGGAAAAAAAACTATAAAAGAGGTGGGGGCTAGAAGATTGTCTACATTCACTGTATAAAAAAAAGATTCAAAAAGAAAATAATGCTATCTGATAAAAACATTTCAACATTTCCTTATGTTTTTAAGGTTTTTCAGTAAATGATTTTTTAAGAATAAAGAAAACTATATCAGCAGTTGCGATGTATTTTAAAAACTAAGCTCATATTTATTATTTTATATACATAAGAATAAATAATTTCTTAGAATTTAAAGTAGTAAGACGGATTAGGAATCTGCATTATTTACATTTACTGTATAAATGTAACCGCCCATCCGGTATAGGGGTTAGCGACGCTGACTGCGGTGCCGTAGGGCCTGGGTTCAAATCCTGGAGAAGGCATGGATGTTTGTAAATGTATAGTGCCTTCGCGGCATGGGGGTACTCTAAATAGCCGTCGAGCCACAAGTCCTCTCGTGAGGTTGGTGGAAGGGGAAGAGAGGTGGGAGGCCTCTGATCACCCCCAGGGTGTTCTCCCTCAAAATTGGGGTGGAACCGAGCAAACTCGTACTGTCACCTGCATGGTGATCAAAGCTAAGGCTAACGGCAGGCGTATAAGTCTAGCCCTTAGCCACGATGAATTTCGTGGACCTTGATCTGATGTTACTGTCGATCAGGTGGCATAAGCAACAACAACAATAACACTGTATAAGAAAAAACCATTCAAAAAGAAAATACGCTTTCGTGTGATCGAAGCATTTAAACATTTCGAAGATTTTTCTTTCAGTGGTTCTATACAGTATCTCATAAATTAAGAGTAAGTATAATAAATGAAAGAAATTTTTATTAAGACCAACAACGTGTATCACATAAACAAGGAATAGTGTTGGCACCGCACTCTCCGAAAGTTGTCTTTCCGCAAACACGCCAAAAGGACTCAAACTCGTCAATTCTGTGGTAGGCTCACTATAATTAATTTTTCCTGGCAATTGAATATTTTGGCAACTTTTTCGTTGCATTTTTACGGTTCCCCGAAATGGAAAAGTGCCGAAATAGAAAAGTTGTTTTATATATAAAAAAAACCAGAAAAAAAATATAATTTTCAAAATTATAAAATTTTATAAATTTTTTCAATAAGTTTTACAATATTTCGTTTCAACTTAACTTGGCAGCGTTGGGAAAAGTATAAAAAAGGTTCTGCTTAAACAAAAGTTATATCTTTTTTTTTTTTCGAATTTAAATTAAAGAAAATCCAAAAGAGTTTTTATAAAAAAAAAAATGTCATACGTTCTAGAAATTATAATTTTAAAGTTAATCACATGTTAAAACATTTATTTTTTAATCAAAGCGAATGAATAATGTAAATAGAGCAACTTCATGAATTATCAGTTTGGCTGAAAATCGGTTTTCGGCGCCAGCTTACTTCCTTGTTATAACAATGACATTATTACAGCAATGCATGCTTTTTAGCATTTTTAATTCATATCATTTTAACTAATTGAAATTGCGGAATTCAAATGGTCAAAATAGATTCCTTGAATCATTTACCGTTCTTTGGTACCTTCAGAGTGTTTCTACGTTTAGCGGTTTGTGAGAAGACCACCTCACATAGATAGATAAATACGTTAGTTCACCTACGAATTTTTAAAAAGTGGAGAATTTTAAGATACTACAAAGATTGTTAAGGAATAAAACAAATCTAACAAACCTTTTCAATGCACCTCGAGGCAGTGTTTGGTTAATGAACGTTCTCGTTTTAGGGAACGTAAATTCTGTAAGCCTGTCTATCCTCGAACACTGCCTGTTCGTCGTGTGCCTGGACGAAGGGACAAGGACAGTGCCCAGCTACTCAACCATCCGCAAAGACTCCACCACCTTGGAACTGACCACCATGGCCGGTCACGTGCTCCACGGTAGTGGGACAGACGCTGGCACCGCCAATCGGTGGTACGATAAGTTCCTTCAGGTAATTCCAACTTTTCTTTCTCATCAATGCTTAAAATTGACTTTTTAACTCATTTTTTCTCTAAGGAACTCACTACCTGTATGAAACAGCCACGAATAGTATAGTATAAATATAAAAGTCAAGAGGTATGTGTTTAAAAACATAAAGTAATAAATATTTTACACTTACATATATATAAGGTGAACCAAATGTCTTGCCGTAATCATAAAAAATTCATTACAAATCAACCATTTAATACAATAATGTAGCTTATGTCATTGAACAGAGCAAAGTTATGTATGTGCGCGCGTGTGCTTGTGTGTGCGAGTGCGCGTGCTTCTTCGAGAGTGATTCGAAGTGGCATGAATGCTTCTTCAAGAGTGATTCGAAGTGGCATGAATGCTTCTTCAAGAGTGACTCGAAGTGGCATGAATGCTTCTTCAAGAGTGACTTCAGGGGAGCACTCGTAAAGAAGACATCCTTTTCAAGACAATTCCCTATGTGCGCTTTTTTTCACGAAACCAAAGTGCCCATTAGTGATCAGTTCGAAGTTGTGTCCTGGTACAAATTCAATAAGGCAGTGGTATGAAATGTCGCGAATAAGTTAGATAAAAAAAAAATTCTTCATACAATGCTTAGGTTGCACGCCTATAAAAAGCAAGACATGTTAATGAACACTTGCCGGGAACTGAAATACTTTTAACGTAAAATTCATGCATCTCTTAACACGAAACGAAAATTGCTTAACACGAAAAGATTTCTCTTTTCGGAATGAACAAAATACAGAAAACACCAGCCACCCGGTTCATTATCTAATGTGTTGCAGTAGATGATGATAATGTGTGTACACCACCCTTTATGACAGACAATGACATTTTAGAGTTTATTCGAAGCTCAAAAAATAGCATTGATTCAGATTCCGACGGCGAAGATGAGATGAGTTCCTGATCCTGCGCCATCCGAAACGTCATCAAAAGCAGTGGCGTAATGGAGATAATTAGGGCCCACCTGCAAATTCAGGTTTGGGTCCCCAAGCCGGATCTTACAAAAAGTATATACTTGGCCTCAGTTAGGATTTGGGCCCCCTAGAGCCTGGGCCCCCGCAATGGGGGGGATATACGTACGCCACTGATAAAAAGTATGCGCAATTACTTAAACGCACATTCCAATGGTGAAATGAGTAACAAAATGGATGACATCGAACAATTTGATGGTATAAAAGGCAATTAAAAAAGAAAAATATCAGATTATTTTCCAAAAACTCAATAAATGTTTTGTTTTATAAAACCTTTAAAATTTTGAATTAAATTTCATTGTGGATGTTTTTGTTCCATGCATGCATTTAATTTCATGCATGCATAGTTAAAATGTACTTAAATAAACTTAATTATTTTTGTTTCTTTTTTTTTTCTTGCTATATTCTTTAACACGAAATTCTTTGAACACAAAAATAAAAAATATTTCAGTCCCCTTAGTTTTGTGTTAAGCGATTTCCACTGTACTACTTCAATATTCCAAAGGAGCGCCCGTTGAAATTTATGATATGTATTTACAGTATATTAAGAAAACCTATCTCTCGTTATAATAATTTGAGCACAATAAATATTTATAATCAGGACCAAAAAAAAAAGAGTTTGGGTTCAGCCTATGTGTTGAATTTTAAAACACATTTTACGTCGTATACAATTTGATACCACCTTAAAGTAACATTTTGTTTAGCATTATAAAATAAAAATTGTAGATATGTCATTGATTTTAGGAAGCATAAAAAAAGTTGAACTAGACTTTTTCCAAAAAATAAAATAAAATTTCAATGGCTAAGGTACAAAAAACATAAAATTCTTCTTTGAGAAAGAAAAATACAAAATCATTAATAAAACGGAAAAATGGATAATACAAAAAGGCTTATAAAAGGAGTTAGGCCTTGTATCTTTACATTTATTTTTATTTTAAATTAAAAGAAATAAGGGGGAACATAACTTTTTCTACAGCTTAGTTTCAACGGGACATCTACAAAACTTTTCTTTTCCTTTCTTTTTTCTTTTTATTATCTTTGTTTTACAAATATCAATGTTTGTTTTTCTCTCCTTTGATACTTTCTTTTCAATTTTGCATCCCTTTTCCTACTGAGACCACATGTCTATAAAACTAAATTATATCTTTTGATTAACGAGTTTTACCTTCCACATCTTTTTTCATTATTCTCAAAGCAAAAAAAGAGGAATTTTTTAAAAGGAAAACACAAAATCAAAAACAAAAGGAAAAAAATAAACTCAGTGTCCATTTTTTTTCTCCCGAAAGAAAAACACCTGAGAGAGAGAGAGAACGACGGCATAATCAAAATAAATAATACGCGAGATCGTTTCTTTGCTTCTATCAGGAAAAAAAATGGCGCTCGAATATGAATATTGATCTTTAATTTTTTAAGCAAGAGCCCCGTATCTGTTTTAGTTTTATTTTTTCATTTAATGGAGGAAGAAGAAAATTTTTCTAGGCGAAAGTCTATAAATTGAGTAAAGTTTATCTAAATTCGGTTAAAGAGCTTGTTTTAAATCCGCTTGCTGTTTACTGTCAATTACTCGAGATGAATTTAGTGTTCTAAGACAATTACGTTAGAGGGAAAGCCGTCAGGTTTGTATCTGTTAAAGGTTATTCATCCTCAAATGTTAGCAATACATTATCATTATCGCGTGTAAAGCTTAAAATGACATCATCAATTTTATTCTTCCACTCTGGGCCATTTATCATTATAAAGAAACAGGTTAAGATCAAATAAAATTCACGATAGTCTCGACGCTAATAGAAGTGTTTTCTCAATTTTAGAATTGTTTTTTTTTTTTAATAATGTAATCTACCACAGTCTCTACTTTTCGAATGAAGTACAGCTCCATTTACTGGATACCAGAGAATTTGGCTTTTACTACATTTCATTTAGAGTATTTTTATATAATGTAGTACTATATATATATATATATATATATATATATATATATATATATATATACAGCAGTAAATAATTAAAAAGAAGAATAATAAATCCCAAGAATCTTAAGATCAGACCGGAAGAACCAAGAACATGGAACCATGACAAACCAAAAAAGAGAAATGTAGCTAGAGGGGAAAAACTATTATGATTTCTCGAGCTGTCACTGGTTTAGGACAGTGAAACAGGATTAAACAATGTTTGTGAGATCTCAACCTTCTCCTTCAGCAGAAATTTTTTCGACACAATAGCTCCCAATATAAACTAAGGTAAAAGCCTAAAACCCACGTGGGTGAATATAACAGCAATAGAATAGAAATTGCAATATTAAATTACCATAGGAATCCGGAAGAAATAGGCAAATATAAATATGTATAAACAAAAATATTTGCAAGAGAGGTTAATAATGAATATAACCATAATTAACAATAATGTAAATGAGCAAAGAAACTCTAATCTTACCCGATGTATACAGATTCCACAATTGTACTGACTCAATGCATAAAAAACACATAGCAATACTAAGAATAAAGGCGCCCTCTATATATATTTTTAGTAACTAAACTTAATATAAGAATATATTAAGAATATTATATACTACAGACTAAATATATTAAGAAATATATAACAAGAAAATTATATACTATAAACTAAATAGAAATGAATACTTTAAATAAAAATAATTAAATAGCTATAACTTTGAAGACATATATTTATAAATAAAATTAGCTGGATAGTTATAGTCTAGGCAACTTTGAAAGAATTTTTTATAATTATTAATTCTCAATACTTCTTCAGATACTAAATCATTATTTCTTTTTATATAATTTAGAATCATATTTCTAAAAATTGAAATGTGAAGGGTACTATTCCAATATGGCATTTTTATAACATTAAAATCAAAAGAGTCTCTTTTATCAAAAATATTACTTTTTAGCATATTATTTTCAACTTTTAATTCTAGATCAAGGAAATTTGCTAACTCTATATTGCAATTGGTTTTTAATGATTCCAGGTAGGTTGGATAATAATTAAATATAGGAGTAAAGTCAACTTTATTACTGAAAATAATTAGATCATCGATGTATCTAAAAAAGTAACAAGAGTCTGTATCAATTTTTTCATTCTCGTAATAGTGTAAATAGATATTAGCCAGACTATTACTAGCTGGGCCACCCTGTGGCAGACCTTTAATTTGTTGATAATAAGAGTCATTATGAAATATGTAATTTTCTTTCAAAACAAATTGTATAATAATATATTTATCATAGTTTATCAATTTATTTAATGAATATTTAATATAAACATTTCTAAGTACTTTAATCATATCCTCTATATCAATAGAGTTGAATAAGTCTTCGAAATCAAAGCTATGCAAAGATTTAACACTCTTACCTTGCATGTTCTCAACGATATGTTTACTATTCTTTACAATAATGGAGTTTGAGATATTGTCTAGAGTGTGTTGTAAAACTTTTTGCAACACCTTGCCTGGTCGTGTAATATAGGTATTAAAACCATTAGTAATAGTTCTGAATTTAATTGGACACTTATGAAGTTTTGGTGTTAGAAAAATATAAGGAAAATTGATATTCTTTGTATATAAATCTAGTTTTTTATAAAAAGCTGAAATACGGTTACTGATTTCTCTATTGCTGCTATTAGATTTAATAAACGCATTATTGTTTTGAAACTGTTTGTTAAGTATAAAGTTATAAAACCATTTGCAAATGATTGCATAGTTGCCCGGTTGCAAATGATTGCATAGTTGCTATATATATATAGACCTATTTAACTCTATCGAAATAGAAGATATGATTCAGATACTTACAGATGCATATGGGAAATATGGTTTAAATAATTGTATTGGTTTTGTGTGAAAAGTTCAATATACTAATTAGATTTGTAATACAGGAGAACTTCATTATTTTTGATAACAAACTTTACAAACAAATAAAGGGCTTGCCTCAGGGTGGCCCTGCAAGTAATAGTCTTGCTAACTTATATTTACACCATTATGAATCAGGTCGAAGAAATGATCCATCATGCCTTTTGTTGAGATATATAGATGATTTAATTATTATTGGTCGAGACAGGGAATTTAAACCTAACATTGATTTTTATCCGGATTATTTAAAATTGATACAGACAAAATTGATAACTCGAACAAAGTTGAATTCTTAGATTTAGATTTACATATCATTGACAACAAACTATATAGCAATATTTATGATAAAAGGGATGCATTTAGCTTTAATGTTATAAAGATCCCAAACTTCAATAGTTGCATACACATATCAATATTTAGAAACATAATTTTAAATTTCTTGATGAGAAATAATAATTTAACTACACATAATATTGATAAGTTTAAGAACGTTCAGAAATTTTTATTTAATTGCATACAGAGTGATTATCCCATCAACTTCTTGAAATCATACATAGATCAAAAACATTTCTTAAAAATCTTTTTAAACTCATAAAAATTGGCAACTTGCGACAGATTCCACGATAGGTTTTGCGAAATGCACAGATCCACCACACAACATTACGTCCACAAAGTCAGCTTGTTAGTGGTCCATCTGTGAAGAATATGTTCATTCCACACACAGGTTGCATTTTGATACACACACATACCAACGTTTACACGCCTATACTTTAAAATTATTAGTGACCAACCACACACAAAATTTCTATGACCAATCAAAACACTTTTTGAATGCAATCTGGCTTGCATCTAATATTACATATTTAAACTCGTAAGTAAGAATATTGATCTTTCGGGATATAGCGTGGCATTAGTGGGAGTGATGAATAATGTAGGAGTTATAATTGATGTAGGAGAAATGAAAAATTGTTGAGAAATCGGAACTCCGTTCATCGATTTCATTTATTAATAGGATGATTTGGGGTGAGTTTTTTATTTATTTATTTATTTATTTATTTTTTTTATGATTTGTGTTTTCTGTTTTGGTGTTGTTAAGTATTTAATTTTTGAATATACTAACTACACTCTTGTTTTGAATTTTCAAACTTTTAAGGTTTTTTCATTCTATACAACCATTTCAAGGATCGGTGCATATTCTTTGATTTTTTTATGGTTTTTTTATTATGCACTAAGTTGTTTTAGCATTTTAACATTTTTATGGTTATATCTTTCAGATTGCAATGGCGAATAGTTTAATTTTTTTAGGTATTGAAAAGAGAAATATTTTTTTAATTTTAAATTTTTAAAAGAAAAGTTTTTTTTTAATTTTAAATTTTTGAGAATTTGGATATTTCCAGATTAGTTTACCAAGTTGCAATAGGGGGAAGGTTGGCGCCATCAAACTAGTTTAACCCCACTTATCGGTCCTAAGTCCGAGGTTGCACTTGGATATTTTATAATTTTTATCTTATACAATTTTAATTTCGCTTGAAAATGTTGATCTTCATTATTTTTATTCGCCATTGAAATTTTGAAATGTGATGTCGTACTCTAGGTTTAATGTGATTTCGAGTATTTGCTTGATTATATTTGTGTGAGGTATTTTAAATATATATATATATAAAGTATTAAAGTAAAATAACACATTGCATTTAAATAAACTTCTAAACTTAGCGGGGCTTTGTCCAGAAAGAGGACGGATTATACTTTCGGAACTGTAACTCTGAAAAGCGTACAAATATTTTTTTAATATATTTAGTGTCAGTTGAATCAGAAAAAACATACAAAAATTATTTTAGGAATATTAATATTAATAACTTATGAATATTAATTATTATTCATCTATTTCTTCGTATTATAGTTTTTTTTTCAGAGCAAGAAAAGTAAACAAAATTTTTAATTAACGATTAACATGCCGTACAGTTATTTAGGATTAGATCCTCCTACTCGAGCCTGGTGGCTACGGTAGCCTAGTGGTCAAGGTATCGGATCGGGACTGGCATGTCATAAATTCGAGCCCAGTACTACTAAAGACCCGCCGTATAAGCGAGCGATGTACGTTAAATCTGTCGAGAGCACAAACTTCCTCCCGTTGGTGTAATGTGGTAGTTAGGAGAGGGGGGTGCTAGCTCAGGTGTCATCCTCGTCACTTGACCATGGTTCAAAATGACGAGGTCCGTCGCCAAAAGCCCTCGTATAGCTGAAAATTTCGACTTTAATATTCACTCGCTCACTCACTCCAACTCGAGCCCTCTAATTATAGCGACAAAAAATGTAGCCGAACTTTGGCAACATTTTCGCCAAGTTTGCATCCCTGTCTACTGGGAAGAAAATGCATCCTTCCCCCGGATTCGTTTTTCTACCGGTTTTAGGAAAACGGTCCTTTTTTTTTCGACGGTCATTTTGAAAGTTTGGCTTGGGAATGGCACTGTTTTTTTTAACTGGTTGAAAGTGAAGCCACGAACTGGAATTTTTAACATTTGAAGAAGTGGTGTTCAGTGGAGAGCACAAGAGTGGTATTTGGGGAGTCAAACAACTTTTTGAAGGTTTTTACGAAAGATTTTCAATTTCTTTTAAATTTCGACTGCGCCATATATTCGACTGCGCCATTTCTATGATAGAAATATTTATACATTATATTTAAGGATGAAGGCGATAATTACTATGACAACCATTTAATTGACATAAAGAGACATAAACATACTTAGGCGAAATGTTACAGCGAATTCTGAAAATCCATCACAACAACAGCAAACGTTGCCACATAATTTCTAATAAATATCAATTATTAAATATCACACAAATGTGGACCTTACATTTTGTATCGAGGCCCAGGATCTCAAGAAGTCTTAAGACGTCATTATGGATTTTCAAAACTGTTTAAATATTTATAAATTTAGCATAGTTATTCAAATCTTTCTAAAACATTTGTTTTTATCGTTTCCCCCCTATTTCCATATTTGGAAATCCCGCATTTCCGTTGTTTTCTACGATTTTAAAAACGCGTGATTTCCTTTGATGCGATTTGGCGAAAAATTTTTGCGCCAAAAAATAAATGACAGCAATTTGGATTTTTACCTATCCAGCACTACAAAATCTTTATTCGGTCCAAATATCGGGGAAGTCCTACTTGAAACCCCTGATTTTTTGGCGCAGAAAAAAACTACCAAATATTTTCTGGCTGGCAATAGCGCGTTTTTAAAATGGCTTATAAGAAAAACGTGGTATTTTGAAAAAATATAAGTGCATGGGGAAAATATAAGTGCATGCCTTAAATTAATTTATGTATAAGTAATGATCTCCCTCTCTCTCAAAAAGGCATGACCATGGTTCAAAATTACGCGGACCGTCCCCAAAAGCTCTCGTGTAGCTGAACAAGTGGGGCGTTAATATTCACTCACTCACTCAAAAAGGCATATTCTCTTATAATTTTAAGATATTCTTAATGAGTATCTCTTCAATTGTTCATATTCATATACTTACCAATCATTTCTTTCTTACCTCTTTTATCCAAAAGCAGAAAAAAAATCCCTTTGTCTAAGAAAGAAATCCTAATCCTTTCTTATCCTAAGAAAGAAAAACGTTGAAAAAATGTTGTTTCCAAAATGGCTTTTTGAAGAGAAAATGCAACGATGTGAAAAACATTAGAAATGCATGTTTTAGTTGGATTCAATTAACTTATCAGTATTAGTACCGTGATGCTATCAATCCGGCATTCATACACCAAAAAATAAAATCTCTCTTGTTTTTTTTTTTTTTTCATTCAAAAACAGGGGAAAAAAACCATTCATCACTTCACTTTCAGTCATTCTAGAAAAGCCTTTATGAAACAAACCTTCTACGTGGACCGTTGGAATAAATCTGCCGACTGCCCGAAAAACGATTGCGCATTTAAGTACTATTGCAACCATGCCGAATTTCCATCAAATTGGTAACCCCAATTTCGCACATGTCGTAGGCACTGAATTGGCAACCCTGTGTGTTGTGTTCTATTTCTCTGCCTGCCGCCATTCTAAGCCCAACCGTTCGTTGATATTCCATGCTCGAATACTAACATGCAAATTTGGAATTTACCGAATTCTTAAATAATAAAACTTAATATAATAATAATTATATAGTTATTATTATTATATTGTTGTATAAAATATTAAAGTAATGTAAAATTAATAATAGCATTTTATTATTCTTTATTTTATCTTTTTTTATTGATTATTATTTATTTATGATTATTTTTCACACAATATTTTGATCACGCGCTCCCTATTCTCGTCAGCGTATTCTGTTTTTAGAATTCGTGTGGTTTTGTTCAATGTTGCCAATATGGCTGCGATAATCCTCCCAGTTGGCAGGATTGCCAACTTTGTTGCCAATCCCCGCCAAAATTTGTCGTCAAATTAAGCAGTTCTTCTAAAATCCAACCCAGATCTAAAATGAATTATGAAATGTTTTTCTTTTTGTTGTAGGCCATCATAACGAGAGATGGAGTGGTTGGATTTGTAGTGGAGCACTCGGCATCGGAAGGAATCACCGTCCTCCGATTCTGCGAAGAATTTCTGCAATCTTTGTAAGTCCACTATCCCACTGGGTTCTAGAATTAGAACGAAAGCGATGTTTATGAATAGCCAGTCCTGTCTGTAGAAACTACTTAATTACTTGGCTGTAAAAATTTAATTGGTTTTCCTTAAATTTTTAAGAAAAGTTATCCACTTTTTTTTCCGATAGGAAGTTTAACTTTCTATTTTTAACAGTCATTGGCCTTGATAAGACCTCTACCTTTTAAATACCACATATTATTTTAATGCGAAAGAGTCGGCTTCGGTGGCTTAGAGGTAGCTTGCCTGCTTCGTAAGCCCAAGGTTGCGGGTTCGACCCCGGCTGGAGTCGATAGATTTTCTGGGTGCGAAAATCGCAGGTACATCATGTCATATGATTATGTGGCATGTAAAAGATTCCTTGAGTATCAATTTGGCTCTGATACTCTCAGCAAAATTAAACATCGGCACTAGTATCCGACGAGAAAGCTTGAATTAAATTAATTGGTAGCGACAGCCGTCACTAGATGGTGCCACTACTAAAATGTCTCTCACATTTGAGGACTTGTCGTGTGAAGGCTTAGTTGCTAAAATGTAGTCCATTAGGGGAAAAAATTAAGGAGAAAGATAGAGACGAGACTTAAAATTAAGAATTTTCGATACTGATTTCAAAAAATACAATCGAGATGTATTCTTGTTTATGAATCTTGCCTCAGTGAAATTCGTGAACAAACGTTTTTCTTTTTGTTTTAATTATTTTTGGTACAACATCCTCGTTTCAAATTGCTACTGGAGCAAAAAGGTAAGAAAGAAGTTTATTTCGCAATTTTTTTTTCTTACAATTAATGGTCCACTTTTACCTCTACTAATTTTAATACTTTGACGTTCACGATCGAACTAATTCAATTCGCCAAACTGTGCACAAACAGTATAATTCATGCGGAGTTCTATTTCATGATGCTGTAACTTTCACACTCGAATAGAAGCGATCACTGTCTGGATTTGTGAGACTGACTGCGATTCGTCGCCGTGATTTCGTAAATTTAGATAAAGTTTAGGGTACATTTAGAGATAAATATTAGAAAAAAGTATTCTTTCATTTGTTGGACATCAACATTTAAGAACGCACATGTTTGGTATAAAAAAAAAGAGAGAAATGAAAAGAAATTTAGATTTCAGTAACAAATTAGTGGAAAAATTAAAAAACAGTTAGCATAGCGATACAAATATGAAAAAACTGGGTAGACCAAAATCTTATGGAATTCTACGACTAACAGAACGTCCTATTTCCCCAATTTTGTTCCTCCAACATCAAAAAGAAAGGCTCTCACAAGATACTGTGCTCTGTGTTGTGCTAAAGGGAATAGCAAAGAAAAAAGTCGTTCTATGTTTAATAATTGCAAAGTTAAGCTGTACACTTGTGTACATCCAAAAATGTCAAACAAAAGGAAATTTAGAATAATTTTTTTTAAATATATTTTTACTGATAACAAGTAATATAAAAAAATTAAGTTGATTCCTACTTGGTCAACAAAGAA
This sequence comes from Trichonephila clavata, assembly GCA_019973975.1. NCBI lineage: Eukaryota > Metazoa > Arthropoda > Arachnida > Araneae > Nephilidae > Trichonephila > Trichonephila clavata. The sequence continues at coordinate 278,564 of BMAO01024917.1, read as the reverse complement.
AAATTTTATTTTAGTTACTTTTTATTAAATAGTTTCAATTAATATGAATATTCATATATATATGACATAATCACAATATTAAATGACAAAAAAGAAAGCGATTTTTCTTGCAATTCTCCATTTTCCTTTTTATATAGGGTGTTGAACTACTTTGTTTGCTTGTGACTAATTATTCATTAATTAAATTTAATTATTCCAATAAACTAGTATAGTAAAAAAAGAAATCACATTCTCAGAAATCAGGTCGTACCAGGTGGGATTCGAACCCCCGGCCTATGGATTACAAGTCTATTGCGCTACAGGAACACAACAAGCTATTTTCCTTTTTATATATGATGTTGGACCATTATATTTTTTGTTTGTATTTATTCATTAATTAAATTTAACCGAGGAACTACTATTTGAAAAAACTGTATTAAAATCAAGTGTCATTCACTACAAGTTTTAAAAAATGTATTTGAACTTGAGTTGGTTGAATAGAAGGTGTTTTATTAACGATTGAAAATTTGAACCAGATATATATATATATAGGGAGAGAGAGTGAACTAATAGAGAGAGTAGGAATTGTGTGGTGAAAAATGCTTCTTTTTTCGAAACAGCAATTCTAAAGGAAAGACAATAAAAGTTTTTGTGCGTGCAAGATTTTAATATTCGGTTCTTATCTACAATGAAAATCAAAAATAAAATATGAATTTTGATGGATTTTGCTTTTTTTTTTTTTTTTAATTTTTGGCCAAAAAAAGGTTCTATAATGTGTTTTTTTAAATAAAAAAAGAAGAAAAAAAATTTTTTTCGGTGCTTTTCAAAATAAGTTTGCTTTAAGAGGTTAAGCATTTCAAATCCTGTAAATACCTAACTGTAAATATTTAATTTCTTGCATGACACACATTGGCTTTTTTTTATATATATATGTTTATATATATTATTTTTAGCTAACATATTTGTATTTTTTGTGCAAATTTAGTTTATCAATTATTGTTTTCAATTAAATGTAGCAGCATAGTTTATAAATATAGTATTAATATATAGTTTATAAATTAAAAACTTTATTAAACGAAAGAGATTTTCTTCTCTTTCTGAGAGATCCAAAATTCTCACGGAAACAACCAATGATGCTTTTGTACGATTTCAGACTATTTGTATTTTGACGCAGATTCAATTTTTACGATTGGCACCCTAACAAAATATGAGAATAGAAAGCTTAATCTCACCGGAGATGCCTGAGGACTTTTGAATCAAGGTTAGACCATTCCAAAGTGATCTATGTCGACGAATAAGAATATAACTGTTCTTCCGGTCGGCTCGGTGGCTGAGAGCTAGCGTGCTCACCACGTAAGATTAAGGTTACTAGTTCGTTACCCGCTGTACTCGATAGATTTTCTGGATGTGAAAATCGTAGTCATATGATTATGTGGCATGCAAAAACGATTCCTTGAGCATTAAGTGGCTCTGGCACTCTCGGCAATATTTAACATCCGAAAAGAGCTTGAATTAAATAAATTCAAGTAGCGGGTTCCGCCAATACATGGTACCAACAACTAAATGGCTCTCACACTTGAGACTTGCAATGTCTTCAAAGATTTGGTTTCCAAAATGCAGCCTATTCAAAACAAAAACAAAATGTACCTGGGTGCAACGATGAAACATAACAGTGCTGAGATTTTTATTCAATTCGCAACTTTAGATTACGATCGAATAAAAGTGCTTTGAGGATGAATCATAACGAACGGTGCAAGCATCACTCGTCATTTTGAACCACAGTCAAGCCAATAGGACGACTCTTGAGCTGATACCCCACTCTCCTAACTTCCACACCACACCAGCGGGAAGACTTTGAGCCTCGGCAGATTTGACGTGCATCAGCTCCTCTACACAGCTGGTATTCAATGGCATCAGAACTCACCCCCGTGACTTGACAACGTTCGTGACCACCCCCGTGACCATGAGTTCGTGATCGTGAATCCCCTGGCAACCGAAGCCACAAGTGAAAAAAACTTATCGTTGAAAAGTTTGAAAATAAATGAAAAAAACTTATCTTTGAATATTAAAAAGATCATGTTTGAAACATTAGAATTTAATCAGCAGGCACCATCTGAAGACTCCAAATTTCTCAACACGTCACAAAAAAAATGCTTACAGATACTTTAAAGTTGTAATTGTAGGAGATGTATACAGCGATCCCAGAAAAACCAAATGCTATCCCGAAGAAAAATTGTTATTCATTGTGTAATCTGCAGTAAGTCGTTGGTTTGTGTGTGATAGGTATGCTAAGAATTTTTAAGAGTCGTTACATCCTTTATTCCTCTTAATAATGAATTTTCAGCACAATGTGTGGAATTTCAAGGTTTCGGTATAATCCTTTTCTTTTTTTAAAAAAATACCACACATTTGACAATAAGGTTTTTTTCATTTTACCACTGGATCCTGTACTCTCATTTTAAAAGGCTTTTTGACCTGTATGAATCTCACAATGTGAAAAAAGTGTTATTTGTAACTATGTCCGTTATTTTTGAGATAGCATGTCTCGACGCACAATTTGAAACATCCCAGTGACAGAAAGGGACCATAAATTTTTTTTTTTTAAAAAAACATGGTCCAAAGTTGGTTATCTACCCAATTTAATAGTGAGACCAAAGTGAATGTTAGATCACACACTTGACAAACACTTCACACACATTGCAAATAAATAATGGATACATTAATGCAAATTTTTCTTCTTCAGAAATGTATAAGTCACGCCCAGTTATTTACTTTCACGCATTCATTCCTATTATTTTCATTAATAAGCTATGAAGAAATGTAATTATATATGTATTCTTGAATATACGTGCTTTTGAAAATTACTATATATTCTATTTTGAAGGGGAAAATAGATAGTTACACGTTATACATACACACTATTCTAGCGTATTCATAGCATTCAACCCTATTCGAAGACTAGGGTATCTAACGCTCGTACTAAACAGGGGTTAAGCCTTGACGAGGAGGCACTGCTACTCAAATAACATCCATTTTCGGTCAAAATCTTTTGGCCGCGGTAGCCCAGTGGTCAAGGTAACAGAATCGTGGCCGGCTTGTCATGAGTACAAGTCAGTACCGCTGAAGACCCACTTTGCAAAGGGGGATAAGGCACGTTAAATCCAAGCTGTCCAATCAAGCTGTCCAAGCTCAAACGTCCTCCCGTTGGTATGGTGTGGTAGTTAAGAGAGGGGGTGCCAGCTAAAGTGTCGTCCTCGTCACTCGATCATTGTTCAAAGTGATGAGGTCCGTCCAGAGCCCCTATGCAAAAGTAGGCCATATCTGAGATATTTAAAAGTAAACAGTATTGTCAGACTCATGTCTTTTCAAATACTCGTCCAAACGGTCATTTGAAACGAATAAATGTGCACAACTCACCATCTCTAAGAACCTAGACACAAACTGACTCGACTGAAGGTCACATTTCGATTAAACGAGTAGAATAATTATTAATGGTATTAGGCCTAGGCATAGACATGGACAACGTATATTACATAATACAGTCTCACCAATTTTACCAGTTCACATGCAGTTTGAAATTCCCTGCTTTTCGAAGAATATGTTCGGAAATTCTATTTAACGCCATTAAAATTATACGGATCATGATATTATCAAGATTGGCCGAGAACGAAACAGGGCCCCCACCGAGAGCGAGGCACCGGGGCCCCTGCCCAGTTGGCCCATGACTTAAGACGTCCCTGGTCCATCACCAAAAGCCTTCGAGTAGCTAAAAGAGTGCGACGTCAATATTCACTCACTCACGTGCAATATTTTTCTTTGCAAAAATCCTCAACTCGTACCTTCAATAGAGTTGTTTTAAAATATCCGTTTTATTTTATATCTTAACGATTTGGTAGGCGTTAATTTGCACAATACACAGGTCAATTTGTAAAGGGAGAGTTTCCCTCTTAAGCAAACCTGCGGTTTCCTTTAAAGTTATTCAGCTGCCTCCTCTTTTTTACAGAAGAAACGGGATAAATCAATGAGAATGATTTTTAAGTGAAATGAATCAATGAGTGAAATTTGATCTGATTTTAATGTACAATTCACTCTGAAGCAACACGAGGGGTAATTTTGAGCCACGGTGAAGTGACGAGGACGACACTTGAGCTAGCACTCCACTCTCTAAATTTCCGCACCAACGGTAGGATTTGGAGTTACGTCAGTGAGTGAATATTAACGTCCCACTGTTCAGCTACACGAGGGCCTTTGGGGACGGTCCGCGTAATTTTGAACCATGGTCAAGTGACGCGGACGACACCTGAGCTGGTACCCCCTCTCCAAACTACCACACCACACCAACGGAAGGACGTTTGAGCTCTCGACAGATTTAACGTGCATCGCTCCCCTACACAGCGGGTCGTCTTCAATGGTACTGGGATCGAACTCATGACACGCTAGCCACGATCCGATGCCTAGACCACTTGGTTACCGCGGCCACACGGTAGGACTTGGATTTACTGCAGATTTAACATGGCTAGTTTTCAGTGGCATTAGGACTCGATAACGCCGACCACGAGTTCACGACCATTTCGACTCAGCTATTGCGGGCACTTAATGAGTATCAAGTCGCAGTTCGAGTCGTGATGCCACTGAAGACCCGTCGTGTAAAGAGGCTTGGGCACGTTAAATCTGTTAAGAGTTTATGTCCTCTCGTTAGTGGGGTTTGGAAGTTAGGAGATTGGGTGTTAGCTCAGGTGTCGTCCGCTTCACTCGATCATAGATCAAAGTTACGAGGTCCGTCGTCAATAATCCTCGCGTTTCTTTTGAATGCGACGTGAAGAAACGCTCCCTCAAGCCACTTAAACTGTGATAGTCAACAATTGGTACAGCTAATTGATTATCGAGAGTTTGTTATGACCAAGACCGCATCAGACTGAAAAAAGAACGGGTAATCTGTGGGCTTTTTTTGCAGAAAACTGTATTCCATAGCTAGTTCTGCACGAAGCAAATCGTTTCAGCTGCAGATTAACTATATGCACTGTAACCGTAACATGAGCATCTTAACAGTAGGAAAACTAAACAGTGTATAAAATATTATAGCAATACATTTTGTTGATTGTAGATTTTTAAAAAAAACGTGATCATGGATTTTCATTTATCCATTTCCTCTTTTGTGTTTTAGAGAATTTATTTGTTATAAGCTTGTTATTTTTATTATTGAAAAAATGTATATTTTGTTTTAGCAAAATGTTGTGTTCACTGCTTTTTTTTAGCTCCAAGTCATTTAATTGTTATGCCTTTTTTTCTGGATTATTTTGTATTTTATTTTTTTTCACCAGGCGCATGTTTTCAGAGCGTAAGTTTTGATGAGCAAGGAAGGATATGCATTCCTGAGTAAAAAGGTATTTTAATTTTTAGTTTTTTGCAAGTCTTTTTTTATATTCCTAAATAGAGTAATTTGCATTCTTCTTGATTTGAATTTTATTACATATAATAAGGGCCAACGTGGCATTCGTAATACATTTTCAAACTCAATATCTTATTATAGCTAATGGTTAACGTACTCAGAGTTAAATCGAATAGGATTCTAAATGATTTTAAAACTTCGAATCACATTCCTGAATAACAATTCTGTGTCTTGGTTTTCTCGAATATTGAATTTAAAAAATACGATTTTACTTTATAACCGAATATATTTAGTTAAAATATAGCAATATATTCTAGAAAAAATAAATCAAATAAATTTACTTAAGATATTGTTGTTACAATTCATTTGATTTCTAAATTAAAAATATACTTTTTATTCTAAATTACTCATAGAAGTGAAAGCAAAACTATTTTTTACGTTAGGACGGAATTTCAAAGCCATTCTTTCTACTTTAATAAGAGTCCAATATTTAATATAGTATCAATAGTAAAAAAATATAATCGTAAGAGTTGATTCAAATTTAGAATTCTTTTATTTAAATAATCACTTATAATTACCAACTAGGTTTGCTCTAATTTGGTTTTATTTCATCTGATTTATCACACACAAATTTAAATGAATAAAAAGTTATTTACGACGGATATCGATATACACTTAAAAGTCTGCGTTCACGTACTATTACTTACATAAACAACAAAAATAGTTTTAAAACTGAAATTTTAAAGTTATATTTTATTTTGCTCATTTTAAGTATTGATAATAACAAAATTCGGTTTACTTCCATAGCCTTTAAACTAAAGAGGTTTGTAGAGATACTAACACAAATCAAGCAGAAAAAGTCTGCGTTCACTGTTTTAGTAGTAACTATAAAATTTATTTAAAAAGATAATGAGCTATTTAATTGTTGATTGGGTCTTTTGAAAACACCCTGAAGTCGTTTTGGCATTGAATTAACAAGTCTAGTGGTTTCTTCATGGCTTATCTCCTCTCATTTGTCCTTCAGAACACTCATCATATCATTGCTAGATATATTGTGAATCCTATGCTCCAGAAATTCCCATAGGTGTTCTGTAGGATTCAGATTAGGTGACTGCGAGGGCGTGTGCAGTTGATTTGGGACATTATACGGGAGCCAAAGCTTCACAATCTCAGCTGTATGCTTAGTATCGCTGTCGTGCTGGAAACGAAACGACGATCCTAGGCCGAGTTTGATGGCACTTTCCTTTAAATTGTTTTTAGGACATTGAGGTAATCGTATTAGTTTATAATTGGATTCGATAGACTCGAACTTTCCAACACCATTGCTCGCCATGCACCCCCACACCGTGACTCCATGGCCGCCATGCCTTACCGTTGGTGTTAATGCTTTTTTTCAAGCGCTGTGCAAGATTTACTCCATACCAATTTACGACCTTTTATGCCGAAGATGCAAAATTTGCTCTCGTGGAGAATATCACAGCACTCCAGAACTCCTGGGGCTTATGTATTTGTTCTTTTACAAAAACTCTCCTTTTAAGACGGTTGGTCATTGAAATATAAGGCTTTTTGCGAGCGACTCGACTACGGTATCCGAACTTTTTAAAGATTTTACTTGCAGTATCCGTTCAAATGTTTTTGATAAACTTATCGTAAATGTTACATTCAAACGCGGATTTTTTTCCCACCAAAGATATCATACTTCGTTTTTCTGATTGTAAGTTTTAGATGGGCTACCTGAACGAGGTTAGGATGTGTTTAAACTCCTGTAGATATAAAGCTATTAATAACATGCTAAATAGATAAATACTGCCATCCAACGGATTTGGTTTTATCCCAACGACTTTTTCAGTCTTTCAACATTTTCACAATGATTTTAAGCTTACTGTTACTAATTTCCTTCCTTTTATAATTTCCATGCCTTTGAATTGCTTCGTATCTCACAAAAACAAAAATTATTTCTTAAGCTATTCTACTTAATAACATTGCAAACTTAATGCAAAAACTGTTAATCTTTAACGCCTGTTGATAAAAATTTCAGGAATCAAGAATATTCAAATAGTGAATGCGCATTTTTTCTGCCTATTATTTGTATGCTCTGCTACACGACTTCCGTTATCTTGCGTAGTTTTAGTTTAAAATTAACGAATTCTTGCATGCTCAATATTTAAATAATTCTAAGCAAATTCATGAAATTTTGTTAGAAAAAAATTATATTTCTATTAAATTTTACCTTTGCTGTACGATTTGTTATGGCTGAAAGACTTTTTCTAGCCAGTGTATATCAAGAGACTAGAACGACCCCTAAGATACCTTAATCTCCTAACTGTCCAATCACGACTCGTCAGGACTCTTTGATCCAATTGAATTTACGAGTAAAAACTTGATTATTTTGCACAATGATCACGTAACATTATCAGCAATTGAATCCTGTAACTTAATATTAGTCATATTTTCTATAGTAAAAATGATTTATGAGGAATTTGTAAATATTATATTGAAAGAGTTGTATTTAAAAAAATGCAATCACTCAAATCTAACTCACCTGCAAGCAGGCATTAAAACTCCGCTCGAAAACTCTGTTGAATGAGTGAACGCATTGTTCTTCCTATGAGGTAACTATTTTCCTTCTCGAATATAGAATATTGTACTGAATTCAAAACAATAAATTACATTCGAAAAAGCCGAAAACAATGAGTTACATGGGGATTGACATTTATTGAAAGTGCTGGAAAAATATTTTCCTTTCGAAAACATTTTTAATTGAAAAGTAATCAGTATCTGAGGAATACTGTGCATTCTTTTTAAAAAATGAAATGCGATTATTAAAAATGTAATGTTTTTTTCTTATTTACAAGGGAAAAAGGGAGAAAAAACAGGAGCAAATGATAAGCTATAATTTAAATTGATAGCGCCGTTAGAAATCATCGTTAGTTTTCCTAAACATTGTGATATTTTTACTTCGTGTTGCAGATAAATCCTGTTTATGAGTGCAAACTCCATTAATAATTTAAAAAAACTCGTGATTAACGCTGAAAAGTTTCGGCAATGTAATAAATAATGACGAGAAAAATATGAAGAATGCCGCCCACTGAGGGATCGCTTTTGGAAATAATTTCAGAAAAATGTAAAAAATGACAAACATTTATAGTTGAAGATAAACTCTCTTGCGTATACAAATTCTAATAACAAAATGCTTAGGAATCGTCGAATGAAATATAGCTAAACAAACAGCCTATTGGGGGAGGGGGTGAAATTATACTTCTCCGATCTATTTTAAACAATGATGGTATTTTGGATAGCACACGTCTTCCGGGATTTGAATAAATTCATAAGTCGTTTATCCAAATAAAGAAATTTTTATTTTGCGTTTCAATTATTTTGCTTCAGATAATTTTTTACCCTTCTGTTTGTTGGAAGCCATAAGCGAATTAAAAACAAAAATACTTTTACACAGGGAATTATGCATGTGCTCCGATATCTCTGAAAATTGGAATTCTAAAAATAGATACTATTGTGTCATTTTTACGGCGTATAGTTTACATTTACAAACATTAGTAAAAATAATTTTCGCATGATACTGCGATGAATCTTTTTTTAATCTAATTTTCAAATAATATCGTATTCATTTCTGAATAAATTTTTCTGCACATAATGAGTTTAACAAAAATACATAAAGGCATCACGATCTATACTAATTTTGATAAATATAGGTTGCATATAATTAACTTTTCTATTTTATTTTTTCAATGTATGGGTTTTAAAAATAGTAACTGCTCACTCGGACCTTCTAGATCAGCGACACTGAACCTGCGGCCCACCGGACTTTCTGAGTGGCCCGGTCATGGCTCGTTGCCCTAAATATTATTTAAAAACAATGCATTAAAAATTTAATGAGAAATTCTATCAATCAATCAAATATATTAATTTTGCTATTGATGTTGTGTTAGTACAAATTGCGTGGTGACTTTTTTCTTTTTGTAATTGTAACGGTTAGTGAAAACAAATAACAGGGGACTAGCAATCATTTTATGGGTGAAACTAATCTTCAATCAACCATAACGTCTTCCAAATGAAAAATTTCAAAATAATATATGCTGTTTCAAAATGATTGGGACTATTCGTAGAGAAAAACAACCATGGATCAACGTTTTGTTTGATTTGTCATGAAATGTTTAAAAAATATAATTTTACTCTTCACTATACCACTAGTCACAAATCTTTTCAGGGGCTATCTTTCAGATTTTTCCATAATGCCTTAATGTCCATAATTCTGAAGATTGTCAAGAGGGTTCATTTCAAACTTCCAACCACTCAAAAATTAACACATTTGTAGAGTAATGCAGAGCGCCATTGAGAATTGTAACGCGTACCACAGGTTACCACCCCCTGCTCTAGAGGCTGGTGACGAAATTTAATGTGAAAGAAATGTCTTGAAGATGAAATTCTTTACGTTACCCACTCTTTTTTTTTTATCCTTTTGCGATATGTGTTTTTCAACACACATGCTCTGTGCATATAATTTTTACTCAACTACACAAATGTTCTGATATCGTTGGAATCTCTTGAGTGTTTGGTGCGATTTAAAAATTTCTACAGACCTAAAGCAAGTTTAGAACCTTCAAAAACGAAACTAGTAGTTACTTTGTTATCTTCCTTTCTCGTAACAATCGGCGATCCTCAATTGTGTCAAAGTAAATCAGCTGTGAACTCTCTCTGGTCGTGTTATTTCAAAATCGCGTTGAAACCATTTGGATATAACCATGTACAAGGGGAGACCCAAAAATAACCACCACTTATTTTTATTTTTTTTAACTCTACATTAGTCCCTTTCAAAGTATTGTGCGTCAAGGTACTTGTCCCTACGATTTTGTCACAGTTCAAAACAGTACTGGAACTTTGGAGGAGTGGCAATTTAGAGTTTTTCACTGGCTCGATGCTTGCTTCAATTTTAGATCGTAACGGTTGCTCCACACAAGACTCATCTCCAATCACAATTCTTTTAAGAAAATTGAGACCGTTCTGCTCTTTATTCTCTTAAAGTCGTGGCAAACATTCTCTCTGTTTTCTCCTTGGGTTCTCGGAACAAATGTTCTCATCTTTGAGCAAGCCAGAAACAAATTTTGTTAACACACGTCTCATGGCGCAACCTTCGGTTAAAATTCGCTGCACCGTGTTCCATGATGCGTTCGTTTCCTCAGAAACTTGGTCTTTCGACGATCTTCATCCATTGCACAATTGACAATGTTTTCGTCATTTCTTCCTGTCAAAGGACGCCCGGGGCGTGGCATGTCCAGTTGACATGTTGCCAAATTTGAAACGGGAAAATCACTCGTAAACCAGGGGTTTTTCAAAGCATCATCATAAAAGACTTGCCGAAGCATTCCAAGGGTCCTAGCTGCAATTTTCGCCAACAGAAAGCAAACTTTCACACACATTCTTTGTTTTTTTTTGTGGACGGCCATCTCACTAATCGCCAAATGATTGAAACAGGAACGCCCACAACAGAGCAGCACAAACAATCCACTTAACTCAGACGCCAACTCACTAACGTCGCAGAACACCCTCAACTAACATCACCTAATTGCACAACTCGTAATTACAAGACATGCGCGTAAAACAGTTCAATTCCGGCTATTTTTGGGCCACCCCCCCCCCCTCGTATTTGTATGTTAAACCCATGAACTTGTAACTACTATTGAGATGTTTCTCTAACTGAAAATGTATTTACCTTCTTAATACAATGAACTCAATAACGCATTACACATTTTGTCTTGAAACCTTAAGCGGGGTTGGTTTTTTGTAATAAAAAACACTTTTATATCCGATCATGGTTTCCGCTAACAAAAATCGTGTATCAAGTCGCGCGTTTTATTTATCATTGGGATATAAGTTGGAGCTCCTTTCGATACAGTTTAGAAGGCTGTGAAAAATTTTGCGAAACCCAGTGTTGATTTTAAACTTAACTTATATAAAAAAAAATAATTTACTTTTATACTTGAAAAAGTTTTTTATAAAAATGACAACATTTGGAACCATAATTCTGAAGAAGCGTATAAATGAATAATTTTTGATGTGTGTCATTTGAATTAGAAAATGCGTATCAAATTGTTTTCACGATAGTATTACAAGAAAAAGATATTTAAATGCAATTTTTTGGCAAAAAAATGAATGTCATATTTTTAAAACACTTTTATGAAAAATGCTTCTGTAGTGATACTTTGCATATACAAGAGAGGAACTAGGTTATTTTTTAATTTCACACTATTTTCAGTTACTATCAATTAAAATCATAACCGGTAATTTTTTGTTACAATTTTTTTCTATTCTGATACATTTAAGTATAAATATAAATCAACTTCTAAATTATTTATTTCAAAAATCCCAGTTCAGGCTCTGTACAGAAGTCCTGGCTGTATATAGACGAAATATCATTCTAATAGAAGCATTTTTCATAAAAGGAGAATGTTTTGAAAATGTCATTCATTTCTTTCCAAAAAAAATTGCATTTAAATAACTTTTTATTGTAGTACTATTCTTAAAACAATTGTATATTTATTTTCTAATTCAGTGACGCTAAATATCAAAAAAAATTATTCATTTACACTATTTTGCAAACTCACGGTTCCCAGCCGTTCAATCCGAGCCGTTCCCAGATTACTCAAGAGTTATATTTCAATCCGATGTATTCCTCTCGTCTTTTGATTTTGCAATTTAGAGAAGTGTTATTTGTTCCTATCTTTCAGGTCATGCGAGGAGTCCGAAAACGGGGCAACTGTCACGCCTACCACCTTCCGCCTGCCCACAGCCCTCATCTGGGATGTAGAAGATGAGGTCAGCTTTGCTATCCAGGAATCGAGCAAGAAAATGAACAAGTGCGTATAACATTCCCTCACTCGTGTGATTTCGGATATTTATTTCATTGCTGGGTGAGAATTGCATACGCCTAAGTTTGAATGATTAGCAAAATAAATTATAGTTTAAAAAAACTAAGAAACACGCTTAGTTAATCGAACTAAAGTGTAAAAAAATAATTCTTAATATAAGAATGAAATAAACTAGAAAATTAATGTCATTGTGGTAAAAGCGTGGGGTGCTCGATATCAATTGTTATAATTTTCTTGGAGGCCGTGAGTAGCCTAGTGGTTAGAGCATCGGACGCCAGACCGGAAGGCCTGGGTTCGATGCCCGATGCCACCAAATACTCAGAGTACAAACGGAGCACGTGCTCGTTAAATCTGTGGGTCCGAATGATGTCGCCATCTATCGTGAAAAAAATCGTGCTGTCACCTTCATGGGCTCAAAGCTTAGGCTAATGACAGACGTATCTCTAGCCTGTTGCCATGATGAATTTCGTGGGCCTCGATCTGACTACGTCAGACAGGTGGCTTAAGCAACAACAAAATTTTCTTGCTAGTTCTATTCCAAAATGCTGAATTAGTGTAAAAATGTAGTACAAAGCACTTCAAGCTTTTACCCCAATGACATTAAATTTTTCGTTAATCCTTTTATTCTTAAATTAAGAATTATTTTTTACATTTTAGTTCGTTTAACTAAAGTGTTTTTATTTTTTAAACTATGATTTATCCATTGATAAATTAATCTTAAATGCGTCATTTTTTTTTTTAGAATCTGGAATACCCATTGGCATTTTCCAGAGGATTTCCATTAGGGTTGTAACTTAATCCTTCAGTCGCCCAATCTGGAAATGGAAAATTTCTAATTCTGATACTCCTGATCAGGACAATAGAACAAAATTATTAAATTATTGGTATTGTCATCGGTCCTTGACAAGTGTGCAAAATTTTGAATCTGACCTTTTAAAGTGGGTCAAAATATCGTTCAAATATTCCGTTAGATGCAGGTATATCTGTTAAAAGAGTGTTAAAAAATTGAGGAATTTGTTCTTCTTGGAAGCGCTCTTGTCGCGGTACCTCCTCATGTTGGTTGAGGTTGAGATCACAAAGGTTCCCGATGGAACCTAAATGCAGTATGGGTGGAAAAGCCATTGTATCAAACTAGGAATTATAAAAATCAAGAAATATAAACAATTTGCATTTATTAAGTTACACACACACTAGAGATGACTACGCGATATGCAGACTAGAGAACCTAAAGGGTAAGAATCCATTTGTATTTATCTGAAGGAAAAGTGCAGCCTTATATATATATACTAGCTGACCCGGCCACGCGTTGCTGTGGCTTTGTTTTAATACGTTAGTTCAATATTATTCTAAGCTATTCAATGCAGTCAAATTAATCTTCGTTTATAATTTTGGAGGGTTGAAATAAAGTATAAGACAACAAATTATTTTAATTTTGCATTTCATTCATCTCCTACTTGAGTGTAGTATAATGCATGAATTACTAACGAAGTCGTTAAGTAACAACATATGAAGGATTAATTTTATAAATGTGGTGAATAAAGTTGATTCTTTGCAATTTTTAAAATTATTTTATTTTAAAGTATAACAAATAATAATTTTATACAACTAATCGCTAATCGGTACACATTATTTTTCAGTAATCCGTATTTTGCTAACTCAAATAGATTCAACGGTTTCCGCACACGTGAGCATGTAACATCTAGTTGTCCATTCGAGAAACATGGATTTTCTAAGTCCAAGTATCAAATGAATATTGTTCGGGTTTCAGATTCATTTATGGTCATCGTGAAAGCCAAACGAATCGGAATTGAAGAATTTTGAATGGTATTAGAGATTCTGACGGTATCAGAGGAATACGCGTGGCAACAAATTCCGTAGTAGCAGAACCGAATTTTCGTTCAAACTTTGCAGTCAAAATGTTTGCTTCAAGAAGTTCCCGGTATAATTGTTTGATGATAAAACGTGCACCGTTGCATTATCTAGGTGAATTTAAGTTACGCAGATAAAAACCAGGGAACCAACCGAAGATTATGTGGTGACATTTTTGATATATCTAGAGAATTCAAAAACTTGGTTGAAAAATTTACGGTTTTGTTTTTATCAACAATAGTGTCGATTGGCTTAAAAAACGTTGGATCAACTGGCAACAAACTTGTGTCTGAAAGTTTATTTCATCACAATATCAACATTTTTTCTGATTAAGTAACAGGATTACAGAGGCAATAATTATCTAGATAATTATACAGTATATCCGGAAAGACACTCTCAATCAGTTCCTTTTTGCCTAAAGAACATTACAGAAGTCGTCTGGGTATTTCATGCATTATGTATTGGGATGAAGTTCTACTTCACCGTTTCCGATATTCAGTATTTGGTTAGGAAATATTTTCTCAGATTGATCATTTTGCAAATGTACTCGAGTGTTTATGGTCAGTCGAAGTGATTCCACGTTTCGCCATCAAAACGGTTGTTTTAAACAGGCGTTAATCTCGTGAGCAAAAGTAGAGCGTGTAATGGCTGTTAATACCTGTCGGAAATCATTATACACTAATACAGCAACAACACCGAATATTCTCTCGTTGCCATTTAAATCTTGCAAAGCTCTATGTAATGCTTTGAGTGAATGTTTATGGTTCATGGTACAATTATCCCTGATCATGACAATTCATTTGCTGTAGCCAATCCACCCTTTTTTTCAATGGTACACATTTCATCTTGTATTTTAAGAATGTTCAATGGCAGCTGATGTGGAATGTGCAGTTTTTCCGCCATCTAACACAGTGACAACAATGCACGAAGATGCAATTTTCTATTGCAATCATATTTTCGCTCGACTGCGCCTGAAAGTTTAGTTGCTACAGGGAATGAAAATCCGGAGGTGAAACTCGAACACAAAGCCATTTGACCTCATTCCAGCAATATCCAGAAAATTTACCGAAGCTTTTGAAATCCGTATCCAGGTTCTCGTTCCCCCCCCGAGAAGTACTTGATGCCCACTTTCGACGCCCTTGCTCCTGTAAGTTCAGTCTCTGAAGGGGGACATTACGATCGGTCGGCATTATCCGGCACAGTTACGGGAGTTTCTAAAATCCGATTTGACATTATTATTGTTTCAACATCCAGAAAAACACCAGGAAAGCATTTCTCTCTCCTCAAGAATTAAATCAAGCCTTTTCCACAGTTCGTGCAAAATACTTTCGTCTGGCATTATTTGACGTAGATATAAGATTATATTGAATTGGATTGAGAATATATATATTAGGATCTCCAGTTTCGAAATACAATTAAGATCCACTTTTTCGTCTCTATGTCTGCAGTGGCCGCGGTAGCCAAGTGGTCAAGGCATCGGATCATGGCTAGCGTGTCATGAATTCGAGCCCAGTACCACTGAAAACCCGCCGTGTAGGGGTGCGATTCATGTCAAATCTGTCGAGAGCTCAAACGTCCTCCCTTTGGTGTGGTGTGGTAGTTAGGAGAGGGCGTGCCAGCTCAGGTGTCGTCCACGTCACTTGACCATGGTTCAAAATTACGCGGTCAGTCGCCAAAAGCCCTCGTGTAGCTGGAAAGTGCGACGTCAATATTCACTCACTTTACGTCGGCAAGATAGGCTGGTACTGCTGTTCGAGAATATTCCGATCCCCTGGCATTATCTGTCAAAAATACAGGAATTTCTACATTTCGATTTCAGACTCGTTTAAACCATCTCAAATTACACAAAGAATACACTTTTCCCACGCCAAGACTTTAAGGTGAGCTCCTGCCCCGGTTTGCGTAAAAGACGGTCATCCTGAATTATCCGGCTAAGTTACTGTTATTTCTCAGATTGAATATCAGATTCAGATTATCCGTTTTGAAATACACAATGACAAAGTTTTCATGATCTAAGGTTTTTAAGGCAAGTCCCTGCTACGGTGTGTCTAAAATATAGTCGACTGGCATAATCCGGCAAAGTTATCGAAACTCCAAAAATTCAATTTCAGATTCTATTTTCACACTCCGAAATGCACACGGAGCTGACTTTTGATGCTCCAGCGCGAGCAAGTTCAGTCGCTAGAGATAATGAAAATCCGGACGCGCGGAACTCGAATCAATTGCCTTTTCTCCTAATTAAGACAGTATCCGGCAAGTTTAGTGGAGTTTCTGAAATATAATTTCAAATTATCGTTTCCCGTCCCTAGACGCAACTGGAAATTACTTTTGTTCCCTTGAGCTGGCAAGTTCAGTCCCTGGAAGGGGCATTAGGGACGTCCGGCATTATCTGGCAAAGTTACAGGAATTTCTAAAATTCAATTTCAAACTCTCGTTCACCATCCCGAATTACAACAGAAACGCACTTTTCCCGCACCAAGACTTTAAGGGTAAGCTCCTGCCACGGTTTGTGTAGTAAATGGTCGTCTTGAATTATCCGGCAAAGTTACAGTTATTTATCAGACTGGGTATCAGATTCGGATTATCCATTTTGAAGTACGCCAGGGTCCAAGTGTTCACGATTTAAGGCTTTTAATGCAAGCCCCTGTTATGGTGTGTCTAAGATACGGTCGGGCCGCTTTATCCGGCAAAGTTACGGTTATTTTTGGAAACTGACTCTAAAATCGGATTCCACACCACGAAATACGCCAGGCATCTAATTTTCGTGCATTTTGGTTTGTAATATCTGCTTCCACAGACTCATGAGCAATGCCACATTTTGCGATTATTCCCTTACGGGAATCTGGCAACGATTTTTTCGGGTTCTTCACATTTCCGGCAATAAAAAAATTATGGCGTGATTAATTGAAATAAAAACCATCCTATGTTCTAAGTTGAACGAAATGACACACAGTACGCAAAATTATATTATGATCGGTTGAGTAGTTTCGGAGTTCATTGCAGACAAACACTGTGACACGTATATTTTATATATTTTATATATAACAATTCTCTCTCTAAGTCCTCCATCAGCTTGAATACCAAAATATGCGACAACGTGTCTTTCTCACGAACATCTATTTTTTCTATGTAATCTATTTCATTGACAGTTTATCTTCGGTGAGGCGTTGTTCTAGCTTCAAGTTTCATTTGGCTACACGGAAGAAAACTCCATTCAGAGTGGATAACCCTTTGCCACACGCTTTGAATACAGATTGGTTCAAAAATAATGGGACCAATTTCAGAGGATCATAAATTTTTATTGAATTTTAAGTTATGTACAAAAAATTTTCAATGTGTGTTCCTTTAGCATGGTGCACTTTACATAAATGTTTAGAGCAAACTAAATGAGCAAATTCGGTCATTTTGGGGGGCATTTTTCCAACCTCCTCTTGGATTGCTTTTTGAAGCTCTTGAAGTGTTCTTACTTTACATCTATTTTTTTTAAGTGTCCTCATAAAAATTAATCTCAAGGAGCACAATCAGTGGAAGATGGTAGCTATTTCTCAGGTGGTAAAAAAAATTTACCTTTCAGCCATTTTAAAGCAGATTTTGTACAGCATAACTTGGTGAAAAGCTAAGTTTCCTTGAGGGTAAAGACATTTACTTTCTTTGATAATGTGCTTCAAAACTTTATTTTAATAGTATTTAGCATCAATATGAGCCTTATAATATTCAAAAAATGTTTTTTTAAGCCTTGAAAGGACGTTCCCATCCATATCATAACACCTGATGGCCAACTTGCTTTTTGCAAAACACCTACACCTTTGTGAATCTTTTCGCTTGAAATATATAGTATCTTAGTTTTGCTTGTTGTGGATAACAAATGAAGCAGTGCTACATCTGAAATTCTCAATGTTTTGTATCTATAATATCAAATACAGATGTTAAAAACGTTTACTTCGTTTTTCTATGGTCTTTGCAGACATTTGATGACATTCACTTTCTTACGGCCTATTTTCTTTGCTAAAGTTCTTTGACGTAGAGAGTTTTCTGCAGCGATTACTCTTTTTAACTTTTTTTCTTTTTCACCACAGTTTTTCCTGAAGCTTCTGATTGCCAGCCAAATTTTAATTCTTTTCGAAGTTTAGATAGTAATCCATTAGCAAAATGTCTTATCTGATTTTCAAATGCTTTATTGCAAAATTTGAGCAACCAGCTTTCAAAAGCTTTAAAATTTCGTTTCGGGTTTAAGGATCTAATTTCGGAGTTATAATTTATTCCCTCTAATAAAAATAGTTAATAATTTAAACGTTTGTTTTTTTTAAATAAAACTGCTCGTAAAGAGATTGAAACTTGCCATAAATGCTCTGAAAATCGGACGTACTTTTAATCAACCTGTAAGAGTCGCTTTATTTGACTTTTTAATATCCCTTTGTTTCAGCCTTAAGATGGCATTTATGCCAATCAGTATAAAGATAACGAAGATTCATATAGTAACGGAGGGAATACACCAAAATGCCCCCGGTATGAAGAATAAATAATCACAGAAATGTGTTATAATGTTAAATATTTGCAAAAAATTCCTTCGAAGAGCTTCCCGCTTGATACAATGCACTTTCCACAATGTTCTAAGAGTTAAAAACTTCTGGAAAGGTCCTCCTGGAGTATTGATTTAGGGCCGGCGGTAGCCTATAGTGACAGAAACTCACACAAAGGGGCGGGGTTAGGTCCAGGAGCTGTGGATCTTCCCCCATCACCCTTGAATTTTTTTTTCGGTTGATTGTAATCCTATGTATATAGTACGTAAAAGCAATTTAAAGAATTTATTAATTAATTGCCGAGTATTTTTTTCAGTCATTTCTTACTGATTTTTGTTCCCAACAATCGATAAAATCAAAAGAATGTTTGACAGCATGCAAGGATAGAATACGAGAATGGTAGACCCTCGACCTCCCTTTCTTTGAGAAATTTCTATAGGCGCCACTCTCTAGTGGTTAAGGTTACGAACTCGTTAACAGAGTGTCGTGGGTTCGATTCTCCTAGCCACTGAAGAGCCACCGCTTAGAGGGGACGGTTCACGTTAAATCTGTCGCGAGATCGAATGTCCTTCCGTTGATGTGGTGAGGTAGTTAGGTGAGTAGCTTATAGCTAACCGTCCCTTGACCGAGATTAAAAATGACGAGTCCATCACAAACAGCCTTCGTGTTGGTTTATAGTGCGAAGTTAATTTTTCTTTCACTCACTCACACGACGAATAAGATCCAAGAGGTGCTTGTGAACTAGACAATTAAAATCTCCAGTTAACCTTCCATATTTGCTGCATTATTTAGGCATTCAAGTTCTTAGAGGGGTCTCAGGGTTGTTAACTTCGTCTCGAGGGCTGAAAACATAAACAATTTTCAAATTGATATAATTCTTTGAAAGTAAAATTAAATAATTCTAATCTCTTGCACATTATTTATAAGAAATGAAATTACAAAAAAGTACAAAATGTTTGAAATCATAATTTTAAAAAATTATAAGCATATATAAAAAAAACATTTCTGTAAAAAAAATGAGTAATTTTTACGTTGCACATGCTATTTTCTAAAATAGTAGACTTTATAAAACTTGTATAAAACTTTATAGAGAATTATAAAATGTATCATACTTTTTAAACCCTCCCTGATTTTAATATATCTTTTGTATTTCGAAATATTTGAAAAATATTAATTTTTAAAAAGCTTTTAAAATTTATTTTTTTATTTTTAAAAAAATATAATTTATAATTGAAATATAAAATTAGCTACAGTGTAATGAAGATACGTTTAACTCTAAAAATCAACTTATTGCTGGCAATTAAAGCTACTATTTTAGAAAATACCATGCGCAACGTAAGCATTAATATTTCTTGCAGAAATGTTTATTTTCATATGCTTATAATTTTTACAATTGTTTATATTTTAATCATTTTAAAAAAAATTTTAAAGTCTCGTTCCTTTATAAATAATGTGTAAAAGATTCGAATTATTTAATTTTAATTTAAAAGAATTATATCTATTTGAAAATTGTTTATATTTTCAGGCCTCGTAACAAAGTTAACACCCATGAACAATGAAATTTACGTACGGCAGAAGTACCTCTCCAAAATCTTTCAACCCTCATATTATGCAAAGGGAAATTCTTTCACAAATTCCTTTACAAATCTTTCGTACTCTTGTATGATTAATCCACCGATCGAAACTTATATTTCAGAATGGACATTAAATGCACGCGAAGTACGGATGAGCTTAAAATAATAAGCATCGGAATAAAGAAATTTTAATGATTCCCACTGAGCAATATCGCCCCGAGTTTGGTTACTATTTATTTCACGTTTGTGACACGACTCCACGGTCAATTTTTCTTCCGCTCGCTATCAGGTACTAGAAAACCTCCGCACTGGTTTGTAACGTCACTCCTTGTAGTGTGCTATCTTATCCGTAGCTGCGAAACCCGGCAGATGCATTTTGATGTTTTCCAACATTTTTTTTGTTATTGAACAAAACAAAGATGCAGCAAATTTTTGAAAAAATATCAGTAAATTTTAATTGTTTTAGGTACATAAGAATAAATATGAATTTACTTTTTTAAATAATAATTGCAAGTATGCGATCATCAATGTACTATTATTTACTTCGAATGTATTATTACAAACATAAACATTTAATACATTGCAACAAATTATAAGTAACTTTTATATTGTAATTTTGTACAAAAGTATGCTTATTTCTTTATAGTTTTCAGAATAGTTAAAAAGTGAAATGGTTTTCAAACAAAAAAATGACATACAAATTTAAAAACAATAACTTTATTGGTGTATCAAACACAACCACAACATAAAAAATTACCATTAAATAATTTTAAAAATATTTTTAGGTAAACCTATACATAAATAATTATAGATACATATATACAAGAAAATAAATATATACATAAAGATATATTTCTAAATATAGCTGTTTGTGTAGGCCACTTTTCTTTGTTTAAAACTTTTAGTACTCCCCCCCCCAATAGTAGTTATTCAATAATGATTTTATTACAATTGTTGCTTTTGAAACTTTATTTATGTACTAGCTGCATGGCCCGGCGTTGCACGGGCTTCCTCAAGTGTATAGATATTTTTGCCTCTTAACATTTCCCAGAGAGCAAAAATTTGCTCTCTGCAATAGCAGCACATAAAATTACTATTAATCAAGCTATTAAATATATCTTTTAGATAAACCTTATACGTATATAAATAAAAGATATATATAAGAAAATAAATATACATGTAAAAAAAATTTAGATGGTCCCATACCCATAACTTATACTTTCAAGCTGCAATTTTTATTTTTTAGGTATATTCCTCACACACATATAACGCGAATTTCTATTTAACAAAGGAATCTGAAATGTACGTGCACAATGCTCTTGTGTTTTGAAGTCATTTACTCGAAGTATTATTCCAGGTTTAGAAAAAAATAGTATACTTCTGGTACTGCAACCCTTTAAGTACATAACGAATGTAATTTCTTTTTAATAAGCAGTATTTCGATCTATATGTAGAAGTTTAATTTTTTTTCTATGATAAGCTTTTTATTTTTAAGGGGGTCCGGCACATGAATTTTTGAAAAATGATCGATTTTGACTTTATATTTTTGAAAAGATCAAACATTTCTGCTTGGAATGATATGATATATGGAAATACAATAATTAGAAGTATTTTTATTTATTTTTTAAAAGAAAGCCACCTTCTTTGACGCGTGACAGGTGCACCTCGAGGAGCACCTGTCTTTCATCATGCTTAATTTTTCGATAACAGCGCGATTTGTTTTGTCCACAATTAGTATAACATTTTTTTTACACATAAATAAAACGATTTTTCTTTGAAGAAAGGAAAAGACAGCACAGTTATTTTTTTTCGTTTGGTTTGTTGTAAAGTGGGATTATTTTTGCTTGAACTTGTTAATTGTGAATTCTAATTTATTTATCTAGATTTTTTCTGTTTAATCCACGTTTTACATTAAATTATTTATCAGTATTTTATTAACGACAAACTTATGGGGAGATCTAAAAAAATATTTAAAAAACTCAAAAATGTGGGCGTTTAAAAAATGATTGCTCAAAATGTCCCAGCTATCTCATCAGCACAGAAACTGTTATTCAAAGTGCTACAACACCAAAACTTATTTCAAACAACAGTTTACATGAAGATATGGAAGGAAGTAATGAAAAAAATATTTTAATAGAATTAAATTTATTGAATAAAACTTTATTGAACTTTGCTGTTTGTAAAAACTGTGGCCATTCCATCTCATTGGAGGCTTCTAAAAGAGTTGGAATTGTGTAATATATGGAACTTTGTTGTAGTTTTTGCACAAAAAAACATGGTTTCCATACGTCAACTAAATTGAAAAATAAAAATAAACTTTTCCACTCAAATATCAGATTGGTATTTGCTTTCAGATCTATTGGAAGAGGTCGTTCAACTGCAGAAGCATTCTGTGGACTTATGAACTTGCCATCTCCACCTGAAAAATTCCGTACTTATACAGAATTGTTGTTCGACTCTTCTAAATTTACCTGTGAAAAATCAATGAGAAATTCTGTTGAGGAGGCAACACGAATAGAAGGTAGACGAGACATTGCTGTTGCCTTAGATGGTTCATGGCAGAAAAGAGGATACCAGTCCCTCAATGGTATTGTTACAGCTACGAGTGTTGATACTGGAAAAGTTATTGACTTTGAAGTGTTTTCGAAACATTGTCGGTGCAAAACTGTATTTAATTCTGTTCATGAACCATCATGTATTTCCAACTATAGTGGAACAAGTGGAGACATGGAAGTGAAAGGCGTAACGGCGATATTTGAAAGATCTGAAGCTCATTATGGCATTCGTTACACAAAATATATGGGCGATGAGAGGTTTTCAAGAGGTTTTTCATCAATACTTGCCCTGAATCCTTATGCCACTCAAGTGGAAAAATTAGAGTGCGTTGGACATATTCAAAAGCGTATGGGTACCCCGTCTTTTGAATCTCAAAAGAAAAAATAGAGGGAAAAAAATTAAGTGATGGAAGAAGCCTAAGTGAACGGCATTTAATTACCAAAATTCAGAGATATTATGGTATGACCATTAGAAACAATATCAATGATTTACACAACATGAAAACTGCTATTTGGGCTGTTTATTTCCATCTTTTGTCTACAAATGAGAGCCCTCAACATGGATTGTGTCCCTTGGGTACAAATTCATGGTGCAAGTTTCAGAAAGCAAAAGCTGAATCTAACGAAGCATTAAGACCATAAAAAACATACCCATGTGTCATCTTCCCTCATGAATGAAATTAAGCCAATTTTTAGAGAATTAGCTGACCCTAGGTTATTAAAAAAATGTCTACATGGAAAGAATCAAAACCCCAATGAGTCAGTTAATAATACCATATGGTCAGTCATTCCAAAATCTACGTTTGTGGAGTTAAAAACTCTAAAATTAGGGGTAAAAATTGGAATTGCACAATTCAATATGGGTCATGAAGCCAAATTAATCATTTTAAAACATTGTGGTACTGAACCAGGTTTTAATAGTGTGTCATGCTTTAAAAAATTAGATGCACGTAGAATTCGTGTAGCCCAACGAAAGCATCTTGAGATACAAAAAAAAAAAGGCTAGATTGCTAAAAATGATGAAAAAAAGAAAATTAGAAGAGTCTTTTGTAGAAGCAGAGGGCAAAGAAAATGTTTCATATTTTTCTGGAAAGTATTAAAAAAGGTAAATCGTCAAAAATTACAAATTTTTACTTTAAAGCTTATTTTCTCAAAATGCAATATTTTTTCTTTTTTGTACCTTTTTCTCAGAAACCAATTAATGTAGGTCCTCAAATTTTCAGTAAGTATATTTTCAACATATTTACACATTTACATGGTGGGGATAAGAAATACCTAGCAAACATTTTTAGATAACGCCTTTTTAAACTAAATTTTAGGGGGGGAAAGATTGGACATTTTTTAAAAAATTCATAATTATTTCAATTTTTAGTAAAAAGACAAAACCCTCCACTTAAGTTTTAATGATAGTACATATAACCTACTGTAAGAATTTCATCTATGAGGAGCAAGCAGTTTCTGAGAAAAAGGTACATAAACTTACGCAATTTTAACATGGGCTCCTATAGAAAGTGCCGGACCCCTTAAAGCTCTCACTTTTATACCAGGTGTATAACGAGCACCTGTAAATTTCAATCATATTTTTTATGTCAAAAGTGCCTATGCGCCTGATTTAAGGTATTTTTTTTTATTTCAACTTTTAATGTTTGTCTCAACTTTTTTAAAAAAAATTACATTTTTAGTTCAATTTTTAATAAAGCTAGAACTGATATCAAATATTCAAAATCTGAAAGTGTTCCATATTTCCTAAAAGGACGTTCAAATGCATCTGTTTGTATTTTCAGGGAAGAAAATGCTGAAATTTGTATTCATTGATACAAAATTTGGGCGTTTTGAGTAAAGCATATGTAGAATAAATAAAAGAAAAGTGTACAAAATCTTGAAATATATTTTATAAAAGATCAGCAACAAAGTTGAATGCTGTAGAAGAATTATGGGAGTTTTTTATTTCTACTTTCAGCCCCAAGTAATATATATAATTTACAAAAATAACAGGAAATTTTTATTATACTTTGATCCATCTTTAATCTCCGATCCAGCAAAGGTTTTGAGTTCTGAGAAGAGGAAAAGCCTGATGGGGCGTTATCAGCTGTGGTTCCACTCCATGCTCGTGTCTTTGCTTCTTGGATCCTACTGATAGATCCAAGATTAATCCATCGCTATTAAGTGACCCCCCCCCCCCATCCATCGTTATTAAGTGACAAAAAAAATAATCTACGTCTTGCTCCAAAAAATTCTATATTTTCTTCTAGAAATGAGCTAGCAACTATTGGACCCAGTGTTCTTACACCTTTGACATGTGTGACTCTTCGTACATAGTTTTCACACACTGCCTAGGATTAGTTTCAATCATGATCCATGTTGATCTTCGTTGTTGATCAATCCATGTTGGTTAGATAAAGTACTCTGCTTTCTTCACTGTGATGCCGTGAAGAACGATCTTTTACTTACCGGGTTCATTGGTCGAAAATTATTTTTAGCTCCACAATAGTCTCATAATTGCCATTCTTTCATCGTGGCACAGTAGCTTTTCAAAGGAAGGGGCACGGAGAGCCGTTATCTTGTCCATACTTCGGATTATTTCAATGTACCATTTCCTCAATCAAACGAATGAACATTGATAGCTTTTATTTACAACAAAGGTTCAAAATAAATATGCAGAACAAATTTTAAGCAGACATATCGATTATTTCTAAGAAATTAAAACTTTGCGAACACAACAAAGGATTAATTCACCATTGCTTTAAATGTAGTAGGTTTGCTTCCACACGATGGTCTTCCTTAATATTACTTTTTTTTATCCCTATAGGTTGTGCAATGATTTGGATTTGTTCGTGCATCGCTTTACAAAATACGGAAAAGAATTTATCAAAAAGCACAGAATGAGCCCTGATGCTTTCGTACAAGTCGCCCTTCAACTCACATATTACAAGTAAGTACTGAAGGTCTTTTTTTCTCGTATAAAACTGAAGCCTTTTAAATTTTCACTTATTTTATTTAATTGCTTTTGTGTTGATGTAATATAGTGCCAAGTTGTGATTAAATAGTTTTACACAGCTTCATCAAAATGTAACATGTCAATAGCACAAGTTTTTATTTTCACTACAACGGATTGACCACTTTTTTATTTCTTATGGAAAAAAATTCGTTTTATTGTCTGTTTGATATGTCCAACAACCTGGGACGAGTTGAGCACATATGTGCTGAAGAACCACTTTGAATATACCTCTCTCCTGTTTAAGTGCAGCGACTACTTATCCCGCAGGTTACAAACAAAGAACAGGAATAAAAGATCTTTGTCACTGGACCGCATAGGGATTCCTTTTCGTACGAATCTTCTAATGTATGCTCGGAGAAGTCTTCGGACCCGAAGATATAAGCAATTCAAATCCCCTTGCCCCCAAAATAGCAATACCATGCTTCAAAGTAATGACTTAAGAACTAAACACTAGATGGTAGCACAGCCTAACACTACTAGATGATTGTGCACTCAGTAGTCTTGTTATTTCTAATAAATCAGTACTAGTGATGAAAACTACTACAGTGCACGCGTCAACCTAAGCAGCCATCTCTACAAGGGATTGACCGTAAAGTCAAAGTAAGACGTTCCAAACGACATTCAAACATACTGGGGCTATATATCAACTGCAGTAAGGGCTGAAAAATGCCCTTCTCTGTGTATCGCTCAAAAAATACACCAACAGCACAAAAATGCTTTCTTTTTTTAGGAAGGGAATATGCAGCGACCCCTTTTTCTGCAAGCACAACAAAGAACAGGAATAAAAGCACTGAACGACTGGCCAGAATAGGGATTCCTTTTCGTCCTATTTGTTTAACGCGTGCACGGCGTTGCTGTAGACAGCAGGTTGGTGGTTCTAATAAAACCCACATATAGGTCAATAGCTTGTCGAGGGAATGAGAATCTCGTAAACGCAGTACTTGACATATGCGTTTTATAGTGATGGCGGTTGCGACAAAAATCACATTCTCAACATGGATTATTACTGATGATATTAAGGCCGCAGTAGCTGAATGGTCATGGTTGTGTTTGTCGAGTCTTGGTGCCACTGAAAACAATCCTCGTAGAATAGCTGATACGTTATATCTGCCAAGGCTCCAAGTCCTCTCGTTAATGTGATGTGGAAATTTGGGGAGTAAGGGAGAAAACTCGGATGTCGTCACTTCTTCCTTGTTCAAAATTAGGAGGTTCGTCTCCAATGGCCACCGCGGAGCTTACAAGTGGGACGTTAACCAACTCAATACAGACATAGTTTCGTAAGGTTCATAACAAACATTGGAGAATTTTAAAACTAGAACAGAAATAAAATCAATTGAAGTAAAACACTAAATCAATTGAATGCAACAAGAGTTCCGTAAAGTATTAGAATTGATTTTTCAAAGGAACCTGAAAGTATTCGCTTAGAAACATCACGAGGGCCATAAATTAATCTTGGAGCGTTTCTCTCTGAAATTAGCCGTGATTTCGGCAGCGGCGATGAGCGATACCAGCCTCAGGAACGTCGCTTTTATTCAGTCAATTACGACCCTTAATGAGCGAATCCGCATTTCCGGAGGTAGGGGGAGCGGAGCAACACGTGTCTGCCTCCTACATTCATAAGTAATTGCTTTCCGGATCCGGAACTGACTTGCTTCCTGTTTGGGAGATAGGAACGAGCTCTGTTTTTACCGCCACCAAATCTTTTGTGAGATGGCACTGACATCCTAACCAGGGTGCCTTTTTCTTCAAGGTTCGGATAGGTGAAGGGGGGCATTTTATAATATCAAGCTATCTTCATTAATATTTGTTCTTTATGACCTGTTTTGATTGAAGAGATTAACTTTAATTTATTCTATAAATATTCGCAAAGTTGTTCCTTAAGGATTAGGTTCCTTGTGCGACAAGGTTTCATTCTATCCACAAGAATTGAAAGTCTAATTTAGTAATTGGAATATTAAGTCATCTCTTTATTAACTTTTTAATTGTAAAAACAATTGAAATGATTTTTTACTTACCCACCTACCTTTTCACAAAAGTGTTAAGTTCATGGTCCAGTTTTATCCTTCAAACGCAGTTAAATTCCCAAACACTGCACTGGTTACCATATTATAATTTGAAATTAAATCCGAGAGAAATAAACAGTGAGAATAATAAGAATTGTAAAGCAGTTACATGAGTTCAGAAATTAAATATGACTTGTATAGATGACAATTAAATTCCCGGACTGTGCACGCCCTAGCCTTTAGGCTTGGTGTGAAGGAGTGGGAATGGAATATAGTTGACCTTGATTCTTTTGGAGTTGGTGGCACGTTATACCGTCCCTCTATCTAGTTCAGTTTTTTTATTCTTGTTTGAGAAAGACGTTGTTTGTGTCGAAGTGCCAAGTCAAAATAAACGTAAAAGTTGCACATAAATTTGAAATTCCTCGTGAAATTTTTAAAAAATTCCAATTGAATGTTTTAAATTGTTAAAGGTGTGTTTATAGATAATTGCACGTCCCATAGTCAAATTTTTGAATGGCACAAACGAAGATCGGGAGGTTTGCTGAAGATGAGCGTTCTTGTCATCAAGAACAGGTGATGCTCATCGTTGTTGTTCGATATTCATGGCATCATCATGATTGAATGGGTACCTCCAGGCCAAACAGCAGCCCTACATTGAGGTCTTGAGGAAGTTTAGCGAAAGAGTGAGGAAGAAAAGGCAAGATCTGTTGAACAACAACACGTAGATTTTGCACTAAAACAACGCATCGGTGCTCATTGAGCTCTCTGTGAAACAATTCTTGGAGGACAAACGCATTACTGTGCTCAAGCATCCACCGTACTCGCCAGATCTCACACCATATGACTTTTACCTGTTTCTTAAGAGACCGCGGTAGCCGAGTGATCAAGGTATCGGATCGTGGCTGGCATGTCACGAGTTCGAGCCCAGTAACACTAAAACCCCGCTGTGTAGGGGAGCGATGCACGTTAAATCTGTCGAGAGCTGTGGTAGTTAGGAGAGGGGGTGCCAGCTTAAGTGTAGTTCTCCTCACTTGACCATTGTTCAAAATTACGAGGTCCGTCGCCAAAAGCCCTCGTGTGGCTGAGCAGTGCGATGTTAATATTTAGTCACTCACTCTCTTTTTCTTAAAGTGGAAAATGCATTCTCATTAGAACACATTTTCAGTCTGTAGGAGAAATGAAGATAAAAAGGTAAGACTTGCTGTGAAGAGGGTGACACCTAATGAGCCGCAGCACTGCTTTACAAGTTGGAAAACTGGTACGTGCAGCTATGTATTGATAGGAAGGGGAGTATCTTGAAGGGGATTAAAATGACTTTGTACATTGTTTTCAAAAAAGCTATTTTTTAAGACTAGTCCGGTTATTTAATTGTCACAGTAGTAAGTTTGAGTATGTTTTTGTAATAAAAAAAATCTTCCAAAAGGATTGTTAAAATAATCGTTAGTTCGAATTTCATTGCATATCTTTATTCTTTGGGGGGGAAAAGTCCTAAAATGTGGTATTGTTGGGACAGTTACTAGAGCGGAAAAATCAATACATGCAATCCCTAAACATTTTAATAGGCAATTTTTTTTAATTCAATTCTAGTTCGATTCGATATTTTTAAGTATATTCATCGTTTCATTTTACACTTATTTTAACAAAGCAGTCATCGAATGCGAATCATAATTAAAATAAAAGAATTTATAAAGAATAGGGAAATTTCCAATGAATTCCCCATATTGTGGCTTTTTGCAGCTAGAATTTAGCCAACGTTATTTACATTTGTTATATTCAGAAAAGGTATTTTGTCTTGCCTCTTCCCAAACTGTTTAAAAACTGAACTTTGTTGCCAGCACCCAATGAGAAAACTCCCTTTACATAGAAAGGGAAACAGAAATCGTATATTCACAGTTCATATGATTATTTTTTTTCCAGTTTCTCTAATACTTTTTCGTACGAGAGCTTAGTAAACGAATGACGGGAAATCGCAGTCTTAAAGGGGCACCAAACTTATTCATCTTGGATGTCGGACCATTTATCACAAGGCGAAATATTTTGAATCGTATACTTTCAGAGAATGGCCTTCTAATAGTTTGTTAATCTTTGGTGGAACTACAGCAGAGAATCGAATGAAATGTGGAGCATAAGCTCTTTACTCGATTCTTCAAAAATATCGGTTTCCTTTTTAGAAGATAAAGCTGCTTCCTCAATTAACTAACTATCATAATAATATAGCTAATTTTGAGTCATTAACTGTGCTATCCTTTTTATCTAGCAACGATAATAATTGCAAAAGGCCCTCTCCCTTTTATGCGGGCTGAAAATTAGGAGTTATTTCTGAACCCTGGTCACATGTGATACAA
Source organism: Trichonephila clavata (assembly GCA_019973975.1). Lineage (NCBI taxonomy): Eukaryota > Metazoa > Arthropoda > Arachnida > Araneae > Nephilidae > Trichonephila > Trichonephila clavata. The sequence goes on along the minus strand of BMAO01024917.1, from coordinate 248,448 downwards.
AAGACATCCAAGCTGATACTTCGCCTTTACCATTTACAGTCCGATTGACTCATCCATCCATGCCACTTATTCTACAAGGGGGGTATTTAAATCGACACTCGCTTTCATTCAAGACTTAAAACGCGAAGATAATTCGGTGGGCTTAATTCATGATAAATGCAAGCGTATGGTCTTTATTAGATTTGTAGTTCAACTTCTAAAATTTCAAATGATAATTGGTTAAGATGCTCAGATATTAAGATTTTTCAGTTTTTCAAAACTAAAAGAAAATTCTTATATTGTATCTATTCTTTTAAATCCAGTACATTTTTTTTATTTTTACCTATATACATTTTTGGCATGTGCTTTTTCAAAGAAAGTTTATGCTAAAAATGAAAATTGGAAGCAGAGAAGTGAATAAACTAATTAGCAGGAAACACGTGATTGTATTTATCATGTGACTAGGACATCACGTGAATTTATGCACTGATTAGTGATTGCAGTTGTGACTCTGTAGTCACATGTGAATTTAACCCAATTATTATTATAATATATATTTCCAAAGGTGAGAAATGTGTATTATAAAATATATTTCGGATAAATTCATTATGCTCGATGTAGATATAAATGTTACAAGAAAATAACCCAAATATAGGAACGACAAAAATAATAAATTCTATTTCATAGCATGATCAAAATAGCATTGTAAAATGATTTAAAACAGTGATTCTCAAACTTTCAATATATTTCCGACCCAATTTTCAATCATAATTTTCATCGCCCTCCCCTCCATACATTATCAAAGTATTGAATGCAATAATAATGTAGGTAGACGGCGCTAAAGCTACAATACGAGCTTAATTATAAACCGTACAAATTATCAAGATAAGTATTATATTTTGTATTGGTTATACTTTTAGGTAATAGATTTAAGTAATTTACTTTTAAGTAATGGGGGGAAAAAATAAAAGATTGGATTAGATTGCGTTAAATATGCAACGTGTATCTTTTTTTTTTAATGTCGAAATCTGTTTGTTTTGCTTTTTGTCAGTAAATTAATATATATATCTTGTTTCAGAGTCCACATCAAGCCCTTTTGTAAACACTTTTTATTCAACGAAAACATCTCGGCGTCTGATCTAAGAGAGAAACGGACACGCGTTTTGTATATGGGTCTGATGCCACTTAGGCAGATGTTCTTAAGTATCCTTCTAATTGAAGAGATATATTTAAAAGTTAAGCATGGCATATACGAAGTAATAAAAATTAATAGTCGGGGATAAAAGTTCTGTTTAGGGCCATCTGTTCTTGTAAAGAAGTGGATACTAAATTTAATACTTGAAGATGTAACGGAAAATAACAGTTAAAAGTTAAATAGGGGATTTAATTTTAGATCTAATTTAATTATCCTTATACAGGGTGTCCCAAAACGACCGCATAAACTCTGCACAGCTAGATTCCTCGTTGGGAGTACATAAAAACTGCCCGAAGAAGCGTTCCTGTACGATCCATAGTTTACGAGAAAAATATGAAAAACAAACTGACGTCACTTCCGGTGCAAGAAAAAAACACTATTGGATATATCAACAACAGTATTTGCATATCTGTCCAGACGATTCTGTCTAAAATGTTCGCCGCGCATATTGCGTCATGCACTTATATCCGTGGAATGCCGCCGTTGAACTGATTTTTAAAAAGCTGCATCTTGCAGCTACCGGTAGTCTTCCTATGGTGGTCATGTATTCCGTTCGTGACTACAGTGACATGTACTTGATGTACGGCCGATGTAATGGAAATGCCTTACGAACTGCTAGGGAGTATGCCCTTCGATATCCGTGCCAACGCATCCGTAGGCTGGACGACAGACTACGAAATACGGGAAGCGTCTGGCCAACAGCCAATCTTCGCGATACCGGAATACCGCGAGAAGGGGACTGACGGTAGCACAGGCGGATGCAATACTGCACCGGGTAGAAGAGACGCCCGATGTAAGCACACGCGCACTAGTCCGTGAGATGACTTCGACTAAAAGTACTGTGCACAGGCTTTTACAGTCTGAGAGGCTATACCCATTTCGATACACAACCGTGCAAGGTCTGAAACCAGATGACTGTCAGAAACGAGTGGTCTTCTTTGAATGGCTGTTGCAGCAACAGAACACAGATAATGGTTTCATTGCACATATCCTATGGACTGATGAAGCAAATTTCACTCGTGATGGGGTATTCAACCATCACAACAGCCATATGTGGTCCCAGGTCAATCCGCATGCAATCCGGCCGCAGAAACATCAGGAACGTTGGTGTCTTAACATGTGGGCCGGCATACTCGGGGATCACCTGCTTGGACCATATCTGTTGCCTGAACGGCTCTCGGGACAATCGTACTTTGTTTTTCTTAATGAGGTCTTAACAGAGTTCCTCGATGACATACCATTAGCGGCAATACAGCAATACAGGGACTTTGGTTCCAGCATGATGGAGCTCCGGCGCATTTCTGTGCTCCTGTACATGATTGGCTGGATATCGCATACCACAGTCTTTGGATTGGACATCAGGGTCCTGTTCTATGGCCGCCATGTTCACCAGATTTTACTCCGTTGGATTTTTTCTATGGGGCCATCTCAAGGAACTGATGTATTGAGACGTAATGACAACACAAATGGACTTAGTTGCTCGTATGCATGCTGCTTGTACTTCGGTAGACCCCGCGGTGCTGCGATGTGTGATGACAGCCATTCCACACGGCGTCCTCAAGCCTGCCTCGACATGCACGGCGGACACTTTGAACATCTGCCTTAAATTGTGCATATACTGCTGTTGATATGTTCAATAAAGCGTTTTTTTTCCTTGCACCGGAAGTGACATCATACTTTGTTTTTCGTATTTTTCTCATATGCTATGGATCGTACAGGAACGCTTCTTTGGGCAGTTTTTATGGACTTCCAACGAGGTATCTAGCTGTGCAGAGTTTATGCGGTCGTTTTGGGACACCCTGTATATATAATATGGTGTTTGTATGTATGACCTCGCTTCACTCCATCGCCGTTCAACCGATCACCATAAAAATTGGCATGTATATGTATTTTTTGTGTGTGGAGCAGTTTTTGTGTTATATCTTTTGTTGCAGCTTCCCTCCGGGTGCCGCTACAGCATATCAACTTCTGCACCGTTCAGTCAATCGCCAAGTTGTCAACATGGTCACCAAAAATGTTGCCAACATTTCGCTATGTTTCCATTTAATCGCCATTATAATATAAGGAACGGTGTTTCTTGCGATTATTGCAATTTTAACATAAAATAAATACAGCTGAAAGTAACATTAACGTATTACACATTCAGATATAAATTATTTGCACTATTTTAAGCATTAATTACACAAAATTTGTAACAATATGTTACTTATGCTGAGCAGGGATCAGCCTATGAAAATGCTTTCAAAAATTGACCCACAAGGAAGTTACGGGAAAAGAAAAAAAAATCTTTTTTATCAGCCATTAGAGACCTAGACTTAAAATTTAACAAATCTGGGTTTTTTGTTCAGCTAAGATATCCAAAAAGCTTTTTTGTTTGATTTGCAATTCATGAAAAATTAACTCATTAAAAACTTCTTTAACCTTCAAATTGTGTTGTTGAATTTTTCAATTCACCCGTGCGAAGAACGGATTTAACACTTTATTTTCGACTTTTCGATATGCTCGCACCCCCCCCCCCCAGCAGGGTTATCACGCCCCCTTAAAGGGGCGCGCCCCACAATTTGAGAAACGCTGATTTAAAAAGAATAAACCAGCGCGCAGAAATCGAAGTTTAAAAATGCTGACATTGATAGCATTTATTTATAAAAGAAAGAGAACATATATTTTTTGCTACAAACTGAAAAGAAACACAGTTGACAGTTGCTTTTAATTTAAATAAAACAATAGACAGCTAAATAAAGTAAAAAAACTATGAAAAATTTTATAAGCCATTTGAAATCATACGTATTAACCTAGAAAGAAATAGAGAATTTCAAAATGAGTCGTTATTTATTCCAGAACAGCAAGATAACGTTGACAAATCTCATTTAAAAAGCAACACCATTTTAATTTTTTTTGTCTTCCTTAATAAATCTGAAGCATTACGCATGCACCGAAGAAGGGAAGTGAGGGAAAAAAACGAATTAATTTTTCCCAAAAGTCATTTCACATTCACTTTTAATAATCAAACAGATGGCGCTTCTTCCGTCATTTTCCACAGAACGAAAAACCATTTTATTTAGTTCCTATGATTAATACTCTCTCAATACACACGCTTGAGTTAAAAAAATAAAAACAGAGGGAAAGCAAGAAAAATGAACTACAAACGCAAAACCGTAAATTTTGATGTACTCCCAAGCCAACGGGGGAAAAATTGAGAGGAAAGAGGAAAAACGAAAAAAAAAAAGAAGGAAAAAAATCTGCCTACGTGATTTAAGAGCGTTTGCTTCTAAATTAAATAACATCCACAATTTTTTATCTCTAGCACTCCTACAACCGTTAGATTTGGAGATTTCCTAATTTGCAAGCTCCTGGCGAATCTCAAAATCATCGATTGCTTCTCAGACTCGGAGTTGCTAGCGCCATCTATCGAGAGAGCACGAAAATTCGAATCGTAAAGTGGAAGAATGAATCCTTGGGGAATTTCTCTAAGCAAAGGATGCTTTTTTTTTATCAGCAGTTGCAGTGCTTATTCTTTAAGTGTTGTGTGGAATTTTTTATCTGCCTTTTATAAAGAGCGTGTTAAAACAGAGAGGCATTAAAAATCGCATGTCTAGCTGTCACTGTCACTAAGGCTCAAATCCCTTTGGAGCTGAAACATGTACATTACAATAATAATTAGTGAATAGATAATTAGGGAATAAATGACTGGTATCAATAAAAACAGCCAGAATTAATCTTATTGTTCGCATGTAGTCATGGTAACTATGCAATATTTGAAAAACATTACCGAGTAATTTAAGTGCAAACGTGAAGGTGTGAAAACGTAGCGACGAATGTCACATTAAAATCTTGGAAAACATTTCGGGAGTGGCGACTCAGAATCTCATTTGCGTCGATTCTTCTCAGCACTTGATACGAAACGGATGTTTGAGGGTGTCATAAGTTCTGAGCTAACCAGACGATTTTAATAATTATTCTGAATCAGAACTTTAACTAATCGAACAGAAAATATTCTACTGCATTAAAAAAAAAAGACCGTCGAACAAATACGAGATTTTTTTTAAACCAACAGCGTACTAAAAGCACTCGGGCCACACGCGGTGAGATCTCTTAAAAGCAGTCCCTTGCCGGAAGAAAACAGTTCTCGTTAAACAGATGTGAAAAAGAACATTGTGTCATGGAGTTAACCAAGACCAAGAGGTCATCAAAGAATAACTGGCCATTTTCTTACAATGAAATTAAGGCGCCAGAGGTACCATAAAGCAAAAGCACTGTGATGGCGACGACCACAGACGAATTCTGCTTACCGAGGAGAAAATTTGTGACGTTGAAGAATCTTTAAACCACTTAAATAATCGTGTACTGAATGAATGCCCAAGAAGGAGCAAATCCGGAGGCCGTAAATGACTTGGTGTATTATCAGTTCTGAAGGAGTCTCGAATCCTTTTTGCGAGAAAGGGGTTAAAAAAAACATGGCAAAAATATATTAAGACACTATCTTGGAACAAATAGTGAGTTCCTGAAGATAAACTTCTTCAACGGAAGCGATTGGACTATTAAACAGGACTCTGTTTTTTCTTAAGTCGAGAACGACCCAGCGGTGGTTGAGAGTGTGTTAGACTTCATAGAACACAAAGATTGGACTTCAGACAGATCAGATGTAAAACCACTCGACTTTAAATTCTGGTCAGTGTTGGAGGCGAAGGTCTGCTAAAAATTTCATCCCAATTTGAACAGTCTTAAGCATTTTTTAAGGAAAGAAGTGAGTGGAAATGTTCGTTGTTGTGGCTAATCCTCAGTCTGTCTGACGGAGTCAGATAAGACCCAAAAGACCATGGACCCTTAAGAAGTCCAATACCAGGAGGGGAGAGGAAAAAGGTCCTCCCTCAGAAGTCCCAGGCAGTCCAAGATGTGATCTGGAGAGGCTTGCTGAGTCTTGCACTTGGTGCAAAGAGAAAAAGTCTTCCTGCCTCCACAAAAGGAAAGACTCTTTATGTGGCCACTTTCAATCTAGAGATTGCAGTCTGAGATTCCGCATATAAATAGGAATGAGGATCCTGGATGTTTGCTTTCATACCAGTGATGGTTGGGCGGGGTCCTCCCCTCTCTTAAAATTTCAGATTTAACCCTAGATTGATGTTCAGAGTAGGAGAGTATTTTCGTGAGTGTAGTGAGTACCTTAATAAACGATTGGCCAAAGAGATTTAAAACCAGAGTCAAGTTAGCAGTCATTGTTAATAAATGTTAAATTTAAAGGTAAAAAATAAAACTTTAAGATTTATTTTTAAGTTTTTATTTAAAAGTTTTTAATTTTAATTCCTTTATATTTGTAGCAGAACTTATGGCACTATTAGATATTCTCTAAAGTAGTCCTTACCCTCGAGAAAGATAAAGAGGTTCCCCGGACAAACCACGATTGCAGATGGACACATTAAGAGGACACATTCGACAATCGCTATTTGTATTTAAAAACTTCATCCAGATACCTTTTAAATTGCATGATGCTTTACAAGGGAGAATTTTATGGCAATACTTGATGTCATGTGTGATTTTCTTAAGGATTTGTGGACTAGTGAGCCTGGAATTAATTTTTAAAAAAGTGTATATTCACACACGAGGATACTCTCCATAGATATGTATGCCTCTTGAATGTTCCCTAATGAGTTATTGGCGATAATCTAACATTAATTTAAAAAGAAAAGAAAAAGATCTTGGTGGAGTAAAACTTTTTCTTGGAACAAGTACCAAAAATAAATTGAAACTAATAAAGATTTTAGTTAAAGAAATTAGAACGATTCTGCTTGTCCATCTTGACTGAAATTGTTTAAAATATGACCGATATGTGATTCCAAAACTGTGCAAGTGAATTTTAAGTAGTAATTTTTCATGGACTGTGTATTGTTTTGAACATTTCAGAAACAAGCGATTCGCAATAGTTTGTATTGCTGAATATCGAGAAGAGTCCATTATTTTCATTAGTTCATTCCAAAAATTACTTCTATATTCAATTGTAGACATAAAAGTTGTAGAAATTTTGAATTTTTTTTAACTTTTTGCATAAGCTCCACACGACACGTGAATCCCGATATTTTACCTTTTATTGCATCCATAAAGACAAAATGAATGTTTTCTAAAAGATGCACACACAAAAGAGCATGGATGTATTCATAACAAATCCTTTAGTAATTCGCTAACCTTATTGGGTCGATCCGGCGTTTTTTCAACAGATTTTATTTAACAAAATCAATAACAATATTTGACAAAAACATGTTTAAGCGATTATTGGGGAGCGTAGTCACCTTCTACTTCAATAACTGCTTCTCGTTTGTTTGGCATACGGTCGATTCCACGAGCGAAGAAGACATGATTCTTAGAGGCGATCCACGCTTTGACATCGGCCACCAAGTCATCCGATCGTCGATCCCGAGCATGATCGTTGAAATCCGATATGACCGACCTCTTCCTGGCTTGTCCTCCAAGCTGGTATCACCTGATTTGAAACGGGCAAACCACTCCCTACACTCACTTTCACTGAGTGTTCCTTTGCCAAAGAGTTTGTTGATGTCGCGAAATGACTGCTGCTTTCCATCCTTTCTCGAAGTGGTAGAGCATAATATTGCGAATATGGCCATGGTTTTCGACGCGCATTTTACTAAAACAATAAAGATTATTTTTATACAAAAATAATAAACAAAACGCTACTTTTCACTGATGAAAAACTCGCTGATATAAACGCTGGATAATTATGCATCAACCCAATAATACAGAAATGTATTAAACAAAAATAGAGATAATGAATTCGAAATCAGTTTCATTTTGTTTATAATAAACCAGTCTGTTCAAGATCCTATTTCCTTTCAGAGTCCACCGCAAACTGGTGTCTACGTACGAAAGTGCTTCTTTGAGAAGATTCTATAAAGGCAGAGTAGACAACATTCGGGCTGCAACTGCAGAAGCCCTGGCTTGGGTCAAAGCAATGTGCGACTCGCAACAGGTTACTGTAAGTATATACATGCCATTAACGAGAGAGCTTTAGTCGTTGATTTCTGATGCGCAGCACAAAACCTGAAAAATTACATGGCGTAGATTGGAGAACCTGTACGACCCACTAAATCATTGAAAATGGATTTCCCTATGAATTTCGACTTTTAAGAATCAGTCATTCCAGTTGTATCAATACTCCTTTGTTCTATGTTAGTGGTCAAAGAAGTAAAACTATTCGGATTGTCAGCAAAAATTAAAGCCGGTATTGGGTCTTTAAGTAATATTTGTTCACAAGTTCTATTAAAATACTGCTATATGCTTTTTATATTAATGAAAAATATATCTTAAATTTTAGCAAATATTTTTATCTGCCAAATTTTATACGAATAAAAGATAGAAATTGCCGTGCACAAGAATAAGATACTTCAGTAATAATACACATGCCTTTAAATATTTCTAAGTTTTGTGAATGAGAGGATGTTAAAATATTTTTTTTAAAAAACGAGTGTGTGTGCTTATGACCACACGATAGAAGTGATAACTTCAAATTTTGTAATGTTATTTCTGGGATTAGTTCGGTGAATAAAAAAACAAGGAGTTATTAGTATTATCATATAAAATTATTTTTTTCATGTGTCTGTACTCATAAAGGAATATTTTTTGTAAAATACACAATCATATTTATGAATTGTGTTCTAGGAAGGAAACATATATGTAGGTTTATGGTAGCTGAAATAGGTAATAAATACTTTAGTTCAAAATTATTTAAATATCTAAAAAACTCCGTCAAGCATTGTTCCGTACTTTGTCGTGCTTTCCTTTGTATCACTTGACATAATTAAATTGAATTTGATTTTTAAAAATCAATTAAAGATTTTGATTTATCTTTTGAAAAAAAAATCTACATTAAAATCCCCACTTAAAATAATAGGTAATGTGTTCAGATGAGCCGATCCGGCTTCAATGTAGGCAACTAAATTTTTGTAAAAGAATTCGATACTTTTCTCTACACTTTGATTTGGTGAAATATAAATAGTAACCATTAAAATTATTTGTCCATTTTCTGCTCTACATTTCACTGCACAAATTTCTCCTATACATGACTTATTAAAATCCAAATGATTCGGTAGTATTTGATGCTATGCCCATTTCTGAAGCGACACAAGTTGTCATATCTCCATAACTTTTAAAAAAGCAAATCCACCAACTCTATGACTGTGTCTTTGAAATTTAGCAAAACAATGAAAATATGGAACATCTGTGTTTTCTTCATTATTTATCTAAGCTTCTGTTAAAAGTTATGCAGTTACATGTTGCATAACACTATCATCGAGATCTAAAGCATGTGCACGTAAACTTTGACAATTCAAAGAATATATTGATATACTTTTGGAAATGAAGTTTGTGAAGATATCTGTGACTGTTGATCACTCAACCCCAATTGCCGAGAGCGGGTTTTCTCATAAACAACTTCGTTGAAGGATGCTCCTGGTGACAGCGCGTGCTGAAACTACGGGAAAATGATTACGATTGGCATTTATAGTTTTGTTATTACTAAGGGATATTGTGCATGATCTTCTACTTATAGGTACAGCATTCTTCGTAATATTATGATCAGTCTTGTAGCCTGAAATTTTGCTTTGAATTTTTCTTACAATTATTTCGGGATTTAGACATATGAACCAAATTCTGCTGATTTCGTGATTAATGTCATAATCATTGGGACACAGTTTTCCCACAACACCATTAGCCAACCTATCCGATACACTGATATGGGTCGTCGGCACATAGTATTTTTCAACTACAAATATTATTTCATAAAGCATCCGTCCATTATCGATCGTAGACATTTTGTGTAGCTTTTGCTTTGCGAATGCTTGTTGTTCAGAATTATGACACCCCGTTTAAATATCCTTAGCAACAGAAGTAAGCTTATTATCTGCTGTGTAGATTGCGATAAAGCAGTGCTTCTCAAACTTTCAATATTTGCGACCCAATTTTCAGTCATAATTTTCATCACGCCCCCTCCATACAATAATAATGCATTGAACGCAATACTTTTTTTTCTTTGACGGTAAGGCTACAATACGACTTTAATTATAAACTGTACAAATTATTAAAATAAGTATTAAATTTTGTATATGACAAGCCCTGTTGAGTCGCTAGTAATTACTGAACTTGTTTTTGATTGAATATTGATAAAATTAATTATCAAATACTTTGTGCAGTACCGATACATTTATAAGTAATGTGTATTATATCAGTTTGAATGTGTATTTCATTTTTATTATATAAGAATGCATTTTACTTCGTAATTATTTTAAATTAGAAATTTTTTATTAAATTGATAATTATTTTAAATCTTATATTTTCGATTTTTCACGCTATGCTCGCGTCCTTACCCCCAAGTAGGGTTATGACGCCCTTCCGGCGAGGCGCGCACCACAGTTCGAGAGCGATAAAGATTTCATTTCGAGAACAATTTAATAACATGAAACAAAGTATGATGTGGGGAAGAAAAGCGAAGCGATTCACATAATGTTTTGACCAATAGCGAAACGAAGATTTGATAACTTAGATATAAAAATGAAAGAGTGTAATTGGCTTTTTAATAAATACTAGGTTGTTGTAAATTATCTGTAATTTTAATTTTTTCTTTTTTTTCACCCTTCAATTTTTTGCTCCCCAAATCTTTTGCACCCTAGGCATATGCCTAGCGTGCCTAAGCAGAAAAGTTGGCCTGACACTAAGTAATAAATACACGTGGACAGATGAACTAACTATATAAGCATACAACATGGAAGACTGAGTTTTTCTCAAAACCAAATGAAAAGGACCCTCCTTTGGTCATGTGATTTCTTTTTAAGGGTGAGTATGTCGCGGACTATTGAATCTTAACGACCTTGTCTGAACATGATTTCCGACTAAAGGCTCCGAAAAAAGCCGAATGAGCGTTACATTTCCGAACCTGGCGCATTATTCAAGTTCACTCTTCAGTAAAACGAGCCTAAAGAAGTTATCACTTCAAAAATAATGTATCTCTCCTACAACATACGAACAAACAAGGTCTTTCAATTTTAAAAGATTCTCAACACTAAACATTCGTAGCATTTGAAGAACGCATTTTCATTTCTGTTGATTGTTATTGCGAATTAAGTTTTTAGAAGCTGAGGATGAACGGTAATATTTTAAAAACAAAACACACTTTTAATTTTTATAGGTTCTGTTTCAAGTTAGGTATAAGAAAATCATTACTTAAGGTTGCATAATGCCTTCTTCTCAAAAATCATTTTTGGAGACACTAATATTAAAATTCAATATTTTTTTTTCATATTATATAATGAAATTCATTTTGAAAAAGAGAAGTCAGTTTTAAAAAAAACTGTTTTTTTCCTTAAAAATTGAAATTTTCTGATTGATAAATTCTTTTAAATTCTTTTTTTTTTCAGCTTTTAATATTTTTTAGTTTTTTAGTTATTGTAAGTACTTTTTTTTTTTTTTTTTTTTTTTTTTTGGCCAGTTGGTGGGAAAAGTTTGAATGAAATTGAAAATCTAACACATGGTTCAATTTTAATAATTATTTTTGTAGCTGCAAAATTTTAAAAAATATATCTGATTAAAATGTTTCTATTAATATCATTTGCGCAAACATTTCACGGTGGCGTCGTCTTTTGTCCCACCATTTTTGGCATTTAAAAGAGACTTGCTTTAGAATACTCCGAAACATGTACAAAAATTCTTTATCGTTAAGTGTCTGAATTGGAACTATCACGCTACCTAACGATCCTTCACTTCTAGTTCGGTTACAAAAAGTCAGCTACAGGATGTCACCGAACCATCTTCACAGCTTTAGGTACTACTGTCGTGTCATACGACTCTGTTTAGGCTTGAAATCGAAAGGACAAGAGCACTCTCTACTAATAGTAATAATGAGAAGTTGTAGAGGATCTGTGAAGACAACCTTTAGAGAGGAATTAAACCAGACGTCTATGGCACGTGGTACTATTCTAAGCGGTACTTTATAAATTTGTCGAATTTTGGGCGAATGGAAATTGATAATTTTGAAATTGTGCTTATTAAACTAACATCTTCAGAATTAAAGAAAGCAAAATTTAAAAAACGAAAAAATCTAAAAAAAACCTTAACGATAAATCGACAGCTATTTTAAATTGTTGGACACAAATGCTGGAGAGATATGTTTCAAAAAAAAAATTACAAGTATTCTGCTGTCCGTTTTTGGATCTACATATTTACTTTGAAAAATCTCTTATCTAGCATAAAAATATTGGGAATCCGCAAAGAAGTTGTTAAATGACTGAACCTTCAGAATCGCGTCCGATGGAAACCCTCCTTTTGCGATATGAAAGTGGAGCGGTTCATCCCTACGTCTACTGAATGTTGTAGAAAAGCATCCTTAAGAAACGTTTTTCAGTATTCTAATTGAAAGTCTATCTGAATGCAACCTGTCAGTAGTCAACCTTTTAAGAATCGTCATCTCTAAAACCTTTTAATCATAGTTCAGAGGAATGATTCATCTCTTGTAATTAGTCTCGGATGAAATTTGAATTGTCATTCTGTTCTTTGCAGGAAGAAACAAAAGTTTTATTGTTTCAAGAATGTATAAAGAAGCAGACAGAAATATTACTTTATGTAAGTATGAAATTATTTTGCTTGGAGCAATTAGAGCATGATAAAGTAGATTTTAACCAAGTAAATGGATTTGATTGCTTGCCAAGTCGTAACAAAGCATAAATACTAATGATTTGTGTAATAATTTGCCTTAGAGTGTTAAAATAAGCAAAATAACAAACAGGAAAATTTCTCTATAATTGTCTTCACACTTTCAGTGTTACAAATTCCTATATTTGACGTAAAGTATACATCAATATACGTTTGTATATTTTTATGCATACTTTACTTTATGCATACTATACTTTATACATTTTATATATACTTTATGCATACTATACTTTATACGTTTTATATATACTTTATGCATACTATACTTTATACGTTTTATATATACTTTATGCATACTATACTTTATACATTTTATATATACTTTATGCATACAACACTTTTCAATACATCTAATACTTCATTTTAGTGGAAAGTGTGTTAGTATGTCAATGCATTTTAACTAGGCAAATCTGAAAAAAAATCTTAGTGAGATTTTTTTAATGTACATCACACCCGTTAAAAATACGATTTATTAAGTAATAATTTTTAAAAACTAAATGTTTCTGTCATTTTGTGTTGTCGCCAACCAGTAACGCGGCCAATTCGGTGAGAAAATAAACAAGTATGTTATTCACATTTGTGACCGCGGTAGCCTAATGGTCAAAGTAACGGACTCGTGGCCGGCGTGTCATGAGCTCATGCCTCGTTCTGCTGAAGACCCGCTGTGTAGGAAGGGGGGGGGAGGGTCAATGCACGTTAAATCTGTCGAGAGCTCAAACGTCCTCCCGTTGGTGTGGTGTGGTAGTTAGGAGAGAGGAGTTCCAGATTAAGTGTCAGCCTCGTCACTTGATAATGGTTCAAAACGACGAGGTCTGTCGCCAAAAGCCCTGGTGTTGCTGAATAGAGCCGACGTTAATATTCACTCTCGCTCATCCCCATCAAAACGAAATAATGTGATCAACACTTCTATTACTACAACTCATGACGTGCTCTCTCATTTAACTATCTTGCATTTGAAATAATTTTCACTTTAGAGTATAGAAATAAAAACCATGAAGCAAATCCACAAAATGTATAAATTAAATTTAAATGTTTATTTCGCGAAAGTTCTATTCCAACGAGATTTCTATTTAGTACTTCAAATCCTACAATGCCCATTGCTAAGAAGTTCACGTATCTTTCTTTTAATTAAAAAAAAAAGTGGCATTCAACAGTTAATAATCACCTTCTCAATAATTTTGTGATAAATGAATTCAATGAAATTGGTTCATATAATTTGGAAATAAAACAACTGTTAAGTCATGTCTTTCCTCTTTACAGACGGTGAACGGAGAAGGTCCAGACAACCATTTACTGGCCTTAAGGGAAATAGCGAAAGAAAAAAGTTATCCTAATCTGCCAATCTTCCAAGATAAGTCTTACTGGGAATTTCTCAATTTTAGACTGTCCACGAGCCAAGTAAGTGATGAGATCATTATCCATCTGGTTTTTTCATTCTTGTCACAGGTTTTACGTTCTAAAAGTAATTATGAATAAGTGTCAAAGAAAAATGGATTCAACACAATCGGGACGATTTTCTTTTATGAACGCGATTGTCATATCTTTCTAAAAAAGTTGTTCTGTAGAAATCGGTATAAAAAACATTGTTCGAAATGAAATATCAATTTCTGTATTTGTGATAAATCATAACATCTTTATATCATAACAAATCCCAGATTCATAGTTTAGTTTTTAAGATTATCAAACATAATTTTAGACAGATTTATAAGTTTTCCAACTCGTTTTTTATTCCGGTAGACCATTTGAAAATAGGGTTGAATTCAATGTAACATTTTTATGTTATGGTAATTTCAAAAAAATAAACATTAAGCAATTCCAGGAGTTTGCGGTAGCTGAGATACAGGGTCGCAAACTCGTGGCCGGTGATGTCGAGTCCCGGGTATGAATTCTGTTGCTATTGAAGACCCACTGTGTAGAAAGGCTGATGCACGTTCAATCTGTGGATGCTCAAATTCCTCCCGTTTCTGTGATATGAAAGAATGGGGTGCTGGGTTCCCGGGAAATCATAAGATTTTTGTATTTTTTCTATTCCCGGGAATTGGACTTCGTTCTCGAGATTTCCCGGGAACCACACGGGGCTTGAATTATCTACGAGGTAGCTATTTTTGACTTGACCTTACATTTCAATCTCGGACATCGTTAACTGAACCTACTGTGGTGATTTGCGATCGTTCACCCCGAACTTCCTGGACGAAGGAATGTTTCGTTACCCCAAATGTTGGGTAAGAGTTGTAATATGAGAACTTTGGGGGATGAGAATTTTTCCACGGCTAGCAGTGGGTGTATCGATTAACAAGAAATATTGAGTGTTTAAAGCAATCGCATTTCGTTGCCAAACAGCACTATGTGATCGAAGTTCCAAGATCTAGATTTATGTGGATAATGTAAGTACTAATACTTAAAACTATTATTTATTTAATTTTTTTTTAAATCGAATATTCGTCTTTATTATATAATTGAATCAGCAATTTGAAGAAGAGAATGAACCTACAAACTGTTTGAAGGAGAATATTTTTATAAGAAATTGCGCAATTTTTCTTATTTATTATTTTTCTAAACTTAACTTTCGCGTGAGATTCTTATACTAATATTTATTTATATTTATGCAACAATAATACAGCAATTCCATAAACAAGAAATCGGTTATACAAATAAAATATCTTGTCGCCCATCCGGTATAGTGGTTAGTGACGCTGGCTGCTGTGCCGTAGGGCCTGGGTTCGAATTCCGGAGAAGACATGGATGTTTGCGGCTTGGGGCTACTCTAAATAGCCGTAGAGCCTTAAGTCCTCTCGTGTGGTTGGTGGAAGGGGAAGAGAGGTGGGAAACCCCTGACCACTCCCAGGGTGTTCTCCCTCAAAATTAGGGTGGAACCGATCCAAAAAACGTACTGTCACCTGCATAGTGCTCAAAGCTACGGCTAACGACAGGCGTACAATATAGCCCGATGCCATGATGAATTTCGTGGGCCTCGATCTGACTTCGTCAGACAGGTGGCATTAGCAACAACAACAACAAACATCTTAAATACAATAATTGATATTTTTAACGTATATAATCGGCACTTCTGCAGCAAATGAGTTTTTAAGTATATATTATTTATCTCTTAGTAGCAACATTAGAAAAATAATTGATTCAGCTTTGACTGGTTAATTTTGAAACACATGAGAGTCAGTAAAGGAACATTAATATTAGTAATTATTTTTCAAGTGTGAATTTTTTCCCAGAGATTTTTAATTTACAAAATCTTAACTGTAACATTTTTTTTTCATGCCTGAGTGATAAAAGTATAAATTGCTTATGCTTTCTGAAATCCTATTTCAAAAATGAATAATCAATTTGTTATCTATTTTTTGTACTTTTTAGCTCATTATGTAAATAAGAATTAATTTTGTAATTTATTTGCATCCTTATTTTATATAATTATTGATTTTATTTAAAAATAACCTGTTTTTAAATTTTTAAAAATTTTGATGTATTCCCGGGATTTTCCGGACATTCCCGGGAATGGAAAAACCCGGGAAATCAGAAACCCTAGTGCCAGATCATATGTCATCCTCGTCACTTGACCAAGACTCAGAATCACGAGGTCAGCTACCATTAATCCTTCCATTGCTTTAGAGAGATACGTTTTTTTTATAAAAAAAAGTTTAGAAGCCAGAAAAGGAAGGATATCGAGCCTCGACATCGGCCACTCTACACGGCAGGTCTTCAGTGGCATTAGAACTCTAACTCGTGTTACAACGATTACTTTAGAAGGAATGTCCCATTCCAAAATCTGTAATTCTACCACGTAGCATTTTTCTGTATTTGAAAATTTTTGAAAAAAATGATAGGTGTTGCATTCCAGGTACGAAGAGAGAACGCTCTTAAAAAATGCAATATAGGCAACTCATTAAACCAATATATCATGGCATTCTTACTGAAGAGATCCTAGAATAATCGGGGGGGGGGGGTGCCATGAAGCCAAAGTCTTCCCCACCCGTTGATGGATTTACTTCATGGGTGTCAAACTCGCAGCCCGACCAATACATCGACACACAATAATATATAATAAAAAAATTTTAAAAAATTCCCCTCGAAATAGGAAAAAGATTAGCGGATAAGAGATGTCAAGAGTGTCAGGACGTAAACATTTAATTGTTCTTTTACGTGTTTATTATTCGAAATAAACCTAAGTTTCTATAAATATTGATTTTTTTTTGCGGCCATCTTAAATGAAACCTTGTTTGCTTGGCCCAAGTTAGCCTTTGACACTCCTGATTTACTTCCTAGTACATCTCACCCTTTTGGTTTCACTGATAATAGAGATCATTTTACATGTTATTTGTATACTTACAAACTTCAAAAATTTAAAAAGAAAACTAAGACTGAATTCTATTTTCAGTTTGGATGTCGTTATGATTACTTAGAGAAAGACGCCTCCACCATTGAGGACAAGCTTTAAGGAAACAGTTACAGGAAACTAATAATAGAACACACTTTATCCTCCTCCTTAGAATGCTTATGCGTGAGTGAGTGAGTGAATATTAATGTCGCATTGTTCAGCTACACGAGGGGTTTTGGCGACGCACCTCATAATTTTGAACCAAGGTCAAGTGACGAGGAAGACACCCGAGTTGACACCCTCTCTCCTAACTACCACACCAACGGGAGAACGTTTGAGCTCTAGACAGATTTAACGTGTATCGCTCCCCTACGCGGTGTATCTTTAGTGATACTGAGCTCGAACTCATGACATGCCAGACATAATTCGATACATTGACCACTAGGCTACCGCGGCCTAGAATGTTTATGAATTCATTTAATTAAAAATATTACTGTCTCGTTCCAGTAACGATACTGCAGTTACAATCAAATCATCGCGTGCTCTCAATTTTTTAATCGGGCATATAATTTAAATTCTCAATGGTCAAAAACACTGAATTTATACCACGGTGCTTACTAAATGAACAATCGAGCCCTAACCACCCCAATTCCCCCTTAACTGGACCAGCGGTCAAGGAACGAATGTACCAGTGAAGCACGATTCGTCAACGCAAGCTCACTTAGAAAATTCTGACTAGACTCGAATCTCTAAGAGCCGCGATTCTCGGAGATCTTCTAGGCCTTAGAAGATATAACTCATATCGACAAGTTTAACGTTTTTATGCAGGGCATAGAGTTCATCTAGCAAAGCTAAAATGAACCAATAAATCCGACTCTTGATTGTAGATGAAAAAGATTTCCTCTCCACCAAATTTTTTATTATCTATTTAGCAACTCTAAATTTCTCCAATTTTTTCTTCAGTTTCCTTTAATGGTCAACCAGAGAGATCCGATCAACTATCGGCATCCTCTACGGGGCCGAAGTCATTCTCTTAACGGAACAACCTGTGAGAGAGCTCTTTCTCGCTGCAAGGGTGGAAGGAATGGATCTCTCGACTTCTATTTTCATAGACTTTCTTACTCGAGAAAGACTGCAACTCCATTGGCTAGACACCCAACCCTCCTCCGTCTACCATTGGCCGAGAGAAACGCAAATAAATTCCTGTATTCATACTATCGGTTTATGCACCACTAGCAAGTATTTTTCTGATTTGTAACTTTAAATAATTTTTCTACCTTAAATCTTAATTTATAATGTTTTTAAATTTCTTTTCAATTTTAAAATGGGCAAGTTAATCATTAATATTATCTCAATGCACCCAGACAGGATATAAAAACCCTAGAGGGCTTGGTGCGCCAATATATACCCCCAAATACTTGCACAGTAAGCGCAGTTACGGGTTTATTTTGACCAATGAGCTTGCAAATTCGCAGAGCTAAGTGGTTACTCAACTGCGTTAAACACTCAACTGGATTCTTAAAAAAATAGTCGCGAAATGTTGTTAAGATGAGCAGTTTGCTTTTACTGAACCAGCGGTTATTTAACTTAAGGTTTAGCAGCCCGGTTCATTTACCGGTAAATACAACGGTAAGCAGGGAATACTTTAGACATCGTCATCGCGAAGCAGACTGTACCACACTTCATAAATATCCATTTAACGTATTTTACCGACAATCGCTTTTATCTTTCACGAGTCCTATTTCTGGCATATCTTGGACACGGGAATGGACACGTTTCCAGACATTCTCCCAGGAAACCGGGTCAAGCTCTTGTGGAATAAATTCTGCCTTCTTGGGATATTCACATTTTTACTTCTAGACCACCACCACCTAAACTGTAGCGTGTTTGAGCCCACAGAATAAGATATCTTTTTGGTAATCCGACACATGCATGTATTCGAATACTTTAGCTTACGACCCACTTGAGGTAGACTCAAGGCAGCCAAATTGTACAAGAGACTTCTGGGATTTATTTACATTTTGAAAGGTTTGGAGGATTAGGGCAGGCAGACACGTTGCTAATGTATGACATGGTTATCACAGCATATATATCAACTTGCTTTTTTTTTTAAAAAAACGTGTCATAAGAAGTTTTCTTTCTTTGTAGCTTCCAACAAAATATGGCGTTCTTGTAGGCTATGGACCAGTCGTTCCAGACGGTTATGGCTGTTCCTACAATCCATATGAGGACCACATCGATTTCTGCGTATCGTCGTTCTTCAGCTCCAAAGAAACTAGCTCAGATTTCTTTGCCCACAGCTTGGAAGGAAGCCTACTCAATATGGGTGAGATTTGCGAGAAGATTAGTCAAATGGAGCTCGAAGCGAAGCAAAGCAACAGCAGCACCTAAAAGAGATGTTGCAACTCTATTATGTACTCGGGATTGGACTTGGATTAGACTTCTTGGAAAACCTAATCCAGTTCATTTCTCGAACTTCTTAATTCCCGGACCAATTCAATAATCTGTGCCTGTCTATTAAAAAGTAATCCATTTATTGTGAATATAAAATAAGAAATATTTTTTGCCAATATTTAAGGAAGGGTTTGAGCTCTCTTCTTCGTGTCACATCTGAGAGAGGAATTATCACGATGTATGATTGTTTTTTTATAGTTGGACTCGTAATACTTCCAAATTTTGGTAGTTTATTAATTATAAATTAATACTAAATCACTTTAAATTGTTGAACTCGAGTCGAATATTCTTGATTTTTTGCTTTTTCAAGTAAGTTATCGTTAAAAAATCTGGAATGATGAGTTGGATATTCCTTAATTGATTTTTTTTTTTCAAAAGAAACCTCAAACAGAATTCTAAGGCATTGTTTTTATAGAAATTTAAGACCTGTTGAACGTAAATTAGATTATATATTGTTGTAAGCTTCTCTTTAAACTAATGCTCGAGAGTTTAAAAGAATCATTGTTCCATTTCCTAAACCCAAGATCTAATGAGTGTTTAATCCTTATTGTCATTTACACCCACTTCTGAAATCTGATCCGTCAAGTTCAAGATTTTGGATTCGCTTATACAATCCATCACTCGCTAGCGAGCAACTGATGCATATCCTCTTTCAGAGCTATTCAATAATATTTTCATCTATTGGCGGTGAACCGAGAGAGAGAGAGAAGTTGTGATGCTACTGAGTTCTCACACACGGTATTATTAGGTATTTTAGAAGAACATTTTTAGATTTGAAATGGCCAGTGTTTTGCAAAACAAGCTTTGGATACATAACATTATTTCATAACGGAATATTGAATTATTCAGTGAGAATTCAACATATATAATTTCATATAAGGTGCGTAAGTTAATTTTAAAAAAAAACTGATACATCATACGTACATGCAGCGCTGATAACTGAAAAAATATTTTCTATCGATATACCAATTATATAATATATGTAACCTAGTTTTCACCTTATATTTAAAATATGCAATGACACGCATAAAACATTATAGATATGATAGCTTCAAAACAGTCGACAACATAATAATGAAAAAAAGTACATTAATTTTTTTAAAAAAAACTTTTTGCAGTGACAAAAATATTTTGAAAATAAAGTGAGATTTATGTTAATACAACAGCATTTTAAGGTAAAAATATTAAACTAAATTTAATTTATGAAATTAAGTAATACAATAATAAACTGTATGCTAAATAAAAAAATGAAATATATATAAAGCAGTATAAACCTTATCTCTATGAAATAAAATGCAGCACACACAAAAAAATCGCAAAAATAGATCATTTAGTAAGATTATTGGAATCGGTACAATTTATTTTTTCAGGATTAGCAACTGCATATAATATTGCTTTGATGAAGATGTGAAAAATTTGTTTAATATTTTCTAAATTTCGCTACTTAACATTTAAATTGTAAATTTAATTTTTTTTAACTGCGTGCATTTAAAGTAATTGTTTAGAGCTTTCACGCGCAATACCCAACATATCACTACAATGGGGGTGCTACTTTATCAGCTCAAAATATACATATCAATGCACAACTCGCACTTTTCCAATGCTTTCAAGCATTGTGCCCATTACTTTTTGCTTGAGTGTAAAAAAAAAACCTTTATTTCTACTTTTAAAAATATATGTTGATTTGATACATTATTTTAATCGATGTGGACTATAGATGCGAAATGAAATTTTTTTTTTTTTAAATAGAATGAATTTTCAATTAACTTTTAGATATTGCATTAATATTCTAGAATTCTATATTAACTCAAAAATGAGTTTATGAAGTCTTAAATTAATATCAAACAAAACTACATTTCACAATTATTATTCCTTACTGTTTGTAAGTAAACTATAAGAAGGTCTTTAAAGGGTTTCATAAAACACTGGCTAAACCTATCAAACTGTTATCAATAATGTATAAAAATGTTTTTATAAAAATAACTATGATTAAAACAGATGTGTCTAAATAAAATAGAAATTTAGATAAATATATATAAAGAGAGAAATAAAGGATATATTACAAAATGACAGTGAATCATTTAATTTTAAAAAAATCTTTGATTGCGTTATTAATTTTAACGGATTAAGAATTTTCTCAGTTTGTCAAGCATTTGATTTATCTTTTTTTAGAACATAATTTAATTTCGTTTCTTGACTTTCGAAAAAGAGAGAATCTGAAGTAATTTGCTGTTGAGTAATGTATTTGAATTTTTATAAGGCTCTATAAATTATTCATTGATGTCGTCAAAAAATATAACAAGGAATGTCCTTAGTGATACGTAATTGTTTTAACTGTTGAAATTTTAAAAATTGCTCTGTTTTGTTTGACATGTTTTAAATACCTTTCCTAGATTTTTTTTTTTAAAATTATCCTTTTTGTTCTTTAGATAGCTCTTATGTACATAGATATTTCATGAATGAATACGTTTATTCAAATGTTATCATAAAGCCCAAATATGTAATGATCACGTGATAGACTTAATGTGTTTGTGCTTTCTTAAATTTATTGTACAAAAAAAATCATTGGAAATCCATATGACATTATATGGAATCGCCTTCATCGAAAATATTTTTTAAATTGAGTTTTGTAAAGTAACGTAAAAATTTTATGATTTTGACTTAGCTATAAAAATAATATATTGAATTGTTGAGTAAAACTAATAAGATATAGATACTAATCTTAGCAGGAAAGAAAGTTAAAATATAAAATCGATATTATAAAACGTTTTCGCAAAATATATTGATCGATAAATGTATATATTGTAGATTCCAGAGCTGATTTTTAATGCACTACCAGGATTTTTTCACATTTAATAAACTTAAGCCCTACATTCTGTACAACCAATAAGCTTTTGAAGAATTTTCTATTGAATTCGGATCAAAGAGCTCAAATTTAAGATACTTTTAAAAACCAAAATCGCACATGATTATATTTTCAATTTCATAATTAGGTAATAGTTGGACAAAAAAGATTCCTTCTGGTTAAAAACATATTTTTATTTCTAAATTTTCTTACCGTATAAATTCTGTTTACTAATTTCTCTCCCGTTAATTTTTTCTGCACTGAAAATTTACTTCGCAAGTCATTAACATATTCCTATTCCATTCTTTGATTGTAAAAAATCAATAAATTAAACTCATTTCCGAAGATCCATTTTCAACCAACAATACTTCTTAAAAATTAATTCACGATTAAATTCATTACTATCGAAAGAAGTCTGGTGAAAATAAAATTTTATATCAAACAATAAAGAAAAGAATAGAATAAAAATAAATTTCTAAATAGATTTTTCCGCATATGCATTATGTATATAGCAATATTAAGCACTGCTTGTAATTACTTGTGAACTGCAGTCCATCCAACATATCAACCGGCTGTTACCTTTATACTGATTAATTCCTACGCTTATTTTTTTTTTTTCGCAATTTAATATGAGCTTAAGATAGGATCGTTTCTAAAAATTCTGATTTAAAATCCTTGCTCATTAAAACGGAGATCTATTGAGAATAGGCGCTTAAATCTTCGTCTTGATGATATTTATATAAGAAAAAATCAGAGACTAAATTTAAAAAAAAGAGACTTAATTCTGCGACGGATTACCTTAAAACAGTTAATTACAATAATTATATCGCGTAAATATTCTAAACTTTAATAGATTTCTAAGAAATACAATGCAAAGCTTTATTTAACAAAAGCATGTGGTCTTATTTCAAAAACGTAAATTAATTAAATAAAAACCAAGTTTGTATGTTCTATTTTATCATATTTCTTAAATTATGCTGCAATAGGAGTAAAATTTTAAGACTGTATTGCAATATCATTTTAAATTAATAGTGTTTAGGTACTAAAATTAAATAATGAAAAATAAAATTTTATTATATAGATTCTTCTGTAAATTTTTGAAAATTGTCTTAAAAATTATTTTCATGAGATTCTGTTTCAATAATGATGATGCCTTTCTATATTTTATAAACTATACAATTAGATTTTTAATAAATATTTCAATTTAAGTTCTTCTCAATTATTTTCATATGTACATTTTCGTATATTCAAAATTATTTTCAAGAATATGAGGTTAACTTCATATTCTTGAATTATTTATAAAGGGACATTTATAAAATATTCGTTACCGCTAATCATACCAACTAACTCATTTACTTACGTTCTTTAAATTATAACCATTTAATTGAAATTGAAATTTTTTTTTCTAGGATCTAATAATAAAGTTATTAAGATTGATCAAATTTATATGTAGTTTTCTTTGTTCTGAATTAAAGACAAATCTGAATCATTTTTCTGTGATAAAAAAAAACTGTAATAAATATAATATTTTTTTTTTTAATTTTATAAAAGAATTATGCGTTGGATTTTTAATTCAAAATGCATATCTTCAAGACAACACAGTAAAAGAACTTTCAAGAATAAATTTCTCTAAAAAATGTTTATTATAATAGCTTTCATTGGAAAATGAAATTAAAATAATAAATGTCAATGGATGAGTAATTTATTCGTGATAGTTCGGTTATGAGATTTCTTTATCTTTAATAATTATCGATAAACTTTGTCAGAGAACTGCTGTGGTGCGATTTAAAAGACCACTTTTGGAAAAGTAAGATAAAAAAACTTGCTGTAGTTAAATTTCATTAAGCTTTAGAACTAATTTACATTCTGCTTCGCAGCATTAATCGATTTTTAGAAAAATCCGATTTTACTTCCATACTTAAATCTCGGAAATAAAAATGCTTATAAGTAAGCTACACACATTAATTTGCAAATAATTTCATAGTTCTCTTACAAATCCATCAGAAATATTGAACGTCGCATTCATAATTCGTATTTCAAAAGAAAATTTCAGAAGTATTTATAATGAAGATAATTAAAGAAAAAAGTATTGAGTAGCAAAGTGTGTGTCAATGAGCTTTTAAGCACACACAGCAAGAATCTCGGCACAAAGCTGGGATTTTTTCCCGCTGCTCCGAGTCCCGAAATACACACACACATCATACATAAATATGGATGTCCCCCAAATAATCTGCGTGTAAAATTAGTTTTAGAAGCGGAATTTTTCCTTAAAGTTTATTGACTAAACCAACATATCATTGTAAATATAGAATAAAATTTCAGTTGTAAGGAAGTATGTCTATAGTTATAATACATGTTAATATATATTTAGAAAGAAGTAGCACATGTTGTCATATTTGTTAGAATGTAATTAATGTTTTACATGTAAAATTCTTAATGTATAGCGTTTTTATTGTATGTAGAAATTTAGAATTAGATTTTATTGTGGGCATTTGCAATTTAATAAGCAAAATTTATTTTTAACTATTTAAATGAAATTAATGAAAGTTTTGAGTTTTTCACACAATTATTTAACAATTTTATAGTACACTAAGTCTTACATTAATAGAATAAAAAATTCAGACGCGATTCATAGGACAAATTTATTTAATAAAAGAATCACAAATAATGTTAAATTCTAACATTTTAAAATCAATACATATTAGGAAAGAAATTTAACTGAAATTTCTAAAACGTACGAAAAATATAAAACTTACCTTATTTCAGTCATTCTAACAAATTGGCACATTTTTTTTAAAAAAAAAATTTCGGAGTTACTAAGTATTTAACGAACAATATTAGCAACAAAAAGTTCTTGTTGCTACGTTGAAAAATAACTATTCAACAAAAGGATAAAAAGTATATTAAAAAGGAGAAATAAAAAATATAATTAAGAAAATTAATATTACCGAGTAAATATACAACAGAAATTTTATAAAAAAAATATTCTGCTATACTGTTTACAAATTGTTTAATCAGTAGTCTGTGTATGTGGATAATATTTGTTCTTTTTTGTTGTGTTCTAATGATTTTTATAGTTCACTATATTGTCCGTCGATTTTGATGCACGTGCTGTGTGAGTAGTACAGATTATAATAGTAGATAACTTTTATGTCACTTATGACTTCTGAAAAAAGAAGTCCTATCAAGAATCAACATATCCAAAGAAACTGTGTATAAATACATGTTGCGTGATTGTCCGAGTGTCTCGTCCTTGTATGTGTTCTGTAAGTTTTAAAAAGACTGAGTGGGCGAAACAAGTAATCGATTCGTTTACACTGGAATTAACTTAATGTATGGTTTTCTGAAGCTGTCAAATGTTTTCTAATACACTCCAGTTCATATGTCTTAAATAATGCACTGCAAACATATCAAAATAGTGCATTTTTTAAGTTAAGGAAACCTAAGATCAAAGTTGTCAACGTAACTGATTTTTTTCCCCTGAAGAGCACTAGTTAAATTGTACTTTGAAATAAAGATTTCGAAGAACTCACCTTGATGACAAATAAAACATGAGGTTTTGAGAATAAACAATCGCCCAAAGAAACTGTTTTAACCATAGGTTAGAATAGATAATATCACAAAATCGGCCTTGAAAGGTCTCCCTACGACTCCTATTTCGCTCAACTCGGTCCGTTTATTTCATCGTTACAAAAATGTTTGTCTGATATTGTATGTAAAATTTGAAATATAATGTAGTATAAAAAGTATGTAAAGTAGATTATATTTATGAGGCATTACTTTTAGAATTGTATCTAAAAGTATTTTAGAATAGTGCAATATTTAAGTTTTGTTTCAAAGAAGAAATATTTTATACAATATGTTGAAATGTAACATCATATCACATGAGAGAAAATGATTCTATTAGTGTTCTGGTAGATGCAGTTCTATGTAAGGTAGTAATTGTTCTAAAATTTTATAATTCCAACCTTAACAAAATCTAGAAATAAAATCACATTTTCCTAACTAATCATGTATTCTTTTTAAATTCTGAAATTGGATTTCTTTAGGAAATGTTCTCGTTCAGCATTTTTGGTTTTGAAAGGTGCCCTCTGGTAACTATCAAATCAAGTGATACAAAAATTTACCTTTATATGTTACGGTTGGAATTATTAAGAAATGGTATGACTGAGGAAAAAGTGCGCAATCTCGTTGATTTGTTTAACACGATGCAAATATTGTGCGATAATGGAATGCAATTCGCTATGTAAATATTTGATATAGTGCATAAAATAAATATTATTCTGCTATCTCACAAAAAACAAGTTATTGCATCTGTTTCCATTTTTTTGCTTGTAGATATAATTGTATTGGAACTTATGAAAAATTTCAAAAGTTTACATCAAATGTAATAATTCAAAAATTGTATAGTAAAAATATGTTTTCTATTACTATTGTAAACGAAAGCATGTTGTATCAAAAATATTTAATTCTCTTTATAACGTTTATATTGTATTTTATTCTTAATGCGATACAAGCATTTTATTTATTTGGTTGCTTTAACTTGTGAAGTAATAAGTACAGTTGTACAAGTTTTGTGGCTTCGCCATTAACAGCTTTTATAGATCTATGCCGAAAATATTTTGAAGCTTTAGGATTGCTTGCTGTGAGTTCAGATATATTGATGTTTGTACAGAGTTATTAATCTCCAAATCCTCCTTGGCGGTAAAAGTTCTTCTAAATCATTTTGTAAAATAAAATTGAGATTTTTAAAAAAAAATTGTAATTCTAGACAGAGTACATTAGATATTGCTTTCGAATTGAATATTTGAAACAAATATGCTTAATTTCCTTTTTAGTTTAATTATATCCACTTCAAATCAGATTTGAAAATTTTTTGCTAGCACTTCTTATTAATTTAAAATGTATGAGAAAATTAAAAATGCAACATTACTGAAACTAAAACAAATTGTAAATTTTTATCATGGCAAGGAATAACTTTAACTAATTTCATTTTAGTTGAATACTTAACTAAGATAATATAGATCGACCATAACAAGAGAAACCGTGATTCTTCTGCCTCTGCAAGTTCCTTTTGAAAATGAAGTATAAAGGTTTATAATTTTTTTTTTTTTTTTGAGTTGCCAACAGCAAGCTAATCGTGGTTGTTCTTAAAAATTTATCGAGAACAGTGTCAAGTGTTGAATCTAAAAAGGAAGGGCTTAAAAGCATAAAGTGCAAACCTAGTAGACTCGGGTGCAGTGTAAGCGTGGACACCAAATTTTCTCCAAGTTTGGTGATCCTTTGTTTTTTATACAAGCAAGGACATCTTCAGGCATGGGCCAACTGAGCCCAGGGTCTCTGCCTCTTGCTCGACAGCTTCAATAAGATCATGATCCAAAAAATATTAATGGTCAAATGTTATTCCCAGACATATTCACCGAAAAACTAGGAATTTCAAATTATATGCCAATTAGCAAGACCACATAATGTAATGACATCTTCCATGTCTAGGCCAGACACCATTATTACTCCTTTAACTGAAAGGCAACAGTGGATCATGTGCATTTATTTGACAATGTTTACTTTTAAGGGTTTGGGGGGAACCTACTTTTCACAAAGGCCTCAAGAACACTAAGGTTGTCCCCGGATATCAGCAGTATTTAAACATAACATTGCAATTAAAAAACTTAACTTGGCATATGCAGCATTCAGGGCTCATACGTTATTTCATGCTTACTAAAACAAGAGACGAACGATTCATCACCGTAAGAACTCCCAGTTTTTTCCATCCAAGGAATAACTCGGATCTTTTGTCGCTGATTTTCGGAAACTCTTAAGATCAATCTCTAAAAAAATTTAACTAATGCTAATTTCAAATTTAATTCTGACGAGATACATGTTGTAAAGGGGCAGAGTAATTTCAAAACTGAAACTATTACATCTCTGTAGCTCAGAAGGCCTCCAGTTCAGTTTTGACGTTGATAATATTTGATAGCAACAGACCTTCTTTCGTATTTCAGTGGTTAAGGGTTTCGTCTATTGATGAATGGTTAAGTGAATAAATCAAGAGAAATGATCAGTTATTGAAAAATAAAAAAGAAAATTAAGCATTGAAAAATTATTTTAGGTGCTTTACTCACAGTTAAAATTGTTTTAGCGACAGAATTTTAACTGTTTTTCATGCGATAGTCAAAAATATTGCTTGTAAATATGTGTGAATGTTTAATATGGTAATATATTCTCTGATAAATAGTTAAAAAAAGAGAAGCTTTAAGATGCGAGAGATATTGGTGTTAAAGATATCAATTTCTTAAACTTTTTGATATCAGTTATGAATATTATATATCCTGTTGTTTATATTGTTAAACATTTATTTGCATTCATTTTAAAGGCTATTTAAAATAAATTATGTATAATGTGATAGTAATATTTGTCTATAGAAATTATATGTACATTTTTTTTCACGAGAATTAAATGTATTATGTAGCTCGGTGTTAATTTTTAACAAATAAAATCATTTTAGTGTGTTTTGAATCATTTATAAAATGAATTTTCTTCAGAACAAATGCACAAAACTGAGGATTTAAAACAATGATATAATTACAATCAAACCAAACTGGTCACTCCAGATATCATGCTAAAATAATCTTTTAGATATATAAAAATATCATTAGCACAACTGCCAGTGTCGGATTACTCATTGGGCAATTGCCTATGGGACCCCGTGCTTTTTTGGGGCCTATAAGAGCGTGTTTTGTTTACTGTTAATGCCCCAAAAACATCCGGGCGATGTCAATGATGTCAAGAGTGCAAGCCTGAGACATAAACATCGTCTTGTATGTATCCAATTTACACCTGATGGGTAGTTGCTCCCCAGACTCCGGATGTTCGATTGCGTACAGAACATCTTGGTAGGTAATTTAGCATTCTCAAGATTGGCTTATAATCAAAAGGCTGAATTTTGAATGAACTATTTTATTAGTTAGTTCAGTTTATAATATGAAACAGTTGACGTTGCAAAAAAATATGGTCTTTTTTACAGAAAATTATACAAGACAAGGGTCGGCAAACTATGGCACGCGGTACAGTTCTCCGTGGCACTCTGCACTACTCTACAAATTTATCAATTTTTGAGTAGAAAGAAGTTCATAAATTTATGATGAACCTTATTTGACAATTAAGGAATTACGAAAAAAATCTGAAAGATAAAACTTACAGCGGTTTTGTAAATTAATGAATGTCATTAATGGAGAGATTTAATTGTTTGAAGAGAAAATATCATGTACTCTGCTTTCCGCTTTTGGTTCTACATATCTAAGTAAAAAGTCTTAAATCGTAAGGAAACTGTTTAAGGTATCCGAACACGTTCAGAGTACTTTTTAACAAAACATAAATGCTTTTTTAGGACTCAATACCAATAAATATTACTATTTAACTATCAATATTTAAAATAAATTACCTAAATTTTACAACAATTACAATTTTAAGTGAAATTTTAGCAATATTTTTTGAAAAACTTCAAAGCAGTTAGAGAAAAAAGGAATAAACATATATTAGTAAAAGTATTACTAAAACAAATTAGATGCATTTATCAAGAATATGTATTAAAATTTGAAAAGTTTAGAACCGATTGAGTAAACATAAGAAATGTTATATTCTTTATGAGATCATTATTTAAATAACAAGCCATGACTCAAAAAGTATTCAAACAATAAGAAATATTTTAGTACATTCTCTAGAAAATAACCTAAATATCAAGATCAAAACGTTTTATATAAATACATTCGTAATCTTTTATAATACAATATATTCGCACGATATATTTTATATTCATAATATTTTACAATCAGACTCGCCATGATAGATTTTGAGCAATTTAAATGCCCACTTCTGGTAGATCAAAAACCCACTTCCGGTTTTTCTAACTTTATAAAATGGATTGTAACTTGGCCTCTAGGTAGCGTAGAAACAAAACAAAGTATGTTTCGTAAAGTCAAAAGATAGCTCTATTCAATAAAACAAAAAACAAAAATATCTGTCTTGACTGAATTTAGTCATTTTCAACGTGTTCGAATACCTTAACTAAAAATCACAAATTATATCTTTGATATTACGATATGAAAGTACAGTGGTGCAAGCACTGGGTTCCACATTAAAATTTTTATTTAACTATAATGAAGGGAAATACTTATGTTTTAATACATAATCTATGTACAATTTTAATTTAAATTTTTGTTGAGAAAATAGTTATATTTTATGCTGTTTTTTTTACTATAAAAAATATCTTTAAATGATGCAAAATCAATATACAATAAAACTGAAATCATCCATATTATTGACCTCTATTCTCTAACTCTGCATGCATTTATCGGGGGAATCGATTTGTTCAAAAAATGTCCTGTGTGGCACGCTGAATCATATTGATAGAATGGTATGGCACGCCACAGCTAAAAGGCTGCCGACCCCTGATGTAAGGTATATTTCTGAAGTTTATATTAGGCCTTGGCTATAATAAAATTTTTAAAAAAGTCAACATCCATAAAAAACTTAATTTTGTTCTAGACTCTTACTTACTTTTGGCTAAGACTTGAAGAGTTACTGCTTTGATTTCTCTTTTTTTTTCTTTCGTTTCTTTGCACCACTTCTTTATGAACGTCGACATTTGGGGATATAAAAATCAACAAAAAGAAAATAAACAAGCTTGCGGAACAAATGAATAAAACAATCTTTTCAATTTGATACTTCTCCAAATACGACTACAGGTGAAATTATGGCAGTAGAAGAGGAAGATAAAGTTCAGATGCAAGATGACATTCAAGTTGATTCGAATGTTCAGTTAGATATTCAAAACAGTAACCACTATGGACCAGAATATCAAAATGTTATTGGGTTATGGCGAAATATAACCGAGGACGCACGAAATTTCTGGTGTAAAAGAAGTTCTGCGGACTGTCAACATTTTAACAATGATTTTTTGGCTTCATGCAGACAGTATGATGATTATAAAAGAAAATTTACTCTCTCCATGTTTCGAAAACATGTAAGTCGTTAAGTAATCAAACGAGAATCATTCATGTATTCGCCATCCACAGGAAATGTATGTTTTTCATGCGTTCTATTTAGTGAAACATCTGCTTGCCAAACTCAATTTTTGGAAAGATTTTCTGACTGTAAGAATGTGGCACAAAGAATGAAAATGTGAGAAGACAATTCAACGCATCGGGAATGTGTTTACACTTTATTTGTAGAAGACGTGCACATAATCGAATTGACAGTTTTTGGGGAAAGCCAATTTAATAAAGAACAAGAATATATTGGATCAAAGTCTGCTGAGAGTAATGTCAGTAATCAAATTTCTCTCATCACAGAGATTAGAGTTTCGCGGTGATGTAGAACGTATTGGTTCTCTATATAATGGCAACTACTTACGAATATTAGAACTAATCAAGGAGAACGACTCTTTTTAAATTCACATATTGCTAGATAAAATGCAATAAAGGTCAAGAAAAATCTTCCTAATTGTTTTCTACAATATGTGAAGAAATAATTAAAATAATGGGAAATAAAGTTCAGGAAAATATTATAAAGTACATTCAGGAAGCTAAATACTTTTCTCTGAGCGTTGATTCTACATCAGATATATCTCATACGTATCAATTGACAGTAGTGCTTAGATATGCGAGAGTACCTGATGGTGAAGTGTGGTAGAACGCTTTCTAACATTCCTTCCCACTAAAGTCACGCTAGAGAAGCACTTGCCAGCACTGTTTTGACTTTCCTAAACAAGTGCAGCATTGATATAAGAAACTTAAGGGGCAATGCAGCAAATATGTCGGGATGCTATAATGGTCTTCAAGTGCATATTTTAAAGATAAACCAACTTGCACATAACATACCGTGCGCAGCACACTCCCTAAATTTAGTTGGAGTATGAGCGGCATAAAGCTGTGTTGGAGCAGTTTCGTTCTTTGGGCTTCTACAATAGGGTACAACTTTTTCTCAGTAGACACACCGTTGGGCGATTATGTTGCAATATGTTGAGGACAGCAAAGACTGAACTAGTTCTAAGAAGAGTAAATGACATAAGATGGTGTGCCAGAGCTGATGCTACTACGGCTTTATCCAAAGGTTATAGCAGCTTCCAGAAAGCTTTACGGGTCATTGCTCAAGATATGACTCAATTCTACAAGTAATTTATGAAGCTAAATGCCTTCTAAAAGACTTGTCGAAGTAAGAAATTATTATCATGGCAGGCTTTTGGGCTGTTGTCTTAAACCGGATCAATGGAGTAAATAGAGCTTCAAAACAACCGTCAATCTTCTGAAATCATAATTGGATTTTTTTAAATTTGCGAAGGGAAATATTTTATGAATATGAAAGACATGCAAATGAGGAAATATATTCGCAATACACGGATGAATGTAGACGTGTTTGCATAAGAAAACGACATTACGATGACGGTGATGCAAAAAATGTTTTGCTTCAAGGAAGTGAAACATTTAAAACAAACTTGCCTACCTATATTTGACAATTTATTTGAAAAACTTTCCCATCATAAGGAAGCATTTAGTAAAATATCTTTTCTATTTGGGTTTCTCGTTGATTTTCGACTAAGAAAGATTCAAAAATTTAAAAAACTCTTTAAATATTTAGAGAACATTACCCTTATCATTTTAAGAATTTCATATTACAAATAGAAGATTTAAAAAAAAGGAAGAAACGGTGCCACAGCATTGTGATTATGCGAACTTGTTTTCAAAAATTAGCTGCTATCCACGTTTCCGAATGTTATGACAGCATTAAAAATATATAGGTGTCTTATCATCATTCAAATGCTTCTGGTAAATGAAACTTTTCAAAATTAATGATGCTAAGAAACTCTCATCGATCTTCCCTAACACAAGAAAGATTGAACTCATTTGCTATTATATAACCATTGAATACAACGTCTTGCAGAACATAGATTTTCAAGATGTTCCAAAAGAATACACGGCCAAAAAATTGAGAAAACCAAATATTTAGCTATTTTTTTATTGCAAGAGTTAGTTTTTTTTTATTACAGATTCTAATATATAATTATTGATTATTTATATTTTTTAATTTAATTAATTATAATTATTTAATTTGTGCCATAAAATACATTCCTAAAACGTTGTTTAATAAAATTATTAGGCTACAGCAGGGGTCGGCAACCTTTCAGCTATGGTGTGCCAAACCTACCTACCAACATGATTCAGCGTGCCAAGCAATAGCAAATATTTGAAACAATTTGATTCCCACGACAATACATGCAGAATTAGGAGAAATAGAGGTCAAAAATACAAATTTAATTATATGCTAATTATGCATCATTTAAAAATATTTATTGACATAAAAATAAATATAAAATACAACTATTACTTCAATATAAATACAAATATTAAAACTCTGCACATAAATATGTTTATTTTTAGATTTTTAAGGGGAAAAAAACTTAAAATATGACTGTTCTTCAACATAAATCAAAAATTAAAATTGTATATATATTATGCATTTTAAAAATATTTATGAAACTAGAAATAAACAACATAAAGTATAAGTGTTCATGCAGCAAAGTTAAATAAAAAATTAAAATTTTAATGCGAACCTTGTCCCTGCAGAGCTCTACTTAATGTCGCAATATCAGGGGTATAGTTCCTTACTTTCAATTTGACACAGGATTCTGAATGTTCAGCAGTTAAACAATTTCTTAGTGGACTCAAAATATATTTCATTTGAGAAAAAATTTGTTCACATAGATATGTGGAACCAAAAGCGGAAAGCAGGACACATGCTATTTTTTTCAAACAATTAAATCTTTTTGGCAATGACATCCAGCAATTTAAAATAGCTGTCGATTTATTGCTACAGTTATCTTCCAAATTTTTCCGTAACTCCGTAAATTTTGTTTCCCATAATTCTGAAGATATTAATTCAATAACTTCCATTTCAAAATTATCAGTTTCCATCCACACACAAATTGACAAATCGAATGGGATTATTAAGGGTTGACTAGAAAAGAAAGGTTTGAGGGTAATCAGGTTTGACTAGAAAAGAAAATATAGGCATACAAGCTTCAAAGTCTTTGCATCTTTTAGAAAACTCCTCCTTAAGTGCTTCAACGCAAGTTTGAAGTTCATCTTTGTCTACGGTTGATGTATTTGCAAGCGCTTTAACATTTAGGAAGTATTTGTAGGTACTAGTATTAATATCAAGGGGAAATATATTTAATTTTGTAATTTTTTTTCCAATATTAAAAAAGTTCAAGTATTGTTTGACTTTTTCCTTGCAATCCTAAGTTTAGTTCATTGAGATGTTTAGTTATATCTGTCAGAAACATCAATTTACATAACCATTCCTTATCTAATTTGGGAAAATGTTGTCCCTTCTCATTAAGACAAATTTTAATGTGCTCCATGCATGACACCAACTTATTCAATGCATTATCACGACTAAGCCAACGGACATGACTGTACAAGGGAAGATCCCCATATTCACTTTCCATTTCTTCTAAAAGAGATTCAAATTGTCTGTGTACTAATGAAGATCGAGACACTATAAAATTAACTATTTTAACAACAGTATTCATTACAAAAATTAAGTGCTGTGACGAAATTTTGGCAACTAAACTTTCCTGATGTATTATGCAATGGATGTTAAATATTTTATGTCCAATGTGATTTTCAAGAAGTTTGACAAATCCTTTTTCCTTGCCAACCATTGCAGGAGCGCCAACAGTAGTTACACAAAATATTTTATTTATATTATATTTTTTCTTTCAAAATGATTTATAAATGAAAAAAGAATATCCTGCCCTTTAGATGTACCAGACAGAGAAATCATACATCATAATTCTTCATAAATTCGATTTTTGTCACTATATCGTGCAATTACTGCAAGACATGCAACATCATTCACGTCTTTATTTTCATCAAAAGCAATGCTAAATGCAACAGTTTCTTGTAAACATGAATTTTGTTTCGCAGTTACATTTTCTGCCATTTATGTTATTCTTCTTTCAACAGTTCGCGCAGAAGCAGGTATTTCTTGAATTCGTGATAATATTGTTTGCAAGTTAGGTAAATCACTGAACAATATTTCAGCACTTTTTAAAAATGTGTCCGTTATAGGTTCGCCATCTGTAAAAGGTTTTCCTTTGGCTGCTAAACAATGAGCAATGACGAAACTACATTCTGTCGCTTTTGGTATGACTCCAATTGTTTGACAAAAAAATGTAATTTCCTTTTCATATCCAGAAATAGCTCTTTCTAAAACTTCCCATTTCTCATCAGAATTCTTAAATGTGGTCTGGTGTTTAGTTTGAAAATGTCTTTGTATACTTGACATACGACACTTTCGCTACATAGCACACATAAAGAGCAATCTTTTTGTTGTATGAATCCAAATTCGTTAGTCCAAGAATCTTGGAAATCGCGAACATCAAGCTTTCTTTTTTTAGTCACCATTTGATTCAATATGTAACTATTAACTGGCACAATGATGAAACAAACAATATACAAATTTTCACAATAAAACTAACAACGTGACAAAGTTAAAAGTGACCAAAAAATCACGTCGTGCATCAAACTAAATTTAACTTTCGACTGAATTCATACTCGGTATTCGTATATCAGCGTGACTAATAGAAAACATTAAAAAATGTATTCTAATATCTATTTCTATTAGCTTAATTCAAACAAAATAATTATGAATTCTTTGGCACAACACTCAAAAAATTACATTTTCTCTTAATATTTAGTTAAAAAGGACCTTTGTTATGAGATCTGATTCACTTGCCAAATTAACCCACATCATTGTGTGTTTTATTTTCACCGAATTTATTTCCAATTCAAATTATATATGTTTGATAGAATAATTATTTTTGTTTAATATAGTTCCGATGGAAAACGTCTGTTAAGCAGTTCTGATTTATACCTAAGACATTTGTTTTTTCTTTTTCCGTCGATGCCCAAACTTTTGGTGGGTAAAAGACAAACTACTGACTTTTTTATTTACAGAGCCGTGATGAATGATTCTCAATTTTGCAAGTATTACTCAAAATTTTTTATTTGTGTTGAATATTTAATGCTAATAGTAAGTCACATTTAAACACAGAAGATGTTTTCTTTTACATAAAGCATACAAACTACAGGCAAGCTGATTCAGCAGAGAATCGAAAATGAAAAACAATCTTTATGTTAAAATGTAGGAGGGGATGAAAGGAAAGACAGAACGATTTAGCTTTATATATAGTATATATCTTATAATTTTGTAGAGTGGTGGCGTGCCACTGGAAATTGCTCCGCGTGCCACATCTGGCATGCGTGCAATAGGTTGCCGACCCGTGGGCTACAGGGTCCCGAGAATTCGACTGCTGTAACGAACTCTAGACCCATTCTGGAACTCAAGGTGGCAACACGGACTGATCAGAGGTACTGCGCCTGTGCAAGTGCCACGCCAGAGAGTTCGGTGTTTACCTCTCGAAGAGAGAGGTTGTCGTTTTTTTTCTAGCTCCACCCGTGAGCTTAGTGTGGAGATTTGGATTCAGATAATTGTCTCGCAACGAGAGAATGTGATAAACTCCACCAGTGAGTTTTATGAAGAATAAATCAGTGATTGTCTCTCCAAGAGAAATCTGTGAGGTCTACCAGAGAGCTTTGCGTGAAAGTTTTGTATCTGCAGGGGGCAGATGTGTTGGAGGCCACCCAGGCCTATTTCTTATTCTTCCTCTCTAAAAATGTCAACGGGCTTAGTATTTAACTGTGTAAAAAGTGTACATTTTTTTGTGTGAGTGTCCTAAGTGTAAATAAACCATTAAACACCATTGAAGTTCGTTATTTGAAAACGCTAGGACATTACACTGCCTATGGGCCTCCATGTCGTTTAATCCGACACTGACAACTGCAAGATAAAGAACTTATTTAATCAAAAATAAATTCATTTGCCTAAAAAAGTAGATTATTTATGCTAGACAAAATACTCTTATCAATAAAACTGGAAATTTCTGGTCATAACGCAACTAGCATTGTATAAACCACTTCCAGTTGTTACAAATACCCTAAAAAGTAAAATAACAAAACCTGATAGCCAAGCCTATGACTTTGAATGTGATGTCTGAAAGGTCATGGTCCTGTAGCGTTTAGCACTTACGAAGCAAAGGATTCAGAAGAAGCTATTTAATATGACACAATTTACAAATTTGAAATCCCATTTCAACAAATCCCAATCCTCACTCTGCTTCAAAATCTCGATTCACTTCCATTTGTTGCCATTTTTTCTACAGAAAAATCTGAAGACTCCCCCCCTTTACTAAAATATTTTAGAAATCTTGAGAGAAACGTTTTCCGGTTTAAAAAAGAAAGTCACTGATGTTACATAGATATTAACCAATGTGGAGTGAGTATCAATACTAAATTATGAAGAGAGGAGGGCAAAAGCAATAAATACATATAAAATAAGCATTGTAAGCACGCATGAAATATTAAAAACTCACTACTAAAATATTAAAATAATAGTTTGTAAACCATAAATTAACTGAGTGATTGAAAAAAATTTCTCCAGTTTAAGAAGTAATAGATCTGTTTAAACTATCTGTATTTTTGTTTTGCTTGTATGAGCAATGGGAGATCTTAACTTGAGCAAGGGACAAACACACAGGTTTTTCATCAAGAGGTTGTTAAACACAAATAATCATACCAGTAAACACACACACATAAGAGGTATATAATGTACTCCTTTACAAATAAAATCTACACTGGCGCCAATATCCCTTAAAAGG
Source organism: Trichonephila clavata (assembly GCA_019973975.1). Classification (NCBI taxonomy): domain Eukaryota; kingdom Metazoa; phylum Arthropoda; class Arachnida; order Araneae; family Nephilidae; genus Trichonephila; species Trichonephila clavata. Next base: position 210,164 of record BMAO01024917.1, on the reverse strand, counting down.
GGCATTTGGTGACCATTCACTTTTGCAGAAACTGTAAAAAGTACTAAAAACTTCAACAATGCTATTTATGTTAGCTGGACACTGTAGTCTTAAATGATATCTGGAACCACATTCATAGCACTGAAGAGATTTACGTTTGTCAAAAATTTATATCAATTTCCGCATGCCATTAGAGTTCTCGGCTTACCTAAGTAATCAAAATTCCCTTCCCTTCAGAGTTTGGTCTTATTTCTTCTTACATAATCATATTCGTCGAGCATATCAACTAATTCAGTTGGAGAAGTAATCTTACTCCAAAAAATACTCTCGAATTTCATAAAACACCCCCTTCATCCGACGAGTTCCTTCAGTTTTTTGTAATCTGTTGTGTTTACACCTGCAATCCATTCTTTAAAACCGTTAGTCAATTGAAATGCAAAATCTTTCTTTGAATTGCATTCTGGTGTTGAACAAACTTGAGTCTAAAGGTCATCTTAGCAACAATTCTTTTATATGATCGATATCTTCACATTTTTCTTCACGTTCTCTTGAAATAAGTTGAACAATATCTGGTAATAAGAGGCAGAGTAAATGGTAAACCCATTCTTCCTTTTCTATCGTTTAAAAAAATCTAAGTAAAAACATTTCTTCTTCTATTAAATCAAATCTTGGAATAATTTTCTGTAATTCCTGTTGATACTTTTGATTTCCAGATTTTGCATTTTTACTTCTACATTAGAACCACCTAATTTCATAATCCTTTTTCTCAATAATAGTGTCCACTAGGTTTTTAACATACTCCTCATCATAATCCTCACTTTTTGTTAACATTTTAATCTGTGCAACCCTTAACCTCCCATCCCTCACTTCTAAACCCAATTCTTTCAAAAGACTAACTATAACTCGTTTTTTTTTTTTTCTTTCTAATTTTCCCTAAAAATGCCATTTTATAAAATTTATAATTAGTATAAAATTATTTAAAAAATACAAATATTTAATATAAAGAACTTTACAAATATACAGTACATACTGTGGTATGTAATAGAGGTAAATGCTTTCAGGAAATACACTGGTGTACAATCATCAATAACAATATATATATATATCTATAATACTGTAGTATAAAAAAAATATGCACTGAATTCTCATCAAATAGACACATACTTATGCTAATAAATATCAAATAAGCAGTTTATACTGGCTATATAATACAACTTAACATTAAAAGGATGCACTGGCATGATAGTTCTCTTAAAATAAGCACATATCTATGCTATCAAATAAACAATTTATACTGACATATTGCAATATCTTCCATCATATAACAGCATTAAGCAGTGTGATAAGCTCAATCAGCTGTGAAAATTGAAAAGGATTTAGCTACAAAGGAAGATCCCTATTTAAGATTCTTAAATTACATCTCCTGATAACATCAGGATGTGTAACCTGCATTTATTGTTTAGAAAACAAATAAAGACAATATTCCATAAAATTTTATTTTTATAAACCTGGTATAAACAATTGTCAAACAGTGAAAAACATACAAGAAAAGAAATAAAAAAAGGTTCGAATTTCTAAAAGTGAAATTACAACTGATGAAGGAAGGAAATACATAAGAAACAGAATGTCCACTGAAAAACAAACTGTAAAAAAGAGAAAGAGATAATGAACCCCCAAAGAAGGTGTCTAATAAAACTACCACTAAAAATAATAAACTACCAAGTGACTCATTATTTTGAAAACACTGGAAAGACTGGTCCAAGAAGCTTCTAAAACTTAACCAATATTCACTCTGACTGTTCTATTACAAGTATACATTTGACATTGATTTTTGTTAAAAGTGGGGGGGGGGGAATGTTACATTTATTTATTAATTTATACACTAATAAATATTATTTGTAATATGTGCAAGTTCATTATAGAAACTACATAAATGAGTGTTGGTAAATAAAATTTTCAGTTGCACAGATGTTCCATAGTCTTCATTAATTAAATAATTATGATCTAGAAAAATATAACAAAAAGTAAAGGATACACAGCAACTGAGATACCTTAACAAGAAAAACCTTTATAATCTTATGATCTTTAAATTAACAATTTTTCCCAACAGCACATTTAAACTAAATTTTAAAACAATTACACAGAAATATGAAAGCTTAAATCATAAAAGAATGATGGAACATAAATTGATAGGTCACAAAGGTAAGTATTTATCAGAATTGGGAGAGGTTACTTTTTACAAACATCTATTCAAAAATCTAAAAATTAGTCATTAGTGTGGTAGCTTTTGATTTTTATCACTGCTACTGATCTTGAAGACATTCAAGTTTGATAAAATTTGTGGTGCAGAATGTAAGATATTTAAAAAAGAAAAAAATATATTTCCTACCAATTCTTCTCTTCTGATACTGTGTTTCCTAATTTGTCGATCAAGGAAGTCTCTCAATAGCTCATTTAGATTAATATCAAATGACTGGAGAGCCATTCTTGTACAATTCCAGTAGCATGTTTTGGGTCATTATCTTGTTGAAAGACTCATGATCTCTTTGGCATAGATTACCATTCAAAATATTAAGATAGTTTTATAAATTCATTACTCATACAACTACTAATAAATTGCCAACATGAACTACTGACATACCTCTCAAACCATAAACACACCGATGCCATGTTTTACAATTTTTGTCATTTTCTTTGGTTCTAGCTCTACATATGGTTCTCTTCAAACTCCAGTGTCATCTAATTGCTAGGTGTTAAATTCGCTCTCATCCATAAAGATAAGGAAATTGGTTCTGCTTTTCATTTTCTTTTACAAAATACTCTTGTGGGTGGTTTTCTTGGAATATTCCAAATGTTGTATCCAGTCTTTTGTAATATATGGCAGTGTCTCTTAAATTCTATTTGCCAGAATTGTTTTTTTTTTTTTTTTAATCTTCTTGATCTATAAATATTCATGGTAATCCAATTCTTAACTTATTCAAATATTAACAATTTTTTCACAGTAACAAGACTTTTCTCAATTATTTCAGAGATGTGTCCTTATGACAAATCATCCTGCAGCTTTTAAATTAAATTCTTCACATCCTGCAACAGTTATTTTCCTTGTACAGTCATTGATAAATTACAACTGATTTACTGTCCAACTTGAGAAGATATTTTCAAAACTCTCCACAAACCATCCTTAATACAGAAAAAAATAATTCTAAATAACATACTGCAGTTACATATTTTCTATACAAACAATTCAAAACATTTATATAAGTCAAAGCTACTATACATTTTTTTTTTATAAGATCAAGAAGTTGGTTTACAATTTATGAAAATTTTTGGTTCAAGACTTCACAATCTCAACTCTATTTAGAAAGTTTAAAAAGGTAGTAAAATACAAGTATGAACATGTTCATCATAGAAAAGATTACGAACATTAGTGATTGTTAAAAGGTTTTAAAAAATGCACATAAATGAAAAAATTTTCTATTTATATTTTCCATCTACTGATACATAAATTCAAAGTCATATAAATGATCAAAAGATGAATGAATTTTAGGGTAGTCACCTTCTTAGTTGATCCTCAACACAATCCAATGGTAATATTCTACACTTCAGAAAATTCATCCCAATTACCTGATCATATTAATTCTTAATTCCATGCCAAGTTTGAAAACTTACCTCATTGTGTTTGGGGTCCAAGCCTGCATTATCTTATTGAACAATAAATTTCTTTTTCATAGTTCATACAGCAGTTCCAACAGTCCATGATCATCATTTCATAAATTATGATCTCCATTACCTCTAAAAATTTGCTTATCTCTAATGGAAGCCAAAGTAAAGAATTTGAACTCAGAATACCTAGACATCAATACAAAATTTGAAAAAAACTTTTATACACAACACATAATTTTGCAGGGATAACACAAAATAAAAATTAACTCATAAATTAGATTTCCAACAAAACAGTGTAGTTGTAGTAGCCTAGTGGTTATGGTCACAGATTCGTGTCTTAGTACCATTGAAGACAAAATGTGTAGAAGGGGCCGATTCATGTCAAATCACCATTGACATGGTGTGGTAGTTAGGAGAGGGGAGGGCCAACTCAGGTGTCATCCTTGACACTTGACTGAGATTCAAACTTACAAGGTTTATCACCAATAGCCGTTGTGTTGGCTTTATAGTGCGACATTAATAAAACTCCCCCCCCCACACACACAGAGAGAATTTCTGGGGGAAAAAATGTCTTACCCATTATAATCAAACACAAAATCAAAATTACAAAAAAAAATAAAATATTGCAAAACAGATCTTTTAATACAATGAAGTTAACTAAACCTTGCTGTTCAATGTGATGATTTCATAACATCAAATAGTAACTAAATTATTTAATTTTAATTCAATTAAGAAGTCAATTAGTGAAATAGGTATTGATACTTATCAATTACATAAAAACAGAAGTTATTACTAAAACTAAATATTGGTGCAAAATAGCTGAATGATAATGGCAAGTTCAACTCATGCAACAGCTAAAAAGATGTAAATAAATAATGCAGAAAAACATTATAAACTGAACATTAATTCAAGATTTATATTATTGGTAGTATATACTTGAGGATATGAGTGTTCATTTAAATGCACACTTTAACTGCAGCTGGAATAATTTCAATATGTTCAGTGTGGGAAAATAAATGTAAAAACCTTTAAAAAAAGGATTAACCTAAATGATGGTATTTATTCAGCTCAAAATGTATTCATCACCCAAAATGTAAGTTTTATCTAATTGAAAATAACAGACTTGAAAAGAAAATGTTTTATTGAAAAAATAAGACGAACCAAAACAATAAAATAACTAATACATATACAAATAACAAGCTCTTTCACATAGTTAAAAAAAAATAAAAAATACTGATTGTAAGCAATACATTCACTAATCATTCATATTACATACTGAAGCAAAAAAAGTAGATAAATCAGCTGGTTGTTTAATGCATTCTTCAATTTTTTCCAAAAACTTATTTGCTCTCTCCATTAGGTCTTCTTCATGGATATTTACTACCAACAGGTTTCTAAGTCGTTCCATTTCTAAATCCCATTTTTTCAAAACTGCATTTGGACAATGACTTTCAAATTCACCCATAAGATCAGAGTCCCTAAAATCAAAAAAGTGTTGTAGAAAACTTAGGTCTTCTATATTATCAAGTAAATTTTCAGGAATTTCTATTATATTATCATTAGTATTATCCTGCTGATTCAGGATACCTTCCTGAAGCATAGGTAATTGATTTACTGGCATAATGTGTTCAGACCCATTTGCTGTAAGGTTTTCACCATTCAAACTGTTACATAAATTTACCAATTCAGGGTTTTGTGGAATTGCTGGAAGGTGAAGATCAAAGTTATCAATCTCATTTTTAGATTCACTTAAGTTTGAAAAAATATGCTGCCAATCATTTGTTGTGCTAATAGCTTCTGAGCTTTGTAAGAAACTAATATTATCAGAAGGATTACCAAACATCGGCAAAGAATAATTTAAGTGACTATCGTTGTTTAGTTGATCAAACATTTTTTCTGAATTATGCAGGTCAATGCTGTCACCAACACTTATGGAGCACTGTTCACCAAAATCAATACCATTTCCAAATTTTTGTATGGAATCACTATTAGTAGAACTGCAAACTGGTAAACTTTCCACATCCTCACAGTCGTGATTTTCAGAAGTGTTAACTGTATTTTTCTCAACTGAAGATATGCCATTATTAACTTTACTATCTTGTCGTAGTTTAAGTCTTTGTTGAGCATAAACACTATCAATATAGCCAAATAAATTCCCAGAAGATGGCAATATGTCAACTTGATCACTACTATCAACAAAATTTTCAGAGCTTTCAGTAATACTAGGTTCAGAATAGTTGGATAGATTTTTTGATTGTAACAAGATTTTAGAAGCATTGCAATATGTTTTAGGAATAAGTAAATTGTTATCTTGATCAGCATTACAAATATTTGTGGATAGTATATCAATACTTTGATTTTCCTTCTTTTCCGATTTTTCAGAATGTTGAATACTTTGATCAGCAGTAACTGATGATTTACCAGAATTCAGCAAATAATTTTTTAATTCCTCTTTATTATGGATAGTTATGACTACTTTAGGTTTATTACTTTGCGCAGAATTTTGTTTGCTTTGATTTTGTTGGATACTGTTGGTTGGTTTCTCAATATGAGACAAGGAACAATTCTGGAGATCACTATTGAGACTCTGTAAAGAGCTTTGCTGATTAATACTGGTACCTTTATCTTCACAAGTTTGTGTAGACTGATCAATCTTACTAACAAAATTCCCTATTTTTTTCACATTGTTTGCAGCACAGACACTAATCAGGTTTACTGAAGGAGAAGTCTGAATGCCTTTATCAATCCTACTTGAAACTAACTTTGTATTTTCACTTTCTGTATTAGATCTACATGAGTCATGTTGAAGATTTGATTGAACTTTATTTTTGAGAAAAATGCTATTATCTTTACCTTGAAAACTTTTTAATCTTCTAAGAAACTGCAGTAGTGATGTCAGTGTCTCTTTCTTAATAACAGACTGCTTAACCTCATTTGAAGAACCTTCTCCATAGGGTTTCTTTTTAACCATTACAAATAGAGATTTGGGGGCAACAAATGGGTTATTGTTTTTACAATTCATTTCCTCAACATTTGTATCCATTTTTACAGCAACAGCATCCGAATTCAACCCAACTTTTTCTGATACTTTACAATCTTTACACTTGCTTTTTATGACAAAAACATTATTCATTTTATTAGCATCAATATCCACAAGAATTTCTTCTGATTTTCTTGATTTCTTAAAATCCATACAGTTGCCTTTTACAACACTGAGATCAGTTTTCCTAACTGTGTCAATATTTTTAGTATTTCCATCTGATTTTTTTGATTTTTTAATGTCTCTATAGCTACCTTTCAAAAGATGCAAATTACTCCTCCTATAGAAATCTATATTTTTTCCAAAGTCTTCACTCTTGAAATCTACTGAACTGTTTTCAACAGTATGTGAAGTAATTTTCTCACTAATATTGGTTATTTCTACAATTTCTTTTAATGTTTTAGGAACCTCACTACCACTAGTTTTCATATTTTGTACATGATCTTTTGTTGTATCCCTACCTTTTCTGATAACTGAAGGTAAAGGTAAAGCTTTGACTACTGGCAGTTTTTGAACTTCACAATCATTTTTCATAGAACATAATGTTTTTTCTTCACCAATGCGAACAGTTTTTACAGCATTCACTATTGGAATACTAATGACTGGTTTATTAATTATGTCCAAAGCGCTACTTTTCTTCTTATTATTACTTCCAGTTGTTGCATGTAATGGTACAATATTTATAAATGAATAATTATGGCCCTTATTGCCTTTTTTTACAAAAAAACAGTGATTTCTGCTACGTTCCATTCTATTTGTTAAATTTGATTTCATAAGTGATGTAGAAGCAGAATATTTGCCCTGATCTTCATGGTTTCCATGATTTGGAGACACTTGAGTAGTGTTGCCTTCATCATAACTGTCATAGAGATTTTCATCGTCACTCTCTATGTCATCCTCTGAGATTTCAGGATCTGTAGAAATTTCCATTTCAACTAAGTCTTCCTTTGTTTTGCTCAATTTTACAATATTCTTCTTGGAGCTTGTAGATTTTTGTGGTTGAGTAATTTTCTCTCGAATTCTCCAAAACTCAGCTGCCCTACAAATATAATTTGCAAAATAGTTTTAAACAAAAATGAATTTCTTTATGTAAAATACATAATTGAGTTTTTTAAATTACATTTAGAAATCAAGAAAATTTTAAAATGTTTTTGAAAAAAATTGAATATAATGATGCACTTTCTTTAAAAAAAATTTAAAATATCTAAATTTGTCAAGTTATAATAAATGATGTCAAGAATTTTGTGTTTTAATGACCTCGGTACTTATCTACCATGAATATATTTTACAAAATATACAAACATTTACTATAATAGGCTACTTGAAAAGACACTAACCCAAAATCAAACACTATATATTAGTCACATAGCATCAATAAAAAATAAAAAAACTGAGAGGAATCACAATATGTTTCTCAAACATACCCAAATAGTAATAGTGGATATTCAAACCTCGAGAAATTGATTTACAAAGTATATAAATGGAAATACCTTCTAATTCAATTTAATTCCTACATGTTTATATATAAGGAGGTTGCCCTTTAATGTCAATAAACTTAAATAAATACATAATTCAATAATGTGCCAGATTCACAAAAGACAAACTAAGCCCTGAAAATAATTATTTTCATTTAAATAATTGAATTACAAACTTTCAACTAGAAAAATATAACACAAGTAGGCCCTAGTATAAGTGCATCGCACTTCCACACCACAGGTTCGAGATTCAAACTTCGGGCTGGGCAAGGTTGACTCAGCCTTTCATCCCTTCAGTGGGTCGATATAGTGAGAACCAAGCTTGTTTGGGAACACTGGGGTTTTCGCACCAGACTGACCACCTGACTGGAACATCTGCACATGTACCTCAGGGCCCAAGGTCACATATACTGAAATGGGCACAGTAGGCCTTGGCCCTTATGGACTGTTGTGCCACTGAGTTAAGTTAAAGCCTTTGGAAGAAAATACAAGTTGAAACTAAGAACACGAACACAGAATTAGAAAATTACTGTAAATCTAAATTTATCATAATGAAAAAAAATTGGAAAAAAAATTTCTATAAAACAGAATGCAATTTATATAATTAATACCTCTTTCTAACTTGCAACTATCTATCCACTAACTTGTATTATAGAACACAGTCATATACAAGGCATGACAAAAAAAATATTAACACAACCATAACTTTTCAAGTTCAAACAACTAACACTAGAGAGTTAAGATTTGATGTTAGTCAAGATACATTCGGTACTAATTATAATCAAGAATAAAGACCTCCAAAAGTACAAATCACATATGAGAAAAAAATGCATCAAATGAACCAAAATTCAAAAGGATAATATGTTCTCAGTTACTGATTTCGGACAGCAAAAAGAGGGTAAACAAGCTTTATGGATTTACTTCTTATATATATATACACACTTTCACAATGTTTTAGCATCAATAAGTTTAAAAGATAACATAAGATTGACAAAAGGAAACACCTTGTTCTAGGTATAATAATAACTTACTGTATTTATATAAATATTTAAGTAAATGCCACCTCATCTGAAACAGTTTTATAAATAACATGAAGTGTTCTTTATGAAAGACACATACTCTGTATATACATATGTATACACATAGTCAACTTACCGTATTTTCCTGTACATAATCCGCAGCGGCGTATTATCCGCAAAGGCATTTTTTCGAGTAAAAAAAAATGTTGTATAATCCGCTGCAGTTTTTACTACTTGTTCCCTGAACATCGACGGTCCTGGTAGGTGGTATATCAAATGATAATGGAACTTCGTCCATATTAAAAATCAAATCGGCTCTGTAAAATTGTTTTCGACAATAATTTGTTGACAAAATTTCCCAAAGTCATCTGATTTTTTCCCCAGTCATCAGGTAATTTCTGGCCGACCGTTGAACGACTACGAACCACTAAATTATTTCTTTTCATAAACCGGTAGCACCACGTGGGCCCACTAGAGAAATTTCCAATGTTCATTTCTCAAGCAATAAACTGAGCTTTCATTCTTATGTTTATTGTCGAGACTGCTTTCCCATTCTCTCTCTCATTCAAAATCCATTTGTTTATTTCTTTCTCTAATTCTGGCTAGTGTGGTTTTCCACGACGATTAGTTCTTTTGCAACGATCACATGTTTCAAAATTAGTCTTGTTTTTCCTCCACAAAAGAATATTTGACTCGTCAACGTTGAATAAGTTTGCAGCTTCCCGATTTACGACTTCGGTTGCCTTCTCAATAGCTTTTAACTTGAAATCTGCAGTGTAACTTACACGCTTTCACTTCAACATTATTAAAATATTTTAAGGACAAAACAGCTCAAGCAAAAACAAAATTTTTGGAAATGACGTTTGAGTTTAGTTACTGTAATATCCTTCTGAGGAACCAAATTCGTTCTAGAACGTAATTGGACAAGACTAATTATAGCTGAAATATGTCAGCCGAGTCGTGAAAGCGCCATCTATTATTTATTTCATAAAACATAAACGGCATTTCTTTCAAAACTTTATTGTTAACTTTTCTGATGGAGAATGTTTTTTCTCAGATAATCCACGGCGGCATATAATACGCACGACGAAATTTGAAACTTTTTAACACATAACCCGCGGATTATATACAGGAAAATACGGTAAGTACCAAACATAATTTTGGTAAGTATAATCTTGGTCTCTAGTTAACAAACCTGTTGGCATATAAAAGTTAAATGAACAAACAGTAAATAAATATAAAGTGCATAGTCAAAAATAGACAATTTTCAGAAGTATTCCATACTGAAAAGTGAATCTATGACTAAGCACAACATGACATAAAACTGAGAAATGAAAATTAGGTATCTATTGAGGCTCTACTGTACTCAAACATTGATGCTTAATAATTAAGACTTTGCTTACCTTAGAAAATGATACTTCAGATATCATTCAATTGATTTTTGTATATCCCAAGAAAAAGAAAGTTAACTCTACCTCAGCATATAATCTAATAATATTTAAATAGAATCATTGTTACCTTTTTCAATCTCAAACATGATTTAACTTTTCCCATTATTTTAACATAGCACTGTTAACTGATTTCACAAAATATTAATGATTCCACATCATTTTTTTTTTCAAAGTAGATAATACTATTATAATTTTTTTAATACTTCCCAATTCAATGATGGTATAAAATTTATCATTGTAGCCACTGACCTTATTTTAATAGAAACTTACATTCATTATACTTACCAGATAAGAACCCACGTGATTCACTTAAAAAATATGAAATTATGTAGATAATGAATTCAAAAAAAGAAGGGGGGGGGGGAATCAAGCTACCAGCTTACTTGAATATCATGAACATTATGACTCTTCCTCAACATATTAATAATCATGTTTTAAATTGAAATATGATTAATAATACAATAAAGAATGGTTTGATAAAGAATTGAAACATAGTATCCGGCTAATTTGCAAAGTTACCCTCTTAAAACTAATTTTGGGTTTTTTTCTTAATACGTTGCTGAAAGTGTTTAACTGCCACTTTCTTGTGCAAGCATGTTAAACATGCAGCCCGCTGAGACTTTTAAAAACTTTTCAACACTTAAAAGTTTTTCCTTTTTAAATTTATTTGATGTCAACTTTTTTAAAAATTTAGTTACCTATTCTTGTTTTAAAAGAAATCTTAATTGATAAAAAAAAAGAAGTTTTAAATTAAAATTATTTTTGATATTATATTATATAAAATTCACTTAATTTTACTATAATAAATTAATTTTTATTACATTTTTAAATGCATTTATGCATATTATTCACTTAAGTGTAACCAAGATTCATTCTATTAGTGCAACATTTATTTCTCTTCCTCCACCTCTCCAAGGAAAGATGGAGACAGTGTCGAGACAACAGAGTGACTTCAGAGACCACTATAGATGTTTGTTTGTTTGTTTTTTAATTTTTAAAACATAAGGCGATCATGATAGAATGTAATGTTTGCTCAATTATGTGCGAATGGAAGTAGACTTTGGTTTTCATTGATAATAAAATAAAAATTTATTTAATAAAAATATATTCAGGAACAATGTGTAAGAAAAAAGATTAATTGAAGAGGAACATTGTAATTTTCAAGAAAAATGAGAACAATAATATTTTTGTGTCAAAACTAAAATAAAATATTATAACTAATATAAAAAAAAAGCCTTATTTCAGTTGCAAAAAATATAATCTTAAAAAGCACTATGGCACAAATTATAAAACAAACTATGACCAAATACATTTCAAAACTTCGGGAGGACAAATGAGAATTGGAAAATAATTCTTCAAGAATAAAAAGAGTATTCACTAAATTTATTGAAGACAAAGCAGCTGCTGTAAAATTTAGTTATATATTGTCACATGCAACTGCGTGCAAATCGAGACAATTTACTGAAGGAGAATTTATTAATGAATGATCAATTAAAATAACAAATTTTATATCCAATTCAAATTTTTTTAAAAGTGCAAGTCGAAATACTGTAGCTAGCAGAGTTGATAAAACAGCCGAGAATTTGAGAAATCTGCACAATTCAATGATATCAATATCTCAAGTCTAATATATTGCAATTGAGGGTTGTTGTAGCCTAGTGGTTAAGGTCTACATTCTCAATCACCGGGATTGAGTCCTCATGCAACTGAAGACTTGCTGTGCAGAGGGGTTGATGCACACTAAAACTGTCGAGATTCAAAGCCCTCCCATTGGTGTGATAATTTGGAGTAAAGGGTGCAGCTCAGATATTTTCTTCGTCACTTGACCATAGATCAACGTTGAGAGGTCCATATTATGTCACAGTGCAATGCAATATTAATTCATTCTGCAATATTAATTCATTACAATTGATGAATCTAGATATTTGACATATACCTTAGCTGATCGCTATTTTTCAAAGAAGCAATGTTGATTTAAAAATAAGTGAAGAAAATTATTCATAAGCATAATACAACCACTGGAGCTGATATTTTGGATGCAGTTGTGGAAGTTTTGAAGTATAAGTCACCATTGGAAAAGCTGGTTTGTCTTGCAACTGAGATGGTGCACCTACTATGATTTGTGTACCTAGTATACTCCTGTTGTTGTTGCACCCTCTACAACTCTCATTTCCTTTGTTTTACTTATACCAAGTGCATGTACAAAACCAGTTGTCTGGATGAAGGGAAGTGCCTGTTGTCATAAAATATTTTTCCCACAAAATATTGTTGATACTGATTACTTCATGCTGGTGATAACTAATCTAAGTTTGTGTTAGATTTAAGTTGATTTTTAATACCCTTTTATAAGCTTCACTTGTATGTAACAGAATCTTTGAACTCAATTTTCACCCACTAAAAGGACAGATTAATTTGAAGTTTTGCTCACTTGTACAGGACAGATGCAATAATTTAATAATTTTGTTCCATTGTCCAGATTATGATTAACAATTTCCCATTTTCAGATCTCATCCCGAATCTGGCGACTAATTTTAGATCCCATTTCCAGATTTGGCGACTAATTCCAGATTTAGTGACTAAAAGATTAAGTTACAACTTAGTTTAACTATAAAAGGGTGTTTTTTATACTTAAAACTATCATTTCTTCTCTCAAAAACTTAATGTTATTGACATTGATTTTATTGCTAGCATACCACTACATTTAAAACCAAATTCATGTCATGTACCAGTTTTAATAAACTTTATTTTGTAAAAGGAGAATACAGATTTGAAGCTGTTAATGATTTCAGATATTTAGGCTCTAAAATGAATATATTCAATGGAGTCATTGCTGATAACAGGTGTTTTTATGGACTTCAAAATGAAAATTCCATTTCATCAGCAGAAAAACAAAATTCCTCATTTACAAGTCATTGATAAACCCAGTTCTCACATAAGCTGCAGAAAGGTGGGCAATGACCAAGAGAGACAAGGAGACTCTTGCTGAAATTGATTCTTCCTTAGAAGTATTTTTGGAGATTTAAAATGTGATATACTTGGAGAAGAACCAATTTAGAAATTTATAAGCATTTTAAAGAACCAGATATTGTTAAATTCATTGTAATACAAAGGTTAAAATGGGCAGGACAACTGATAAGATTGGAGGACAATCGAGTCACAAAAAAATATTAAAGTCAGAAACTGGGAAAAGTCAGGCCAAGAACAGGACAGCCTGGAATGGAATTCTTAGAAAGGCCATCCCAGGTTGTCATGCAATTGGGGAAGGAAGGATACCACTGCATTTAGGCATCCAGTATTTAAAACCAAGATTCCTAAAAAAAAAGCTGCAAAAAAAAATTTAAAAGGAACATGCAAATAGCATGACACTAATTTTTAATTATTGCATTGTTCACTAGCAAGTATTGTGCTCCAAAATTTTGATAATACAAAGATTCTTCAAGTTGCCGGACGAAAGAATAATTTTCTTAAAAACAAAAAGTTACAAATGTATTGAATTAAAAGCTAGATTATGGATAAAGGACTTGGCTTTCTTAAATGATATTGTGAAGTCCCCCCCCCATGTTAACATATATATAATCCTAAAAAATATCAAATAATCCTAGAAATGGATAAATAAAATCGCTAAGATAACTAATTAAAAAAATTCTATTAATATTTTTACCTGAGTGAAAAAGATTCACAATTGACTAATTTTTTAAAAAATTATTCAAAATATATACTTCTTCCCACAATATATGTTGCCTCAAAAGGCACATTCAAAGCATTGACATTAAAGTAAGCATACTGTAAAAAATCTTGATTACTATAAGATGTTTCCTTTGTAAATTATATATACAAAAAAAGGAGGGTAAAAAAATAAAAATATATATATATTTTATATCATTTTAAAACTGGCATTTCTTTATGGCATGTGGAGAAAATTTAAAAGTACAAAAAATAATTTTCATATAAATACAAGCTAACTGTAAAAGCAAGAGTTTCTAATATACAAGTATGCAGCTTAACTACTGATCGGTTGGCTGATGAAGTAATCATCTATGATAACTGTGAACTTGGACTAAATGAATTAAAATTTTAACTGATTCAATTTTAAAAAATTAATGATAGTACATTCTAAAAAGATTTATTTGAAATATACAGTCAAAGCATTTGAAGAACTAATATGCATATACAACAGGAGATACTATATGAACAATTACTTGACTGTAAAAAAAATTGCTATACTTAAAGTTCCCTGTTCTAAAAACTTTCTTATTTAACAAATCAGAGATTCAGAGTTGGCATACAAAAGTGACTACTCTTTTTATAATTGCTGAAGTAGAACTTTCAGTAAAGATTAGAATTTTTAATGCAAATGATTAAAATAAAAACAACAAACATAAGTTCATTAAAACAAGACCATAAAGTTTTCTGTTTCTGTACACATTTAGCATTTTTATCTTTAAATATATGGATACTATATATCAATGGCATCAATGGATTCTATATATCTTTAAATACATGGATTCTACATACCAATGACATATACAAGCAAAAAAAAGTCAATTAGCAAATTGTTCTCACAAAGTGTTAAAATATGAAAAACTGAAAACATCAGCAAGTAAAAGCTACATTTCTTCTGAAAGAAAACTGGTTTACACCAAAAATATTAAATACACATTGCTCAAAATGAATTAAATGTGTTAAATGGTTTTTCTTTTCTACTTTTTCTTAATTTACATAAAGGTGGATCATTCAAATCTTTTTTATTGTGGATTACAAAAATTTAAAAATTTCTATCTTAGAACAATAAAATTTACACTTAATCCAATTCTAAAATATACACTGTTTAACAGTCCAATTCATACCTGGCAAGATAAGAATCTGTTTGCAAACGATTTGAAGTTTCTTCAAACCACTCATCGTAAAGAGAACTAACCCAAGATTCAGGAGGATTATTCCTACTGTTTCCTAAATATTCATGAGCTTCTAACAACAAGATTTCTTCGTGATTTCTAATTGCTTCACTTGGAGACATGCCTATAAAATTTATATATTCATTAATGTAATTCAAAATATTTAATGGTTTTAATATCTTAAATTATATATATTGGAAATACTTTTAAAACATCAATTAATCAAACTATGTTAATTTCACTAAAGTAATAATAAAACTTTCAACCCTTTTAAATTGAAAGTTCATTAAAGTTTTTTATCACAGAATTCAAATATTAAGTGTAATTACATGATGAAGATACAGTCAGACCTTGATTTAACGAATTCATCAGGACCAAACATTTTGTTATTTCTGGGTTATTTGTAATATCCCAAAAATACAATTTTTTTTGCATTTGCATTTTGCGAATTCCATAATAAGCAACTATTCACAAAATATCCCTAGTTAGAAATTACACACTTTTAAATTCAGCAGCTAAAAATATTATTAGCAAATTATTACACTCTAGTTAATTAGAAATTTTAAAATACTGACGAATAGATGTTTCACAATCTCCGATTCCTAGCATCATTTACATCCTGTTCCAAGAGGTCTGTTTTCACAGGTACCAAACATTGTAGTAGTAGTATAAGTAACAATTAAAAATGTAGCAACAACAGTTAGTAAATGTAACAAATGTAAAAATTTTGACTGCTTCAGTAAGGAATTTCCTGTCCTATTCAAAACTCGTGTAATAGATTACATTCAAGACTCATCTGCACCTACTAAGTCTAATAATGGGCTGTACCCTTTCCTGTCAAAACTTGCTGCTCACAAGAAAAGTCTTTTTTTCTGTTCTGGACTAAAAGGATATTCGTTTGAAAAGAAATCCAATTATTTATGTTCCAAACTAATATAAAAAAATTTTGGCTGTTGAAATAATTCATCAATTCAGGGTTTATTATTCGTTAAATAGAGGATTTTCGCCTTCATTTTAATCGGGGGGGGGGGGGTCATTACATCACAAACTTCGTTTAATAGGGGTTAGGTAAATCAGGGTTCAATGGTATTTTTTTTAAAAGAAAAATAATATTACATACCTTAAGCATATTATAATTTACTGAAAACATGATTTTTCTACCACAATTTGTAACTTAAAATGCTTTGGTAAAAAAATTATTCCATTAAGCAAAAGAAAATTTTTCAGTTATATAATTAGAAGAAAAGTTTTTAATGGATCTTAAAAATTTATGGCTACCCATTTACATACACGCTATTCATTGCAAAGATCTAAAGATCATTTCAAAAAGTTAACAAATGAAACATGGGATTTGGAAATGTACAAAACATCTAGGAAATAAATATTTTTCCTTTAGACAAGCAGAAATATAGCAAGAATAATAATAATAAAAATGGAGCAAAAATGACTCTTATTGTATTTAAAATATAATACAAACTACTGTTTTTTATCAAATTAACATAGTATGTGTGTATGTATGCATACTAACCATTTTCAAAATATTACTTCATATTGCAATTATTCAAATAAATTAAAAAACAGACAATACTCCTGTTTCCTTTTTCAAAAATTAATTCAGATAAAACTTACCTTATTAGAATATACTTTCTAAATAAATAATAAACAACCATTCACCTTACTAATAAAGGTACTTGCGTGTTAATCCATCGAGCAATAAAGCGACTAAGATTTTGTGCTCATTAAATTTTAAATAAATAAAATGTTTAACACTTATATCATTTGGGTGGTGGCTTGCTTATTCTTAAATTCCATATATTTCGGCAGATATAATGACAGTTGAATCTATGTCCCCCCAAAATCCAAGACAGATACAAAACAAAAATTTTATTAAAATTTGTACAAATTTAAAGCATTATAAAATAAAAAAAACCACTCACCAATCTTTGGAACTGAAATTTGCCATCCCTTTGTAGACTTCAAGACTGCTTATGATAGCATAAACGGAAAATTACTCATTGAAACTGTGCAAGATTTTGCATCGCTGACAATCTTATAAGACTCACTACTCTAACACTTAGTAAAATCATGCAAAGAGTTAAGATCCTGTGTGACCTCTCAGAACCAATGGAAATTGGAAACGAGGTAGACAGGACATTCTGCTGGCATGCCTACTCTTTTACATAGCATTGGAGAAGACAGAAAATCTTTTTGGCCAAGCCCACTGAAAGCAGAATTAGGGTAGGCCAAACCTCAGGTGGTTGAATGCCTAGAAAGGGGTTTTATAACCTTAACAGAAACTAATTGGAAGACTATGGCCTAAAAACGAGAGTACTGAAAGAAAATTCTTGAGAATGCCAAGGCCCACCCAGGGCTGTCATGCCATCAAAGAAGACTCACTAATGCACGAGGGTAACTGAAATTTTTGAGATACAGGCAGACAAGAAGTTACAAAAAAAAATTAACAGTTTAATTTGAAAATACAGAGTATTTTAACACAGCAGACAACTTTTTGATGACTTACTTCAAGTTGTTTAGCATAGCATAAATTTTAGACAAAAGAGAAAATGGAGTTGACTTGAGAACATTATCGTGCTATGATTTTCTATGATTTTAAAGCTGGATTAAATCAACAGGAATGCGTTCAACAGCTGTAATTAGCATTTGGTGATGAATCTCCATGTTGAGCTGCTGTATTAAGATGGTTTAAAGAATTTTGCACTGGTTGCAATTCTCTTCAGGATGAAGAACACACAGGAAGGCTGCGGTTGGCAGTAATCGCAGATAATGTGTCTGCCACACGAAAAATTTTAATGGATGATAATCACTGAACCTACCACATGATACAGAAGAAACTTAACACTGGATCCGCAGTCAGACAAAATTATTCATGAAAAATTACATACGAAAAAAGTAGTTTGCCGTTGGGTTCACCAAAATCTAATCGAGCACCAAAAAGGGGAGTCTGTCAGAATCAGTAAAGAAACCCTAAAATTGCTAAATGATGGTGGGCACTGCATCATCTCTAAAATTGTAACTGGTGATGAAACTTACATACCGTTTTTGACGTTCCAACACGTCAAGAAAGCAAAGTATGGGTCTTTGAAGATGATCCCATGCCAACAATGGTGAAAAGACAACGAGCAATGAAAAATAAATGTGTATGCCATTTTCTTCAGAAGTACGGGATTGGTCAAAGCCATCAAGTTGGGAGGACAGTAACAGCAAACTGGTATACCACTAAATGTCTTTCAGAAATTCTCCAAGAAGTTTATGTTAGGGGACTAATGTTTCGTCATTACAATGCATCTTCAAATAGAGCCGGATTAACAGTTGAGTTTCTTAAACAAAAACAAATTAAAGTGATAAAACATCCACCTTATTCTCAGGATCTTGATATTTGGTTATTTTTTAATATCGAAAAGAACTTACCTGGATGTTGTTTTCATTCCGGAAAAGAGATTGATGTGGCTATAAATGCATTTTTTTCATCAATTCCAAGAAATGAATGATTTGAGGCATTTAATCTGTGGAAAATTCGTCTACAAAAGCGCATTGATGCAAGAGTAGACAAGTTTGAACACTCCTAAAATTTTGTAAGTATAACTTTAAAAACCTAGGAGTATCTCAAAAATTTCAGTGACCTCGTATTAAAAATCCAAACTGAACTAAACTGTAAAATAACACCATTTCAAGTAAAGACATATTCATAACACATCCATCATCTAAGGTAAATAGATCCTCTAGTGTATAGGTTCCCAACCTTTTTTGAACAGCGCCCCCTTTTCTAGTGAATATTTCGATACCGCCCTCTCCCACTCTAGAGAAATAAGAGTGTACATAATACATGGTGAAAACAAGAGTTAAGTTTTAAAAAATATCCTATTACTAAAAGAATATATTTTTTAATTTCATTTTTTTCTAAAGCCGCAATTTTTTTACTTGCGAATCTGAAATATCTAATACCACAAATATATTTATATATATGTGTAATATTATATATTTTAGTCATAGGTCAGGTCTTGACTGACTTCATTCCAGAGTGAAAAACATGCAGGTGCTCAAATGATCTTTTCTCAAAGAATTAAGGCCTTTTCTTGAATAAAGGCTTATCACCAGTCAACAAAAGCATGGAGTCTAGTGGGGTGGTCTTTACTGGTTCAACAACAGCAGGTTGGAATTGAAACGCTACTGAATTTCTTCATTTAAAAGAGTGGAATAAAAGTTTTAGCTTACCTGTTATAAAGACAGGCGGGGGTTTCGATGATACGAAGTAATTCATAATAAACTATTGCTCTCAAAATAAATATATAAATTGATAGTTTCAGTCTTTGAAGAATCACACGTTAATTCCTGGTTTAAATAATTATATTTCTTGGAAAATAATTGTAATGAAATAAAGTGGACGAAACATTTTTCCAACTGCTCACAGACAAAGACAACACGTACACTACTGAAATTAAAATTTTCTATATCATTCACTTTAATGTAGGTCTGAATGTTAAGTCTTTCATCCACTTTCTGAACTATCGAAATATGTTAATTTTCGTACATGTGATATAGAAATGATTTATATACATACAATCAACATAAGGTAAACAGTATTAAAGTTTACTTTAGTTAGCATATAATCAGCATGTTTTTTAGTTAATTTGCCCAAGCCCCTCCTTGTCATCTCAATGCCCCCTAATTTTCTCTGGGTTTTTTACTGCCCCCCTAAAAGCCTCAAACACCCATAAGGGGGCGTTATCGCCCATGTTGAGAACCTATGCTCTAGTGCATCTTCACTTTTGTTGAGAAACTCATTATAAAAATTCCATTTTGTATCTAGTGAATCAATTTCCAAAGCATTATCAACATTCAATAACAAATCATTCTTAGAACCATCCACAGAACATTAGAAATCCTACATTTTTTTTAAACATTTTATCACTGTTTTCCTTTTCAATTTTCCCCATGATACACGGCACATTAAGTAATGCAACCAACATAGCTCCACCTTCCATATACAAATTTTTTCCACTCATTATCCAGTTCTTCCATTGTTTGCACTTGTGATCCTTGGATGATTTATTCAGAAAGATATCTAATAGTATTAACGACAAAGTTAACCCACTTAGTAGAGCCGCAATCTAAGCATTATTCCAACAATGTTTTTTTTTATTTCTAATGGCAGATTGTGAACAGTTACAGCAAATATTAAGAATAAAAGATAAAAATACAAAAAAAAGCTGAAACAGAGTTCATCAATTTAACATCTCTAGCCTCCCAGTAACGCTCAGCGAGAAAAGTCTTGTGCACCAGCAGGGTAGCGTACAAGATTTGCAGAGTACATGACCTCTCCAGAGCTTCAAAAAGTGCATATCGGAGAAGGGACAGCTTTGAATCTTTACATATGGTTCTGCAGGCAGTCATGTCCGGTGGCTAGGCACAATTCAGCACCCCTTCTATGCCTTGAGCCATTACGCAAATTCAGAATAGCATTCCACCAAGACTTGTGGGAAACGCGGTTGTAGAGGTCTTCCTGAGCACAGGCTATGATTAATCTTTTAATCAGATTTTTAATGAAATACGGCATTGGACGAGAAACATTCTGTATGACAAGAGCACTCTTTTTAGACAGGAAGTCAGCTTTCTCGTTACCTGGAATTCCACAGTGGGCAGGAACCCACTGAAGGACTATAGTTTTCCCAAGTGATGATAGGTTTTTAAGATAATGGCGACAATCCAATAGGTCCTGTGTTATGGGATTGTTATCAGAAACAATAGCCAACAGAGCAGCTTTGGAATCGCTGGGGATAACAGTTCTTGCAAATTTTTCCAAGTGGCAATGCAATTGTGACAGAGCTGTGCAAATTGCAGCAATCTCACCATCAAACATAATATCTCATCCCACAGGGACATACAAAGAAAAAATTTTGGAGAAAACTCCAGCACCTGCATTAGGGCTATCAGACAGGAGAAATTTATCGGTAAAGATACGAAGCCCCTCTGGTTCAGAGTAAAGAACATTTGCTACTTTAAGAGGGAGGGCTCTCAAAACGAAGGGTCCGTACCACTTTTAGTTACCGTTTGACCCAAGTCAAGATTAATCCTGAAAAGTTTCAATTTCAATAGATTTTGTGGTGGAACGAGTAACTCTGGTTCATGACTCAAATCAAGAAAAATTTTTAACTAAAGAACTCCCTGTAGAAAGCCTATCTGGGTCTGTAGATTTCTAGTCAGGTCTTGACTGACTTCATTCCAGAGTGAAAAACATGCAGGTGCTCAAATGATCTTTTCTCAAAGAATTAAGGCCTTATCTTGAATAAAGGCTTATCACCAGTCAACAAAAGCATGGAGTCTAGTGGGGTGGTCTTTACTGGTTCAACAACAGCAGGTAAGGATTGATTTTGGATTTTTTTTCAGAGTATTGAGTATATTTTTCCCGGTCACAACAAGTGGTTCACAGCAGTAAGTCAAAAGGGGGAGAATGAACAAGAGAGATAGGTTTGGAGCAAGGTTTGTCCAGAACAGCCCATCTTGCTCCAGCAAAGCCTTTAAGGGCTCTAATTCTCTTTGTGGCACAGTTGGAAATCTCCATTAAATGGGGCTTCCATGTTAATTTGAGGACAAACGTCACTCCCAGATATTTAAATTTATCCTACAAGGGGATTTGAATATTTTTATATGTCTGTTGAAGATCCAAAGTTTGATGCATAAGTGAGAAAGCAAAGCAGTATGATTTATTTAAGTTCACCTCCATATTATCAAAATCACACCAAGCCTCCAAAGTGTTCAAAGTGGCAGATAGTTTAGTCTCTATGCTTCTCACTGCATTTTCTTTTTAAGAAACTGTCCAGAAGACCAAATCATCAGTGTATAAGAAGCATTTAACACCCAGAGTTTCTCTTATATTCAAAATCAAATAATTAATACAGATGTTAAAAAGAGAGCAGCTACTAACAGCTCCCTGTGGGAGGCCTGTTTCTAGGATCTTAGATTTTGACAGTGCATTACCGTACCTGGCAGGCCATTACCTTTAATACCTAGTTTTGTCAGCTTCAGTAGAGAAGGCACTACCACCATACATTGTCATAGGCAGACTTGAGGTCAATAAAAACTGTTATCAGTACCAGCATGTTTTCTAGACGTCCTTGACAAATTGGCTGAGGAGGGCAACATGTTATTTAGTAGATCTGGAGCTTCTAAGCCCTGCCTGTTCCTCAGCAAGTATAATCAACTAGTTTCTAAGTAGTAGTTAAGTCTACTCACAATTATTTTCTCCATAGCCTTCCCTGCAATACCAGTAAGCAATATTAGAATCCTTGTCCTTCTTATGTATGGATATAATGATAGAGGTTCACCATTCAGCCAATACAATACTGGTATTCCAAATTAGATTGAAAAATTTCCAAACAGTTTTAAATGCCCTAGGGCCAAGATGGGCGAGAAACTCGGAATGGATTCCATCTTCACCAGGTGATTTACCACAAGGAAGGCTTCGCAGAGCATATATGCTAATTCATCCTGAGTAATGGAGGCATCAAAAAATGAGTCAGTATTAGATTCAAATTCTGACTGTAGGGGTGTAGTTTTTTTGTTTAAGTCCGGATGAATGCATTTTTACGTAAGTGTTTTTGCTATTAGCACCACTGTAATGCTGAGCAAAAGCATTCGCTACAGAAGAGTCTGAAGAAAGTTTTTATTCTTCAACTTTGTTTAGGTGAGCCAACAGGATCATTCCTTAGGCTACCTACAAATTTAAACATTATCTTGACATCAGTGTGATCATTTATATTTGAAATAAATTCATTAAATGAAGATCGTTTAGAGCTACTTAAGGCCTTCCTAAAGCATGCAGATTGTTTTCTCCAAGCCTAAACATTGCAAGGGGGGGAGGTCAACTCCGCATTTCTTCTAAGCTTGTATCTCTTAGCTTTCAGTGAGGTCAGTTCATCTGTCCAAAAAATCTATATTTCTTTTGCCTTCCTCTAGGAATGGACCTCTTAGCACAAGATATTATTGTGTCTTTGATAGTTCTGTAAACTTTATCAAGATTTAGAGTAAAGTCAAGTTTATCATCGCTAAGGTCATGTTATAACAATTCTATAAAGAGACTTCTGTATACTTTGGTGGTCTATCTTGGCTGCAGATAAATTACCCAATATAAAGTAAAAACCTAAAATTATTGTTTAATTTTTTCACTCTTATATTAAAAAATACTCACTACCCATATCACAGAGTTTTACACAAAATTCATACTTAAATTTCTTATCAAATATTTGTTAATTTTTAGTATCCATAATAAAAAGTCTTATTTAACTCTGAAGTATAGAAAAACTTGCATGAAAAAAATTATTTAATATATTTTTTTTAATATTCTGTGTGATCTTCTCTTTTATCAGTTACACACATATGGGTATACATGTAAAATCTGTTAATAAATATCGCCAAACCAGAAAGATGTTCCTAAATTGTGCTAACATATTTTGATTGTTGTAAACTAGGTTGGAATTGCATTAACTTTCTTGGTCAAGAGAATTTTACACAAGTATATGCAATTTCTTATATGCATAAATATTGTTACAAATTTTGTGTAAAATAGTGTAAATAATCTGCATTTCGATGTGCAATGCATTTATATTATTCTATGTTATATTTATTTTATGTTAAAAATTGTAAAATTTGCAAGCAGCATTGTCCTTAACGTTATAATGGCGATTAAATGAAAAATTGGTGAAACCTTGGTGATAGAGCCAAGTTGGCATCATTTTTGTCAAACATTTTTAGGGAGTTCAGGACCCTCTGGATTCTTCTGTAAACTTGTGGAGAAATCCATTAATTTCAAGACCTATGACGCAAGCTGATCTTTCTCGAAAGTTCCACGAGGCATATAAATGGAGAAATACTCACCGAAACGAGTCAGTCTGGTTTTGACTAGCGATTTGTAAACTTGCCTTGACCATGAAGGCTAGCAATTAGCTCAGCTGTTCAATAGGACAAGCAGTGGTTGTTAATAATCTTTTACATATGTGTATGTTAGACACAGATAATTGTGTCTGAGTTCTGTTGAAGGTGTGAAACCCTTTCGATATTTATTCTGCAAATTTTGCTGTTGAATCCTGTATTTCAAGGATTGATTTTCGACAATAAATTCCCATCGCTCTTAAAGAACTGTCTTGTTGTTTGTGACTGATTTGCATAAAATTTTCAAACCCCGATCAACATAACAATATATTTAAAAACTAATGCTCAGAATGGATTATTAAAACTTATTGAGTTATATTACTGATTTATTCATAAAAAAAAATGAAGAAAGAATAAAGAAAATTGAAACCGAATCACAATTCCAAAAATTTACACACTTCTTCAAATTTATACATTAAAAATATTTTTTTCAATAATGAATACAAATTAATGTTTTGCAAATAAACTTACCTTGATTAAAGTATTCAATGAATGCCTTTTTTGTTTCTTCTGACTGTCTTAGAGATTCCATGCTATCAATTGAATGACAATGAATAAAACAGATTTGGATCACAGTTCTGTAGCCATATTTTATGAATGGGTCGTGATAGCATGCTGGTTTTCCACCTTTTAATATCCTCACTGATATAAAGGCTTTACACTTGAAATCTGATTCAGAATAATTTTCAGCATCCTAGAGAGAAAGGAAGCTTTAAAGGTAAAAAAATTTTAAAACATTTACATTTTTTGATATAGCAAAAAAATTATAGGTTAATGACTGCTTTTCTAAGTTGTCAGCAACACAAACATTGGTGATATTTTCTGATAAGATACATTTGCTTCAATCACAATGATAGAACAGAATCTGGTATGTTTTTACACACTGCAATATTTGGCTCCATGGTTCCTAAAACTGATAAGTACCAAAACTTCAGCATATTTACAATAATCTAAATACAATGCTAATTAAGCATAAATTATTGTTACGGAGTGACCGATCGTATAGTGGAGTTTTTAGTTTTTAACGATAGAACTATTTTAAGTAACCTTTGCAAATTTATAAAGTCAATATGAAAAGCACACTTCACACACAATGCAATTGAACTGAAGCAAGACTTAAAATAACTCTTTGATTTATTTAAAAACATTCAAAGCATTAGCTGCGAAGTCATGAATTGCAAGAGACATTTGAATTAAAAATATTATGAATTAACAACTTACAAAATCAACACTTTAGGGGAGAGATGGTAACTTCCTCGCTTCTTCAGTAGAACTGCAAGCCAACTGATTTCTTTTTCCAGAACAACCCTGCATTCTCACCAACAAAGGGCTGCTCCACACTGTACCACCACATTTGGCGCGTAGCGCCTAAAGTGCGAAACCTCCATTTAAATATGGGGATTTTTTTTGTTACGTTGTAACAATTTTATCTTTCTTTTTTAATAAAAATTGTCTCTTCTATAATTTTTTGCATATAAAATTAAAAACGTTGTACCTTTATCTACACATATAAAAGAGACTCACTCATTCATCATCATAATATCTCAGGAACTATTAAGCCTTGATTGAAATTTGACGGGCATGTTCCTTTCATAGAGGAGAGATTTACTAAGAACTGGTTTTGTGAAAATCAACCCCCAAGGTGGTTGAATGAAGGGTTAAAAGGCACACATTATAGATATAATTTCTGCTTTTAAACTATCGGATGAAATTTGGCAGGAATGTTTCTTTCGTTGAGTAAAGATCCAATACAAAAGGGGTTTTGCAAAACTCGAACCCCATGGGGGTTCCCAGGAGTTAAGGGGTGTTATAAATATATTCTTGTTTTTGAACTATTAGAGCTACAGACTTGAAAGATACGTTTCTTTCAAATGAAGTAGAGATCCATTAAAAATGGGTTTCGCGAAAATTGACTCCAAAGGGAGATTGTAGGGAGTTACTGGGGCATATAGATAAAAAAAAATCCTGCTTTTATACAACTAGACCAACTGCAAAGAAATTTGGTATGCATGTTTCTTTTGTTGAGCTGAAATCTGCTAAGAACAGGTCTTACCAAAATCAATTTTCAAGGGGGCTACAGAAACTGATAAAAAAAATTTCCATTTTTGAACTATTAAGACTAAAAATTTATAGTAGAGATCTACTAAAAATGGATTTTGCAGAACTAAGACTTAATAATAAGAATTTGCACATATAGATATACACTGACAAGGAAAAAAAGTGCAACACACACAAAAAATTATTGTACAGTAATGAAATTTAGACAATGCACTTGTCTAGTTAACATGTTAAATTGATTAAATTTTCAAGATAAGCTCAAGAAAATGCATTTCAAATGTGAAATGCTGTTATATTAATAGTCAGTGTAACCTCCAGAATTTTGAATGCAAGGCTGCAAGCGTGCATGCACGCGCCAAATGTTTCTTTGTGGTATAGAGTTTCATGCTTGTTGTACTTGTTTGTGTTAACACTCGGATGGTCGGTACTGGCTGTGGATTATGCTGGAGTTGTCATTCAAAGATATTCTATATGAGCTCAATTGGAGACAGATCTGCTGAGCTTGCACTCCAAGGTAAAATGTCAACACTTTGTAGAGCACCTGGCATTACAACAGCGGTGTGAGGGAGTGTTATCCCGTTACAAAACTCCCCCAGGTGCTGTTCATGAATAGCAGTACTAAAGGTTGAATAACCAGACCGACATACAAATTTGCAGTCAATGTGTTTGGGATAACCATAAGAGTGCTCCTGCTGTCATAGGAAATTGCTCCCCAGACCATGACTTTAGGTGTAGGCCACAGACAACACAACAGATCTCCACTCCGTCCTCCAATGAGCTGCTAAGACACCACTGTCTTCCTAAACACAATGGCTAGGAGTCAGTGGAATACACGCTACACAGCACCAGGCTCGGAGCTGTCCTTGAAGTAACTGATTTTTAACAGTTCGTAGTGTCACTGTGGTACCAACTGCAGCCCAAATTTCTGTCGTGGACAGTGTTGGGAAAGCCATTTAATTTAGATCTCATGTCCCTTCTATAATCTACATAAACACGTGAGTTGCATGAGAACTTTTTATTTGCATGTTCTTCACAAATGAATATGCATATTTACAGTAGCCCTGCCAATAACGTCATCGTAAGACTTATTTGTCAATGACGTCATTGTGTTGCTGATTTATTGTGTACTTCGCAGTAACACGTGTGAAGTTTAATTATTTTTTTTTGGTAGAATACATATTTATTCGTTCTTGGTGATTTGGAGGACGGTTGTATGATCATGTAAATATTACGCTTTTTAAACTAGTCAGATAAAAATCTTTAAATTTTTTTTTTTTGCCTTATCAATACTGAACTTTTAAACGCAATTTTTTAAGTTGATCATAGTAATGACACACAATATGATGCACCACAGCTGTATGCTGAATACAGTGGTCTTTTAGTAATGCCACCTGGCTGCCCAGAACCCGGTCTTTTCGAAGCAGTACCATCCCTTGACCACTGCACCCAATCATGCACAGTGGATACGTTCCGGCCAAGTCTTTCTGCAATATCATGGAAAGAAAATCCACCTTCCGGTAGCCCTAGTACACAGCCTCATTCAAACTCAATGAGCAGTTGATAATGGCTTCTTCGCCTTCTAAAAGGCATTATTGGCTAACATCAATATGTCAAGTTTCACAGACAAATAACACTCACTAAATTTACAGCATGCATTTAAGCAACCCTGATTTGCAAGTTCTGAGTGTTGTTCCTAGCGCCACACTTAAGTGCAAAGCGCGAAATTTGAATCAATGTCATCTGTCAAATGTATAAACCCGCCTAACAAATTTTGTTTTGCTAACACGTCTTTTTTGAAGTTATACTTCTTTTGGCACGATAGGGAAAAATGTGATGAGAGTAAAATTTTCGACGTGCGTACACACCTTCATGACATTGATGCGCGTGCACACCCTCGTCTAATAACTTTGAAAGATAATGAGGCTATATGGATGTTGATCGAATTGGCGTGCCCCCTCCCCCATGTATTTGATATCCACCTGCTTGTGGTTGGGAAAGGGGAGGGCTTGCACACTAAACTATCTGTCCACCATGTTATTCCTATGGGGTAGGGAATTTTCGAAAATGTCATTTTTTTGGTGCTAGGGAGACTGATATTTGGGGGATCATAATAACTTATGTTATGAACCATATCTGTTGGGAGGCATCTCCCCCCCCCCAAAGAATCCCCCCTCTACAGCGTTTTGGCCAATATCTCGGCACCCAAGCCTCACAGTCCCTTTGGACCTGGCTCAAGAGATCCCTCTCTGTCTGCTCTTCCAGTTATTATAATTCCATGCTCATAAAGCCATTTCTTCCACAGTTTTTAATTATTTTAAACTTTTTAAATTTGTTTAAATTCACAATATTTTGGCTCCTGTCTGAGTCTTGGACTTGAGACTTGAACCAGCTGTTCCACTCGTGGAGGTCCATCCAGTCATCTACTTCATTCCCATTGTGTAGGCATGGGGAGGGCTTAAGCACTAAAATATCACGCTCCCACGTTAATCCTACGGGGACTAGAAAAATTTCACCCCCCCCCCAAAGAATTGAGCTTGCGACTCGATTTTTGGAGGTCCGCCATATTTTCCTATTAGCGCAAGCTTTACGTGGAATTGGCCCCCTCCGGTGCTCCCATCCCTACAGGGCTTCTATAGTAATAACTCGAATCTTATGCTACCTTGGTCGACCACACCGGCTGGATTCGACTGTTTGCCCTATGAGCATCCTAGATATATTTTTTTCAGGACAATAGCCCCATTTCTTCACCCATATTTAACATTTTAAAATTGTTTTAAAGTTTTTTAAATCCTGCATATCTCCAAGGAATTTTGAACTTCGTTAATGAAACTTGGACCATAGGTTCTCCTCGTTGAGCTATTTCATCTGTTATAATTTATGTGTAGATAGTGGGCCTAGGGGGGCGTTATCACTAAAATTAGAGTCTCCATGTAATTCCAATGGGGTTCAATTTTTTGATGACGTCATGATATTACAGAGAAAGAAGGATGAAACTTTGGGATCACCTACTACTCTGTGTATTGTTGGGATGTGTATGTGACCATTTACATCACAGTTACTTTCACCTCCCAAGGTGGCCGCAGTGGCCGAGTGGTCTAGGCATTGGATCATGGCTAGTTTGTCATGGGTTCGATCCTAGTACCACTAAAGATCCGCCGTGTAGGGGAGCGATGCACGTTAAATCTGTCGAGAGCTCAAACGTCCTCCCGTTGGTGTGGTGTGGTAGTTAGGAGAGGGGGTGCCAGCTCAGGTGTCATCCGCGTCACTTGACCATGGTTCAAAATTACGCGGACCGTCCCCAAAAGCCCTCGTGTAGCTGAACAGTGGGACGTTAATATTTATTCATTCATTCACCTCCCAAGGGGAGTTAGTTTTGTTTTCCTTTCCAGAGCTAGTGCCACCTCATTTGCAACTACAGACTCCAAACCAGTTCGAATGGATTCCTCTTGTGTTTCCCCACAACTAGGCTGAGTTTCGAGTAGGTGGGTGCCCTGCTTCTATTTTATTTAATTGTTTTAAATGTTTTAATTATTTTAAAATTACCACAACTCGGGGGCTTTTCAGGTGGATGTCTTAATTTTCTCGGGAACGATCCCCCCCCCCCCCCGAGACATTCAATATGAGGTCTCAGGTGTCGCATTCAGTTCATCTCATCTCCTCACCCCCATGTTATTGGTTCAATTGTCCCTGTGCGGGGGTGTTTAAATTTATTTAAATCGTGATTATCTTGGGTTTGGTTGATCCAATTGACTTAAGGTTGGTATCGTTCAACTCTGCTCGTGACCGCCTTTTCTCCTTGGCCCAGCTTGCAAGCTAGAAAGATTTTTATTAAAAAAACAAATGCAATACTTTTTACAATCTATAAAGTACCTATAACAAGTTGATTACATTTAAATATTGTTTCAGAATATATTTTTCTAATAGTGGAATGGGGTTCCCCCAAATGCCTGGTAGTTCGTAGGACTCTTCAATTCAAACTATGTTCCACGGAACCCTGGGGTTCCACAAATCACAATAAAAAAAATTGAAAAGAAACTTATAAATATGTATATTAAATGAATTCACATTCTCTATGAAATTTGTATAATTACAAGTATCTAAAGTGCATCTTATTCATTAAAACTGAAAATTTTATTTATATATAATAACTATTTTGCAAAATTTTTAACAGTCCATTTTTTTAATAATGTAGAAATAATTTTATTATGATGTTTAAATAAACTTTATTTAACTAGATAATCCGTTAAAATAAAACTTTCAATGTACTAAATACCTTTTTTCTATTATTAGTGCCGTTTTTTCTACAAACGAAGAATAACATTTTTAGAATGATTTTTATCTTGTTACGCCAAAGAAGTGTAACTTATTATGTGCATACATAAGTATACACACACTTTTTTTTTGTGTTGGGATTTTGTTTCCATCAATGTGTAAACTTATATTCATACAACATCATGAAATACTCAGCAAAGTGGGCGGGTAACAGCTAGTAGAATTATAAGCATAAGAATTTTATTAGTTTTTAAAGAATTTGCAACAAACAACAAAAATTTAGTTACAATAAATAACATTGAAAACAATTCTTTTCAGTAAAATCTATTTCCCTCTAATCAAAGTTGTTAAAGACTAATCCCAAGCTAACTTTTTTGAAATATCACTCTATAAATTATGTATTTTTAATATAATTCAATGAAGTTTAAATTTGTACTTATTCTTAAAACTATTATTTTATAAAGCTACATAGTACTTTTTGAAATTAAAGAAATCATAACAGGGGTGAATCTTTATTTATATGCTACTTTTTAAGCCAACTGGGTGGTGTAGTTGGTTTGTCACTGGCCTTGTACACGTAAGGTTGCAAGTTCAACCTTGACCCAAGTCGGTAGATTTTTATGATGCAGAAAATTGATAAATTCCATGTCCAAAAATAATGTGGGATGTTAAAGATCCCCAGATTGCCTGTTTGACTCGGGTGCTCTAAAAAAATTAAATTCTCAGTATGGTTTCGAATCATCAGCGCTCAAGTGCCTCCCTCTAGGAAGAAAACTGGGCATCAAAATTACATTGTGGCAAATGCGATTGGTATTCCACCTATAAGTGGCACACTAAAAAGTGATATCAGTTCCCGGGGAATGTACTAGGTCTGTAATGGTAAATACCAATCTGCAGCCCCATTGGAAATTTTAAAAAATTTTACTTTTTAAAAGTGAGATTATTTGAATATTCAAACTCAGTGCATCATAATGTGCTATTGATGACTTCCAACATCATTGCCAGAATAGAGTTAACAATGGGTACAATAAAAAGGTTCTGCTTGAGATGAAGCACAGAAATGTAGCAGATAAAACATTAAAGGCTAAATGATATGAGTATAGTATAAGTGAGATGTATGGAGATACTGTAGCTAAACTGATTGTGACTGATGAACTGACCAATTAAGGAACGCAATAAAAATTTGACTCAAATACACACACACACACACATATGCACATGTGTATTTAGTAAAATTGTGTTTTTAAGAATTGAAAATTTTCTTCTGACCACACAAGAGCCACTTGAAACATTTGCATAATGAGTATGTGTGCATCATTTGAGAAAGAAAGTAAACAGCATAATTTCCCCTCAAAACATTTTTTATACTAGAAAAATTAAAATATAAAGAATAGTAACTAAAACTACAAAATCAACAAATTCTAGTTTTCTAT
This sequence comes from Trichonephila clavata, assembly GCA_019973975.1. Lineage (NCBI taxonomy): Eukaryota > Metazoa > Arthropoda > Arachnida > Araneae > Nephilidae > Trichonephila > Trichonephila clavata. Next base: position 177,933 of record BMAO01024917.1, on the reverse strand, counting down.
GTGAATATATTTTAGGGAAGTATCACATTAATTTAATTTAGAAAGTTTTTAAAAGAAACTAAATATAGCAATTAAAGAAAAGTCAATTGTAATTCTTAGACAAAACACTATTTACAAAAGATAAATAAGAAATTCAATGCAATCAATAGTCTAATTTCTCGCTATTTTTTTTTACTTCTAAATAATGCAATTAATTATTGAACGTATTTTCCCAATCTTTCAAAATATATCAATTGCTGACTTAGACCTTATATATATAAAAAAAGGTAACAAAATATCGACAATAAAATGCAGTCTTTAAAAGTAATACTAGCTGCATGAAGCAGCATTGCACAAGCTTTCTCGGGTGTATAACTTTTTGATCATGCAAATCTTCCCTTCATCTCTCCAATGTCAGTACTTCCTAGTATGGGATATCATTAAAATTCCCTCCTTTCAAAATTTATTCCTCTTCTTTTCCTGACAGACAGGTTTCTTTTCCCTCCATTTAGCCTGGCATTGCACTGGTTTTTCCTGAGTAGTGTAAAACTTTTTTCCAATTTTTCCCAAGGATAAGATCTACCTTCAAATTTCTATTTTCGATAAATGATTTTCAAAAAAGAATACTGCTTTACTTAATAAAAAATACTTATTTAAATCAATAAAGAAAATATTCCTGATATAACGTATTACAAAAAACTAAGCATATTCATTATTTTAAAAATATTTAATTTTTTTAGAAAATAAAATAATGAAACAGGTACAGAAATTTAATTTACCAATCGTTAAATAGTATTAGCTTAAAAAAACATTTATCTAGTTTTATCCAGAAGAAAACAGACAATGTATAGTTTTATCATTACATAATTAATCTAGTAATGAATAATGGAAAACCTCATTGCTTTTTTTAAATATATATATTACTTCAAATACATTCACATTAAAAAATGAATTAAAAAATTCTTACCATTGGCTATTGAAATGACTGCTTATTTTTTTGTTGGAATGTTTGAATGCTAGATTAAAACTATATAACTATAAAGAAAGGACCATGGGAAAAAAATCATAGAACTTTATTCACATTCACTGTTGAAAACCCTTCACAAAAAAAAATAATACTATCTCATATATAAAAATATCTTCCAAAATTTTCCCTTGTATCTTTAAAGTGCTTCAATACACTATTTTTTAATAGCTCATTCTTTAAGAATAAAGAAATATATCAATTGTAATGTGTTAGAAAAAACAAGAATCAGAAATTTCTTAGAATTTAAAATAAAATGGATTCGAAATGTTCATTATTTAATAGAAACATTTCAACATTTTGAAGATTTTCTTTCAGTGGTTTCTTTCAGAACCATGAAAGTCATTCAAAATTCAGAGAATGGTTGATAAATAGAACCAATTTTTTAAGAATAATAAAAAAGTATCTGATGTTAGTTATTATAAAACTGAAAATATTCATTATTCTAATAATTTGAAATAAAAATCAGAAATGTTCATTCACCAATATATCATTACAAACCATTAGCTTAAAAAATGGTTCTTAAAATAAATCTAGTTCCATCCACAAGAACAGTCAATCTACATGATTATATGATTAAAAAATTTATGATGTATGAAAACACTTTAGTTTATAAAAAAAAATTATTATTAAGTAATGAATGAAATAAGTTATACTACTATATATATGTCACAAATAACTAAGGGGATGTTTGAGCAAGAATGTATTAATGTTTCTGCAGGGGAATTCCCCTTTCTCTTTAATGTGAATCAATGTTCTCTTTTTTTAAAAACATTTCTTCTACTTTTTCTCTTTAGAAGGGTTTATTTTCCTCCTACTTTGATTTGAATGATGAAAATCACTCAGGGCATATATATGCAAGTACTTTGCAGAATGGAAACCTCCATGAAGTTTTAAAAATTTTTTAAAGACAATTTTTAAATTAATGCTTCCAAACTTACCACTGCACAGTTAATTTTTAAACAAAAAATTGTAAGGAAAGAATTGCACAAATGAATCCTCACAAAAAGTCTAATGGATGGAAAACACTAAAACTTTTTTTTAAAATGCGTAATTTTTAAACAAATTCTTTAATTTTCAGTCAGAATATGGACAATAGAGTTTGACATTTGAAAAAAGTTTTGTGTAATTATTTTTATAACTGACAGTTATTAAATGTTGAGTTCAAATTTTGGGTATTTTTTTGAAAAATCATAAAAAGTAAGTTTTTAGAATGTAATTTTTCAAAGCACTGATTCTAAGACAACAAAGTGTGAACATATTTAGTACAGAAGCTCAAATGATCAAAACTTTGACTCACAGCTACAAAGAGCATTTGAAAAATTCTCTTCATAAAAACTCATTAAAATTAGAAATAAAGGCAAAATATCATTATTTTGTTTTTAAAAAATTACTCCATATACTGGTGAAATAAATGGTATGTCTGATTCCTTTTTTTTTTTTTTTTTTTTCTTTTCTTTTTCTGATTCCTATACAGAAAATAGAATTGAGGTTTTAAAATCAATGAGCAATTCTCTGGTCGTTCTTCGGAGTTCTCTGTGAGGTAAACTGCAAACAGGGGTAGATGAACCATGCTTTGTAACATGTGTAATTAATATTCTTTTAACTAATCATAATTTTGGAATTTAAATGGTCAAAATGGCTCCCTTGGTCATTTCCCGTCTTTTGGTACTTTCAAAACGTTTTCGCGTTCAGTGGTTCATGAGAATGAGCCTCTAGATCAGGGGTCGGCAACTTATGGCACGCATGCCAGATGTGGCATGCGGAGCAATTTCCAGTGGCACGCCACCACTCTACAAAATTATAAGATATATACTACATATAAAGCTAAATCGTTCTGTCTCTCCTTTCATCCCCTCCTACATTTTTATATAAAGGTTATTTTTCATTTTCGATTTTTTCCATAAAACGATTCTGCTGAATCAGCTTGCTTGTAGTTTGTATGCTTTATATAAAAGAAAACATCTTCTGTTTAAATGTGACTTACTATTAGCATTAAATATTCAACACAAATAAAAATTATTGAGTAATACTTGCAAAATTGAGAATCATTCATCACAGCTCTGTAAATAAAAAAGTAAGTAGTTTGTCTTTTACCCACCAAAAGTTTGGGCACAGACTGAAAAAGAAACAACAAATGTCTTAGGTATAAATCAAAATTCTGCTTAACAGACGTTTTCCATCCAAAATATATTAAACAAAAATAGTTATTCTATCAACATATTTAACTTGGACTGGAAATAAATTCCATGAAAAGAAAACAGTGGGTTAATTAGGCAATTGAATCAGATTTCATAACAAAGGTCTTTTTTAACTAAATATTAAGAGAAAATGTAATTTTTTAAGTGTTGTGAAAAGAAGAAGTCATAATTATTTTATGTTTTACTTTTGGAGCGAATTAAGCTAATAGTAATAGATATTAGAAAAAAATTTGTATGTTTTCTAATTAGTCAAGAGATATACGAATACCCAGTATGAATTCAGTCGAAAGTTAAATTTAGTTTGATGCACGATGTGATTTTTTGGTCACTTTTAACTTTGTCACGTTGTTAGTTTTATTGTGAAAATTTGTATATTGTTTGTTTCATCATTGTGCCAGTTAATAGTTACATATTGAATCAAATGGCGACTAAAAAAAGAAAGCTTGATGTTCGCGATTTCCAAGATTCTTGGTCTAACGAATTTGGATTCATACAACAAAAAGATTGCGCTGTATGTGTGCTATGTTGCGAAAGTATCGCATGTCGTACGTCAAGTGTACAAAGATATTTTCAAACTAAACACCAGACCACATTTAAGAATTCTGATGAGAAATGTGAAATTTTAGAAAGAGCTATTTCTGGATATAAAAAGGAAATTACATTTTTGTGTCAAACAATTGGAGTCAAACCAAAAGCGACAGAATGTAGTTTCGTCATTGCTCATTGTTTAGCAGTCAAAGGAAAACCTTTTACAGATGGCGAACATATAAAGGACACATTTTTAAAAAGTGCTGAAATATTGTTCAGTGATTTACCTAACTTGCAAACAATACTATCACGAATTCAAGAAATACCTGCTTCTGCACGAACTGTTGAAAGAAGAATAACATAAATGGCAGAAAATGTAACTGCGAAACAAAATTCAGGTTTACAAGAAACTGTTGCATTTAGCATTGCTCTTGATGAAAGTAAAGACGTGAATGATGTTGCACGCCTTGCAGTAATTGCACAATATTGTGATAAAAATCGAATTTATGAAAAATTATGCAGTATGATTCCTCTGTCTGGTACAACTGAAGGGCAGGATATTCTTTTTTCATTTATAAATCATTTTGAAAGAAAACATATTAATATAAATAAAATATTTTGTGTAACTACTGATGGCGCTCCTGCAATGGTTGGCAAGGAAAAAGGATTTGTCAAACTTCTTGAAAATCATATTGGACATAAAATATTGAACTTCCATTGCATAATACATCAGGAAAGTTTAGTTGCCAAAATTTCATCTCAGCGCTTAATTTCTGTAATGAATACTGTTGTTAAAATAGTTAATTTTATAGTGTCTTGATCTTCATTAGTACACAGACAATTAAAATCTCTTTTAGAAGAAATGGAAAGTGAATATGGAGATCTTCCCTTGTACAGTCATGTCCTTTGGCTTAGTCGTGGTAATGTATTGAATAAGTTTGTGTCATGCATGAAGCACATTAAAATTTTTCTTAATGATAAGGGACAACATTTTTCCGTATTAGACGACAAGGAATGGTTATGTAAATTGATGTTTCTGACAGATATAACTAAACATCTCAATGAACTAAACTTAGGATTGCAAGGAAAAAGTCAAAAAGTACTTGAACTTTTTGAATATTGGAATGGCTTTGCTACAAAATTAAATATATTTTCCTGTGATATTAATACTAGTACCTACAAATACTTCCCAAATGTTTAAGCGCTTGCAAATACATCAACTGTAGACAAAGATGAACTTCAAATTTATGTTGAAGCACTTAAGGAGGAGTTTTCTAAAAGATGCAAAGACTTTGAAGCTTGTATGCCCATGTTTTCTTTTCTAATCGAACCTGATTTAATAGACCCATTAATAATCCCATTCGATTTGTCAATTTTTGAGTGGATGGAAACTGATAATTTTGAAATGGAACTTATTGAATTAATATCTTCAGAATTATAGAAAACAAAATTTACGGAGTTACGGAAAAGTTTGGAAGATAACTCTAGCAATAAATTGACAGCTATTTAAAATTGCTGGATGTCATTGCCAGAAAGATTTAATTGTTTGAAAAAAATAGCTTCTGCCCTGGTTTCCGCTTTTGGTTCCACATATCTATGTGAAAAAATTTTTTCTCATATGAAATATATTTTGAGTCCACAAAGAAATTGTTTAACTGCTGAACATTCTGAATCCTGTGTCAAATTGAAAGTAACGAATTATACCCCTGATATTGCGACATTAAGTAGATCTCTGCAGGGACAAGGTTCTCATTAAAATTTTAATTTTTTATTTAACTTTGCTGCATGAATACTTATACTTTATGTTGTTTATTTCTAGTTTCATAAATATTTTTAAGAATGCATAATATATATACAATTTTAATTTTTGATTTATATTAAAGAACAGTCATATTTTAAGTTTTCCTTAAAAATTCTAAAAATATACATATTTATATGCACAGTTTTAATATTTGTATTTATATTGAAGTAATAGTTGTATATATATATATATATATATATATATATATATATTATGTTTATTTTTATGTCAATAAATATCTTTAAATGATGCATAATTAGCATATAAGTAAATTTGTATTTTTGGCCTCTATTTTTCCTAATTCTGCATATATTGTGAAATTGTTTCAAATACTTGCTATTGCTTGGCATGCTGAATCATGTTGGTAGGTTGGTTTGGCACGCCACAGCTGAAAGGTTGCTAACCCCTGCTCTACATAAACAAATACATTTGCTTGTTTACCTACAAATTTTAATAGTGTAGACTAATTTTATAACATTTTAACCTCAGAGAAACATACAGGTACAAAACTTACATTTTGATTAAATACAATTTCATAATCATAGTGATATAACTTAAAATACAAATAAAGAGAAAAATTACATATGAATTTTGATAACTCCAAGTAATAATCTATCACATCTATTAATCTTTTCTTTTTGGTTTCACAGTGTGATTATTTCAATTTCAAACTGTTTATCTTGGCATCCCTGATGCAATGAAATAAGGAATAATTTTGATACGTTCATGCCCTACTTAAAATTAACACATTTTTAAAAAGGCAAGTGATTTTTTAGAATAAATATTTAAATGTTCTTTTAAAACAGAAATATGCAGATGTAAGATTGTTTTACAGTTTGTATCAAACTTGTAGAGAACTGTTTGTTTGGGAAGTATGATGAGTTTTTAAACAAATTGAAAGCAAAATGGACAATTGAATATTTTAATAAGTAATGTTAATATCTCATTCCTATTCAAACTGAAAGATAGCTGAACTGAAAAAAAATATTAAACAGCATATGTTTGGACTCAATGCTTATTAATTAAAGATAAATATACAACATTTTAAATACTGTACATGTATCATTAGAAAACAGAACTTTTCTTTTAGAGGAAAGGTTCAGATTTTTAATTTTTTGAATCATGGTTTGAAACAAAGCTTTAAAGAAAAATTTAATAATTGCCGAGAATCAGAGACCCCTGAGTATAGAATTAATTTTACAATCTTCTAATTACAAACATAGCACCTGCATTTCAGTGCTTTAAAATGTTCATTTGCACATTAGTTATAATTTAAAAAATTATAGTAGTGCTATCAGCAATCTGGTGTCAAACTACAAGGAGAAAACTGAAAATAATTGGAATGTAAATTCACTAATTATACAAATTTAGAAAGAAAATAAATGAAAATATAATTTGACTATTAAAAACAGCTATTTTATTTTTTAAATTAACTAAGAATACATAAACATACTTTTTAAACTGAGCACACTTCATAAATTTGTTAATTTTCTCTTATCAATTTAGAAAATAAATTTAACATTTACAAGTTATTCCTCTTAGGAGTAAAAATGTAAGAAAAAAAATTTCATCTTAAAATAGCATGGTTTTATATTTTCTTTTAAAAAATATGGTGAAGTATTCAGTCGTGTTCATATGCATTCTACAATATAGTTGAGCCAAGTTGAATAATATTTGCTCTTAGTTGCTGCATGCACATAATTATTTTAAGTTTTCACAAACAAAATAAAACTCATAATGCCAATAAGAGGTATACAAATTTATAGCATTTTTTGTTTTGGTATCATTTAATGCAACCCGTATTTTCAATTAAATGACAGTTTAATGAAAAATACACAATTTAAAATCGGTCAAACCAATAATCTTACAAAATGGCTTCAGGTTAAAAAATTTACAACGAAAACACTCAAGAAATTAAAGAATTTGCATTTTAAGTGGCTAAAAAAATTATCTTACTTCATATTTTCTTTTTTTTGCATAAGAGGAACGATGACAAACGTAATACTGATTCAGAACCGTATCCTCGGAAATTTTGCTTTGTCTTAATAACCAATCGGTATTGGAATTTTCTTTGAATCGTTCGAGCCATTCCCTAAAATCGTCACTATTGTTCAAAGCGACACGTAAATCACATTCAAAATTTTGGTAATCGAGTTTTTTTTCCTTAAGGATCTTATATTTAAAATTCTTAGGGAAATATCTATTAATCATATCCGACCCGCCATCACATGCATCCATATCCAATATGTTGACAAACAACAGAGAAGTTACAGTTAAATTTATGTAATTGTTGTTGACATACAACGCGAGTAAATTATCAGGAAAAAAATATTTTAAATAATGGCTATGACTTTTCACACTAATGCCTCTAGAATGTATTTAAATGTTTTTCTTATACTGTGCCATTCTTTTGTAATTTAAGATTGCATTTTTCATACTTTCATATTTTTAGTTCATAATTTTTTTGGCAACAGTGACTTTCGCGCAATTTTTAGAGAAGTTAAAGGATTTTGTTTTTATTGTAATCACAATTTGTGGAATGGTACTTTACCAATAAAGAGTAATTTCGAAAATCATGATGGAAGTTGACCAAAACAATCACAACGATGACTCTTTTGATCCTAGTGTTTATCCAGATTTATTGCCAATTTATTATAGGCGATTATTTCCATTTTCATTGTATCACAAATGGTTAAGATATGATGATGGTAAAATATTTTCTGTTTTCCAAATTGAGATTGCTAAGTACAATTTTAATAAACATGCATTTTGTATAATTTTGAATTAAATTTTTTTTCAGATAAATTATTTGTAAACAGAGAATTCTCATTTACTCTCAAAGATGATGTGTATTTGAGATATCAGTCTTTCAAGGATGAGGAAGATATGAAGAAAGAAGTCATTCAAAAATGTCCGTTTAAAATCGATGTAGGAGCCGTGTATTCATGCCGAGTAAGTTCTATGACATAATTTCCTAATTAATGTTATGATTTCTATTTGATCAACATTATTATTTTCAAGTTTGTTGACTACCTTTGAAAGAAGAGTTTTATATTAAAAAAAAATGTGTAAGTAGCTAGCGTTGATTTTTTTTAAAAATTAAAAGTTTGTTAAAGATTAAAGTTTTTTTTTTTATACTTACGTATTATTCCAAACATATTGGCGACATTATATGAAACAAAGCACATGATTGCCAATTCAGCACTTATAGCACATGTGAAATTGAAGTTGCCAACATGGCGAGTTATCTTGAATGTTGGTATTGCTGCAATAGTACGTAAGTACCATTTGTTCTAATAAAGGAATGCTAATATATAAATCATGCATAATAATATTTTATTGAATAAATGTAAAAACTGTGATTTCACCTAGTTAATTTTGATTTATGCCTTTCAACTCCCTCTAAAATAGCTCACAAATTAAATTCCTGTTGCTTTTTTTTTTGTAGCCAAGTGATCAAAGAACGGCTTCTAACTTTTATCCATCAGAAAAAGAACTCGTTTTTGATATTGATATGACGGATTATGATGAAGTTAGAACTTGTTGCAGTGGTGCTGATATATGCAAAAAATGCTGGCCATTCATGACAGTTGCTTTAAAGATTTTAGATAGAGCATTAAGAGGTAATTGTTATCTTATTTTATAATGCATGAAACTGAAATTTAGAACTTGATGTTATAAAAAAAATCTTTATTTCGCTTCAGCTTACCATTTGTCATTTGTAAAATAATCAATTCCTTATCATGGCTGTAGTAGCCAAGTAGTGACCGGCATTGTTTCTGTTGAGTTGGGGATTTGAGTCCTGGGCCACTAAAAACCTGCTGAGTTGAGGGTTGGCACACTTTCAATCTGTTAAGTCTAAAAATCCTCTCATTGGCATAATGTTGAAGTTTGGAGAGAGGGATCCTAGTTCAGGTGTTATCCTCATCACTTGACCATGATTCAAAATTAAGAGGTCCTGCTACAATAGCCCTCACATTGCTTCAAAGAATAACAATTATATAATGTATGCATCTTAAATTTTTTGCAGTCTGTCACTGAAGCACAAGTGAGGTAAAAGTGCACTCATGTCCAAAATTAAGGTCACAAGCATAAAATCTGTGAAAATTGACTGTGTTTCTGCGAAATTTAGCTTAGAGACATATTACAATGTGAAAAATAATATAGCAGCATAACAATGTGGAAAAGATTTTAATTGTGAATTCATACACAGAGATACAGGGCATATCAAAAACTATAAAGCCGTGAATCAGAGGTAAAGTTTTACCTTAGGAAAAGTCTGTATAACATGTATTGTGACTACTGTGCACTATTATCCAAACCTCACAAAGAACTGCCACACTTTTTATGAGGGTGTCAATAAATGTTTGTGGAAACAAATCACATTCTTCCAAAAGAGTGATTTTTAACTCCTGGGAGAGGAGCTATGCTGAGAAATGGCACTTCCTAAACCATCTCAAGCATGTTCAATGGGAATGAGATACAGAGACCTCAAGGGCCAATCCATACAGTGAATATCCTTTTATTAAAGAAACTCATCAACAATGTGAGCACTGAGTGGCCACGCATTATCTTCTGTAAAAATTTTGTCCTGGCCCCATACACCCCAAAATAGTTTCACATGGGCTTCAAATTCTTCATGCCTATAGCCCTGAGTGTAGTACCCTGATGTGCAGTAGTGTACAACTGCTCAACATTATTCAGCTCAGATAAAGATTTCTTTGCTACCAAAATTGTCAATTTTTTTTTATGTAGGAGGGATAAAATTGAGCTCCACTTTCTCTGTAGATGAAGACTCAATGAGACTCACTCTTTCTGGTGAATCTCAATTCATAACTGAAAAGAACCCGCTTTAATTCTCGTGGTGTCCACAACTGATATTTTCGGCTCCCCAATAACCACTCTTTACAGTTAAATGCAGTCAAAGGGACATACACAACTAAATGCCAGTGTAAAGGCCAATCTCTACTAAATGTTTGTTTGCTTTTAAATTCTTCTTACAGACCTAACAAGCAAGGTGAGGAGCCAGTGTCCACCTATGTCATCGTGCACTTAATGCCAAGTAGCAATCCTATGCAGGTGTCATGTGCTGTTGCTTGGTTGACATTCTTTGTAAGAGTACTACTTGTTTGGAATTGATTACACTGCCAGGAGACTCCTTTAGAGGTCACTTATAACTCTCCAGCCAGCTTCACTTGAGGCTCTCCATCTCAAAGCTCTTTAGCAGTTATTAGAACTCATTCTCACTGCAGACAAACTTTGTTTGCTTTAGTGCAGTATTCACAAAACTGTAGGCAAAAATCCCAAATGCATAAATGATCTCAATCCAGGAATTCTGCAAAAGTTAATGCTAAATAACTTCTTTTTCTAAGCCGAGAGTTGATATTGTACTACTCATTCTTCAAAATATATGAAATACAAATTCTATCAATTTTACATATAACAATTTAGAATTATGTTGAGAAACATGCATGGGGCCTTAATTTTGGACAAGAATGCATTTATTTAGTGAATTCATACTGGAGAGTGAAAAAAAAATTCATTGAGACAAACAAAATAAGTATAGATTTATTATGATTTAACTGAATGACCAAAATCTCATGAAATTCATATCTAACATTCAATGTCTTAGTAAAATGATCAATTATTCTTTTTATATTATGTCTTTTAATCTTTTTTTTTTTTGAAGAAGAAGGGAAAAAATGGGGGGGGGGAATAAGTGTTATTTTTTTTAACAAAATTTCATGTTAAAAACTAAATTTTGCAATCAAAAAAGCAAATTAAAAAATCTTAAATATGCCTAGATATATATAAAACACTTCCTGTCATGTGTGACAAAAGATATATTGATTTTCATAAAAATAAAATTTTTGATGTACTACCAAAATAAAATTGACATGAGAACAGTGTATGCAGGGGTGTAATGGAAGATAACAGCCCCCTCCCCCCTGCAAAGTCAGATTTTGGGCCCCAAGCCAGATCTTACAAAGGATTGCAAAACCATAACACCAGGCTTTGGACTCCCTAGAATCCTAGTACCCCTCTCTCCACACCACAATGCGGTGTACATTACACCACAGTCTGTATGTCCTAATTAGAATTATCTCTTTTCTTTATAGTTTAAATGAGTTTGTATTTACTGTAATCAATATTAACCTTTTAAACACTGCACTATGATTGAAAGGTAACAAACTAAATTTTGATGAAAATCAAATTAAAATTGGAACATAAAATCTATAAAAGAAGAGAAAAAAATTTAAGACTTTTAGCATGTTTCAAAAATGGAACATTGGCGGGTACCTTTTAGTTTTTTCACACGTTTTTTAAAAGTATTACCAATGACATTTTAATTCTAAAATCAATTGTTACATACATTTTTAAATAGTATATTAACCCCTTCTCTGTCGGATTTTTTTTCGAATTTCCGGTCCAAAAAAAACATTTATTTTTATTGCTGAAATTTAATATGTACTCTAGTCTAAATTTAAAAATGCAATTTTTTTTGTCAGAAAGCAATTTTTTCTAGACTTACGGGTGGTCCAATATATTATATCTCGTCTACTAATCTCCAGTTTTCACTGCAATGCATCAAGATTTCGCCTTAAGAAAATATACTCTGATACTATATTTATTTATGTTATTGCTTTGAGGTTAATATTTGAGAAATAAAAGTAACACAAAAAAATATGTACATAAAAAAACTATTAAAATTATGTAAAAAATATTTTAGAAAGTGGTTTTCCAACCTTACCTTTAGCAAACAGTTTTACAATCTATCTTGGATATCAGGGTGTAAAAACATTTATCACAAAACCTAAATCATTTATTACAGCATTTTTCCTTACATTATTAAAAAAAATCTTGGTTATGAATGTAAAAAGCATAGTGAATAGTTTTTTACTTCAAATTCTAATAGATATCACGCTGAGTGTGAAATTTTTCGAAGCATGGTACCGCGCAAAGTCCAACATCACACTTCTCACAATAATACCTCGTTTCCTTTCTTATCTTTTTACTGTCACTGTCTCGTTTCCTGCAACAGATGAAACATTTTCTCGCTGGTTTTTCTTTCTTCTCAGTTGGTGGAATAAATTTCACAAAATGTCTCAGTAAGTCGAAGTGGTGTTTTGAGTAAGGGCCTACCTCTTTTGCTGCCCATTGATTTCGAGTGTTACTTTATAACCATTTCATTGACCAAATGTAATCGAAACTGAAGCTGCGATTTAGAACCACTTATTTTCTTATATAAAACATAAGAATTCCAAATGCATTGATCGAAAATATGAAAAAATATTTTTCTGTAATACTTTTTCCCATATTTTCTTGGGATGGCATAAGATGCCAAATTTTGGTCAGCACGATCGACGCCACCCATAGTGTCATTATAGTCTACAACAATCTTCGGCTTCAGCTTTTCTTCTTTAGATGATCTCACTGCAATCATCTCTGAAGTATAAATAGTTGAAATAAGTGATACATCTTTTTTATCCTTCCATTTCAAAATAAGAGCTTTTCCACATCGAAATGCTACAGTATGGTTCAAACAGTACAAAATGGTTCTGTTTTGTTTCGAGCCGGAAATCTTGCTTGGAAAATTGTGAAAAAAGTATTACTAGTTGCGCCATCTTTTAGAAATATTCGGAAATACAAAAAATAATCGCAGAATTCACAGAGGCATCTGCGTAGTGACCAATTCAATTTCAGTGATGCAATTTTTTCCTTCGTCACATGACATACGACGCCGACTATACGGGCACAAAATTGCCAAACGTATGAGATGCGACGCTGACAGAGAAGGGGTTAACCAGAGGTATCGTTAGACATTTCCCCACCAGGTTTCATCATTCTCCATTGCAGGGGGAGATGGGCATGATACCCAAAAATTAAAACGTGCCTTAAAAGTTAAAATGGTGGGAAAGAACTAAAAATTTGTGTGTGAACTAGAAGAATCTATCATTTTTTTCCCCCGCAGAGTTTTTTAAATGTACCCGATGGGGTTCCCTGCTGGTGCCACCTCTGAAGTAAACTTTTAAATAGAATTATAAAATTAAACAGATTAGGCTGAAAATATAGTTTATAAACAGGAATTTGTACATTTACAGAAAATTACAATCACTTATTAGAAATACACTCAATGAAGGAAAACATCAGTAGGACAAAAAAATAAATAACCTTCATTTCAAAATTCTCGAAGCTAATAGTATAATAAAGCAAAAAAAGCTAGAAAAATACAGACTTACCAAAATTCTTTAAATTGAGAAATAAAGACAAAATATATTATTGTGTTTTTTATATATGTTCTTTTATGTCTTAAACTATTTTTACTGTCTGTGGTAGTTAGGAAAATACTTCTCTTGCAATCTTTTTTCACACTCGAGACATTTTTTCATTGAGTTTTTCTAGCATACAGCCCAATGTCCTTGTGTTGATGGAAAAAGATAATGGGCATCTGTCTCGAAGATTTAGAGCTATGAGTGAGAGATCCTGGAACAGAGTGAATTTTCAGTTTCATGGGAAGAAAACTTAAAATTTACTTCTCTATGGAAATTGAGATGGGGTTGTTCTGCTTTAGTGCCTTTCTGTAAATGTAATATCCATTCAGCCACAACAGCCATGTATAGCGCATTGCTAAATAGATTCCAATACCATTTTTTGTTTCTAAACAAAGGTCAATATGTTCCAATAAGTCTGTCTAGTAAATCGACACCTTCCATTCCCTCACTGTACATTTTTATAAGATTGGAGACAAGGCAACTAACTCAGGAAACTTCACACATATTTTCAGTGCTGTTAGTTTTTAAGATTTTGTTAAAATTTACCTTTTTCTCCTACGAGGGTCAACGATTCTTTTTCAATTTACCTTCAACTTCAAAGGGAATATCGAATTGAGTTTTCTCTTCAAATTCGACATTCCCTTTGAGGTTGAAGGTACTTAAGAATCAAACATGCCTTCATAAGATATTTCATCATCATCTATGCTTTTAGAAATTTCGATTTTGCCACAAACACCTGCTGGTAGAACAGACTGAAAAGTATCTTCTTTAATATCTTCCTTGTCAGTTAAACACCCACTTTCTTCTGAAGGAAACTGACAAATATCAATACGTTCTTCATCTAATAGTGTATAAAAATATTCCAAAGCCTCTTCTACAGTCAGGAATGGCTTTGAATGTGACATATCAGCATAATGGATATTCACAAACTGACAAAACACAAAATGTGCTGAAAATAGGAAAATAATATAAGATCTTATTACATAACGTTCCTCTCCAAATAAGGCATACGCAACATCTAATTATCAACTAACGCACGTGCAATTTTGCTGCAGCTGAGAAATTCATTTGAGATTGTCCAGAAATGGGTGAAGGGGGGAGGAGTTGAGAGAGGGAGCCAAAATGAAAGTCAACTCATAATATCATCATAAATATCTTCTTCTGACACATACTATAAGTTTTTAGCGTTCAGAAATCTTTTTCCACTCTTCTGTGCACTGTAAGCAAAGTAACTGCATTGTGTCAAAAAGTATACGTTTACAAGACAATATTCCATTTTTGGAACATTGAAATTTCAAACCCGATTGTTGGTTTTCTTAAAACAGTTCCAGAGAAGTCATTTAAAATGCCTTATTTATACTGCGAGACTGTAGAGCAATGACCTCACCCTCTGCCTACACAAGTTCGGAGTGCGAAAAAGTGGTTTACTTCATCGGGGGTGGGAGGTGACGTCAATGGTTCCACCCCAGCGCCGTTCAAAGTACGGCTATTTTCACAACACCGATAGTAAAATAAATAATGATATTTTTTATGATATCTTGCAGTCTATAGTTAAAATAATCATTTTTAATTATACTTTTACGAAGTAATAAAAATATTTTTTGAATTTTGCCCAATCAAAAGTAAAAAAAAATACATAATTTAGAATTTTTTCTTGGATAGACTATTTACTTTAGCAACAGTACTTCAATTTCAAAAAAAAAAAATCCATATTTTTTGTCTTCAAAATAATTTTTACAGAACAATATGAATAAAGTTGAATTTTTCAGAATTGATGTTCCAATAATAGGGAACATTAGTGTGTAAAAGGTTAAACAGTGCATTATGGGTTTTTAAAGATATACAAATATTTTTTGGTGAATACTTTTACATTACTTTTTAGGATTTACAAACTGATACATTATATAAAAAGACGTTTGTGTTAATATTTATTCTTGTGTTTTTTTTTCTAGAGGACTTTGGGTTTCATCATCTTTTGTGGGTGTATTCTGGAAGAAGAGGAATTCACTGTTGGGTCTGTGACCAAGCTGCAAGAGAACTGAGTCCTGCTGCTCGATCAGCTATCGTGGAGTATTTGAGTGTTGTAAAGGTAATTTTGAATAAAATTTTCTCAATTTTTTTTATTGCAAAATTTATTGTAAAATTCAATTTTTGTGTGGTAGTTTTTAAAAAAATTTCTAATTAGGTTTGCGGTATTTTTTTGTCTTGCTGTTTATTTCTGTATTAATTTGATAATATTTGCTAAACTATTTTATAAGAATAAAATAACCCTTTATGTCCTGTATATAATCTGACTTTTATCCATTTCATATAATTAAGATTATTTCTTTATTATTTTAGGGTGGGGAATATCAAGCAAAAAAGGTTCACTTACCTGAAACCTTACATCCTAGTTTGAAGTAAGGTTATTGTTTTTATACCTTAATAAACATTGTTTGTTTTAAAAAAGTAATAAATATAGGATTATAAAAGGATTTAATTATACATATTAACTATTTTAAAATTAATCTGCAACTTTAATTCATTTTATTATGTAGTATTTGAGGTTTTATTAAGCATTTTTGGAGAATTCAGAAATAATTATAATATTTTTATCATTTATGAAGGGGATGTTTTAAGTCTTGTATAAACATCCAAAGGAAACAAATAGTTTTAAAACTGTGCTTTTTTTTTTTAATTTAAAATATTATTCAGTATTAGTTTACTAATTTTGACTGAATTTCTACTAATTTATTCAGTAAAAATTCAGTGAAATTTTTATGACAAATAATGAAACAATTATATTTTTGCAGTCACATTCTTAGTATTGTATATTGCATTAATACAGAAGCGCTGTAGTAAAAACACTAAGACAAGTACTGCAAAAAATATCATATGAAAGAATACGGAACACGTTCCAGTTCTATTTACATGTTTCACAGGTGTTCTATGCATGAAACCTTGGTTACAAGGCATACATTGATGCAATAGTCAAGTTCCTACCACAATCAACGTTATTGACAAGCATGTGTTATTCATGTCATCTGAAAACTTGGTCTTTTTCATAACACCCAAGTTTTTGTACCCTCTTTGCTGCGTGATGGGCAAAACTTCATAAAAGGATAACATATGTTGAGTGTGGCAGGAACTTGACTATTGGATCAATGTATGCCTTGTAACCAAAGTTTCACTCATAGAACACGTGTAAAATATGTAAATAAAACTTGAATTTTTTCTGCATTTATCATAGCTTTTTACTGCATCACTCTGAAACCTTGGAAGGAATTATGAATAACCCTGTACAATAATCACATTTAGAAGATCTTTCTGAAAATAATAATCTTTTGAATGTTGAGTACCTAGGATAAAAATCTCTTCTAACTGTATTTAATTCAGCTGAGAAAAATGTAACAATTAGCAGCATGTTTATATCACAGAAAAATTTATATTTATTAAAACTTTGTTAATAGAATGATAATTTAAAATTACAATAAAAATTATGTATATCAATTATCTGGTATTTATTTAAGTTAAGCAGCTTTTTAAGGCAATAAATGAGTTTTATTTACCATAAAATCTGGTGTATAACGCACACCTCCTTTTTTTACGAAGAAACCTGAAATGTACATATGCAATGCTCTTACATTTTGAAGTCATTTATTCGTGGTATTATTCCAAGGTACAGGAAAAAAATGTAATACTTCTAGAACTACAATCATTTCAGTTGATGAGGAGTGTCATTTCTTTTAAATAAATGGTATTTTGATGTATGCAAAAGTCTAATTTTTTCCTTTGCCCGTCTTTTTTTATTTTTAAAGTTCTCGCTTTCATACCTGGAATATAAGGCGCACCTGTAAATTTCAATCTTATTTTTTTGTGTTATACATCGGATTTTACAGTAAATTGAATCGCTATTCCCTTTAAACAAACAATTATAAGAAAATATATTCCAGGCATGAATATATTTTAAAAGATTATTATACTGATTGAAACATACTTTCTGTATTTACTGCACTTATAGTTATAATTAATATTCTTATATATATTTACAGGCAAGCAGATAAAATTATTAGCAAGTATTTTGAAGACCTTATGCTCAATAAACAAGAATATTTTGATCCTCCAGAAAATTGCGATAAAGTTATTGCTATGTGCTTAGATCAAAATATCCTTTCTGAAGTATTTTCATAATTATATTTATTTGAACTTATGGATTGCTTTAATTGGCATAGTTATATAAGCCTAATTTTGTGAATTATTTTTTATGACTATATTATAATTTACATTTAAGTGAAACAATATTGACTATGTATCATTTATAATCCAAAGAATTTATGTATAAATCGGACACTTAAAAATTTTCGTAAATATCTAAATTGATAAGTATTAGTGTAGAGGCGTAGTAGGTATTTTGTTTTCTTCAAATTTTCCTTTTTATGTTTAAAAGGCTTAATATACAGTAGAACGTCGTTTATCCAAATCAATCGGGACCGGACACCGTTCGAATATGCGATTGTTCAGATAACTGAAAACCAAATGCAATCCATACTATATATGAACCACCGGACACTATACGAATACTGAAAATCATCCCATGCGGGAAACGTGCTTGAAGAAAAAGCACAATGTCACAATTTTACCTATATTGTGGAAAATAATCACTTATTTTTTGCTGTACCATTGTACATCTTCGATTTTTCGCTGCAAGGTGCAAATAAACTGGTCCAGATATTTGACACTCCAGATAATAAATGATGTTCTACTGTATTATAATTTTTTAATTTAAAATTATAATTTAATTGTTTTTTAATTTATTACAAACAAGTATCAGACATACACTTAGCACAGGTATAAAAAAAACTAGCTTTATAATATTTTGAAGAAAAAGAATAAATGTTTTAAGTTAAAATATTATTAAAATGCTGTTTTATTTTAAATCATTTCATTTTTTTTAATTTATAGTATAAAATGATGTAATGAAATATTTCTAAAGGATCTCAGATATGATAAGATAATTTTTATAATTTCTATGCTCTTTTAATTCTTATATGTTAATATTATGTTATATTCTTTTTATTAAAACATCAAAATTTATTGTAAATAAGATAAGTATTTTAAAAGTTGTACTTGAAAAATATATAATTTTAGTATTAATTTCCTAATCTTAAAACCACTTCTATAAATTTTTGATTCATCAATACATTAATATTGTATGGTCTCTGCTTCTTCATTGTAATCCTTAATTTGAAATAAATGGAAAAGAGTTTCTGAAGAAATCTCTTAAAGATTCCAAATCCAGTCAAGCAAAATGGGACATAATAAATCAAATTGATGATATTGTGATGCAGGTAATTTTTATGTATTTTTAGTTTGAAATATAATTTGTGCAAAAATGTTCTATTTCTATTAAAATTATGATTAACATTCAAGCCTATTTTTGAAACAAAGCATTAGTTTTTTAATAAATGAATACGAGAAGAGATTTAAACAGTAACCCAAAGGTGCAATCAACAGTATTTGTTTTTTCAACTTTTAGTTTAAATTTTTCATTTTAAAGTATTACTGAGTGATAATACTTCATTACTTTTTTAAATATATATGTACGAAATGTTTGAAAAGAGCTTCTCTTTTCTGTAAATAAATTTTACAGTTGATATCTCCTACATGTATATTATAGAATTTATAAAAATATTTGTTAAAGCTTTAAATGCCTTTGGAGGGAAAGGGGTATCTTCTATTTCACGATACAATTACAGTCTGAATAATAGAGAATGATCAAAAGACCTGAGGATTGCAAATTTGAAACTTAACTTTACTGTAAATTGTCACATTGAGTAGCTCCAGGTTTTAAAATTCACAGGTGCGTACAATGCCAGCCTTACCCAGGTATATATATATTCTCCCATAACTATTCTTTAAAAGGAAAAGATCATTCCTGTGACATCAATTAAATAAACAAACATACTATATGATATTGAATATATAGATTTGCCATAGTGTTAGAAGTAGAATTATCAAATTTTTAACTTTTTCTTTCCAGCTATAAAAAATATAGTTCAATTTAGTTTTTTACAGTGCTAAGAAATGGAACTACATATATTATCATTCTGTACTGATCTAAAATAAATGAAAAATTTACCATTGAAGTTGAAATAAGTACCTTTTATGTTAACATTAAAATCTGCTCTCATCTTCAAATAATTTTATCTTAAGAATTTAACTCTTGACTTGTAAACTAGGTTAAGTTCATGACTTTGATAGAAATTGAGCACTTTAATTATTTTTTGCAGAAAGGTCTCAAGAATCGATCTAAACACTTTATAACAGAAATAAAATTTCAGTTGTGTTATCCTCGTTTGGATATCAATGTGACTAAAGGCTTAAACCATCTTCTCAAAGCTCCATTTTGCGTTCATCCAAAAACAGGACGAGTCTGTGTCCCTATTGATATTAAAACAGTTGACTCTTTTGATCCCTTTACAGTGCCCACTATTTCGTAAGTATTTGTGATAATGCAAAATTGAAAATTTTAAATAGTGAGAGTATATATGTATTAGTAGTTTGTTATAATTTATGTAGATAGATAAAGGTTTTTGACTGCACACATACCATTTATTAAATGATAAATTATAGAATGAGGATTATATTTTTTAAAGTGTAATTATTATTAAATCGTATTTTAGGAGCCTCTGCCAAGAGATTGACAAGTATGACGATTATCTTCGAGACATCAATAAACCAGAAGATATAGCTAATGGGAAAGAAAAATCCATTGCAGTAAAAATTGAGGATTATAATAAAACAAGTCTTCGCACATCGATAGAAATCTTTAAAAGATTTGTAAAAAATCTTTGTTGATACTTCTTGTCCTAAAACTAGCTGAGATACCCCTTCACACAAGTTAAATGTTAAAATAAATAAAATTCAGCTTTTTTTTTCCAACCATAAATATTTTAAACAGGGTAGAGCAGTTGCAGAGCAGTGTATCCAAAAATAAAAAATAATTTTTTAATGAGTGTTCACATTGCAATTTAGCTTCACAGTAAAGAATGATTTCATAAAAACACATTTGAATGCAAGAGAGAAAATTAACATGCTAAAAAGGTAAATAGAAATGAAATAATAAAAATATAAATAAAAATTATAACAGAAAAGTAATAGCAGTAGTATGTTTCTGCTATGGGAACTATGAGTGAAATAACCTGAAATAGATAAATTAAAAGAAAAAATTAGTTATGCGATAAACCGTTTCACTAAAATATTATCATAAATAACATATATTAGGAATCCTTCAACTGGAAAAAAAATAAAATTATTACAAACTAAAATTTAAATTGTAATTAAATTAAATTTTCTGTAGCATTAAATTAATATTACATGAGGAATGGATGTAATACAAAGTGAAAAAATTAAATTAGTAAAAACCAAATTTTTAAAAAAAAATATCTAAAACAGACCTACATTGAAAAAACCATAATGAACCTAATGAGAGAAATAATAAACCTTGTTGATAAAAAAATTAATTTTTTAAAGAATACTTTTTTGCAATATTTTAATTAAAAAAATATTTTTTTATTCTGTTGCAAAGAACAAACAAAGGAGAAATACAATGATAATTAATTATAGTGATAATTGAAATATATTGTTGTAAATTATGAACTGGGTGGTCTGAGTGGGTGGAGCGTAGTTGACATCCCGCTCTGACCACACGTGGTCTATCTCGATAGAAACCATATGTAACGGATTGTGTTGCAGTTAAAATCTTGAACTTGGCTTCAGCATAACTAGACATGCTGTTGTTTACTCCTATATTTTAAATTGGACTCTTTTTCTTGGCTTTGGCGTCCAGGTGCTGTTGTTTACTAGGATTTTTATCTTGAATATTAGAATTCTCTTTAGTTTCAGTCTAATTAATGTAATGGTTTAGTTTGTTAAAGATTGTTAAGTTTATTGTTGAAAGTTATTGTTACCAATAAATCCAGCCAAAAGACAAATTATAAGACTTCAGAATATTATTAGTATTATTATGTTATAACACCACACACAATCGGTATTCATCATATATATATATATCATATATGTACAAAGTATATGTAAAACTAAATGAGGAACATATCAGAAGCTAAGTTAAACCGTGATGCCATTAAATGTAAAATCACATCAACACTGAATTTTAAAGAAATCCAAAGAGAAATATGAGAAAATTGTATCAAGCTGCATCTTTTTCAACACTTTTGAATCACAAATGGTATAAATAGATTTATATATTTGAAGATTACCAGAAGCAAAATTGTACATGATGCCATGTAACAAAAAATCTAATCAACTTCTGATCAGTTTTCCTATAATTATGAGAACATAGTATTTGCTGCTGATGGAAGAAAAGCAATAATCTTTTTTTTTTCAACCAAAGAAAATGTCATAGAAATGTACATGTATAAAATCTATACGAAGAACGGATTGTAAGAAGGAAAGTTAAACCATGATGTCACACGACAAAAATTGAATTAACTCAGAATTTTAAAGTGCAAAAGAAAATTACTTTGTTGTGCATTCAATTCCATATTTAGTTTCTATGAAGATCTTGATGAATAAAGTTAACTATCTTTCCATGAGAACAAAAGATGAATATCAGTTATAAAAACTAAGAGGTAAAAAAAAAGCAACCTGTAGAAAATATGCCAAAATCTGTTTAATAACAGTTGACATAAATGGAAGGTAGTTTTTTTCAAATATTGCCAATCCGTTAATAGCAATTAGTTTAATTAAGTACTATTTTCTTTTTGTTATACTGCTAGCTAGGATTTTTTTACTTTATTGTTACATTAAGAGATATATAGAATTTGTCGTTGAACAAAGAAAAGCAATAAAGTTTTTTCTAACAAAAATAAACTTTGTAACAGATTTTATTTTTTAACATAAGAACAAAAGCAGGCAAGAAATGAAGGTAATTTCATTGACTAAAAAATCAACTGATATTTGTGTTGATGAACAAGTAATTATTATCAGTACTTATGTATTAGCATCACCGCAGCCAAATTGCATCATTTTCTGCGAAAATCTGACTGACTGGTTTTCATATAAAATATGTTAGAATCTTCGTTGTTATGGTATCAAAGTGCGAATCATGTGGCACCAATTTTGCTGCGGTGATGCTAATACACAAGTACCTCATTATCTAAGCTTCTGTTTACAAAAAGCTACATACATCATTTTTTGGCTTAAAAACTGATTTTTGAGTCACGGTATCACATAATTAAAACTACAATAAACAAGAAAATGACAATCCAATAAATAAACAAATATAAAACTGTGTGAAACTAAAATAGAAATAAAGCATTAATTTAAATTAAAAGGCTATCTAGAACAGAAAAATTAAAGCCTTATTTTGACAGAAAAATATAAAAATTTAAACATGAATAAAATAAATAAATATGAAGTAACCTATATGTAGCATTTAGCAGAAATTATAAAATTAAACCAAAAAGCAACCTTAAATAGAAAAATAAAGGTCTGATTTTGATGAAACTACCATAAACAGCTCGGAAAATCTTATACGTAAATAAAAATTTGTATTAGCATTCACATTCTTGAATGTCCACTAAGAAATTTGGAAATTGCCGTCTAGGTGCGTCTGTCTCAATTCATAGCAAGGGATCTTCCTGGGGAGTCAGCTCTATGAGTTATGTCACAATCTGATAATCCCAATTAGTTTAATTTGAGTGCTTTTTTTGTTGTGGTTATAGGCTATATTTTTGTACTATTTTGCTACATGATGAAACATGGAATTAGTCAATGAAGGAAGAAAAACCAAATTGTCACGCTATTAGGATGGAAGTTGGCAAGATGTACTGCTTAAGTGTACTGATATTCAGGCGATGATTTAGTTCCAAGCCTTACTTACTTTGGAGCCAACTACCTTCTGTTGTCGTGATATCAACATCAGATGAATTGTAGCCAGTACATCCGTAGATTGATTATACCACCAACATTCAGGTTAGCAAGAATAAGGAAAAGCAACCGCATAAACCCAAGGGCCTTAGAACTGTTTAGTACTAAAATATGTACAAATGTTTCCATTACGCAATCAGTGTGCATTATTACAAATCACGAAAGTATATAAGAAATAAACAAAAATTACACAGATACATAACTTTAATGCAGTGGCTAGGCTTTAGTATCACCCACTCACATTGGCGGGCTACAATCCATCTGAAGTTGATATCATGACACAGAAGTTGTCCGTGCCAAAGTAAGTTAAGCTTAGAAATAAATCATTGCCTGAATATCAGTACACCTTGTCCATCTCCACTCGTATAGCACGACCATTTAGTTTGAATTTTCAGAAAAGGATAAATACATTGTAAGACGTCAACTGTTGCCAAACTATAAAAAAAATTTAGAAAAAAAACATTTTTTTTTTTTTGAAAAACAAATGTAATTCCATCATAAAGAGTAAAAAACGAATAAATACAACCATAAATAAACATTTACAATAAAATGTTCTACAATCCCCCCCCCCCAAACTGCTCGAAACATTAATTTCTGTAGAGTTAAGACTTGACACGTTTGATGATGTCATCTTTATTTAGCTGGGAAATCACTTAAAAATTGAATTTCATAAAAATCTAAAGCGAATTTCGAAACACTCTTAGAAGTTAATAGCATAGTGACCTACAGCTTCTACGTGCCAAGTTTCACACTGTGGGTCGTTTAATTTGGCTCTTTCTTTTATATGTATAGATGTGCATGTATATTTTACGTACTGTATTTATATATATATATTAATAAGTTTTTAAAAGATGTTTGTTTTTTTCTGTAAGTGATGTTCTTATGAATCAAAAATATTTGAATGTTATATGAAAAAACTTTACTGTAAATCAGAAGTTTGAAATGAAAAATGGTCTTTTACATATTTAATTAATATTGCTATGTTCTATTCTTGAGGATCAAACGTTATTCAAAAAAAGATTATTACAAATTAAACATCAGAATAATGCAATGTCTGAAATTATCTTAGTTGGAGTGTGTTTTAAATGACTCAACAATCAGTTTATAGAAGAAAAAAAACAGGAAAATCAAACCAGGTGTTTGCTGGATGAGGGAAATAAATTTATAGGAATGCTCTGAAAAATCTTTTGCACCTTACGGTTTAAATTTCTTATAAACCTTTCTTTAGGATGTGCATTCAAGCCATCAGTATAGAAGTAAACTTGTTCAGTTGCATGGTCAGTTTTAACTGCTTTAAAAAAACTAATTTGAGTTGTGCTAAAATAGAGTGTGGCCATTCCAAAATAACTTTTATAAAATTTATCTTATACAAAATTGTAAATCATGAGAAGAAGAAAAAACATAACAATATATATATATTTATTCTAGATAATATAACTTACACA
Source organism: Trichonephila clavata (assembly GCA_019973975.1). Lineage (NCBI taxonomy): Eukaryota > Metazoa > Arthropoda > Arachnida > Araneae > Nephilidae > Trichonephila > Trichonephila clavata. The sequence goes on along the minus strand of BMAO01024917.1, from coordinate 152,752 downwards.
AATATATAGAAAATATAACAATCATTATCACAGACTAAAATTCATCGTGGAAACTACGAGCAGTGTCAACCATTTTACTGCCAAGAAAATAATCCTTCTTTGCAAGAACTTCCTTTAGAGATAAGAGGTTATCTTTGTTAATATCAGCTAACTTGATAAGTTTTCTTGCTTCTGTTTTGGAATGTACAGGGTTTTCAGGATCATTGTACATCTAAAAAACATTATTGAATGGAACTTTAGCCTAATTCATTCATAGAATACTATTTATGTATTATAAAACAGCAATAAAAAAAATATGTCTATTTCAATTAAATAGAATAAAATGCTCAACTTTCCGATATGTATAAAGTGCTTTTCAAAAGATCTTGTAAGAAATATGTAAAATATTTTGCAATAATATAAACATTTACAAATCAAAGTTAAATATAATAAACCCAATTTGTGTTCCATAATGCTGTGTTGTTAAGAATACAATGCAAGTAATTGTTTGAGATGAATGTTTTGAAGTAATAAGAAAATTAAATATTTGTTCGACTAAAAAAAATCACCCAGAAGGTTTATTAAATCTACTCAAATTTAATCTGATTAAATGTTTATTAATTATTTCTATAGAAGATGGGGGGAAAGCAATTGCCATTTTGTATGTATATATTTCTAGCATAAAAAAAATATACAAGAAATGCTTAGTTATGCCTAACTCTATAGGGAACTTTTAAGAAATTTTTTTTTTTTTTTTTTGATAATCTTAAAATATATATACTGTATTGACTCAAATCTAAGCCGCACCCCAAATTCTCTACACATTTTTAGGGGGGGGGATGTGAAAAGGTTCATTAATATCCAACAGTTAAGAAATTAATAACTTATTTTACCAGTATTAAAAACTTTTAAAATACATATAGGAACCTATAATTATTCTAACCAGCAGTATCATGTTTCGAAAATGATTTGTCACTCCCATTGGCACAGCTGATCTTGGAATTGGTGAAGGCATTACCATTTTCCCACACAGTGTTGTCTTCCGTACCATTCAATGTATTTGTTATGCACGATTCTTTAAACCAAATGTTTTATAGAAGATTGTAAAAAAAATTATTAAAGACTGTTGAACATTTACAACCAAAAATTATATCATTTTGCTTATGCTATTGACGTATATTCGTTTCCTCCATGTCAAATTTTCAGTGGCTGCTGCTTTTTTTCTGCATATAAAATTGTTTCCTTTTTCATACTTGCATCATTGTGAACTTGTCTTAATGCTATTATCTATATCTTTGATGTTTAAGAGATTAAAAGAAAGTGTATACAAAAAAATTTCCTAAGTATGTACAGACAATGTTTAGGATAGACTGAATATTAGAGATAAACTGCGGAACGGGATAAGTCATCAATGCATGTGGCCAGAATGGACAAAAAGCTACATTTTTCTTTTTGAAAGGGATATAAACTCAATTTTCCCCATCCAACTACTGTTTTGCCTTAGATTCTAAGCTGCACCCGATTTTCAGTTGCATTAACCCCTTAACGATCGGATAATTTTGAAGAAAACGGTCCTAAAAGTGCCTATTTTTTTATTCAAGAAAATTATAGAAAACTAAGTACATGTTCAATATATGCATTCATTTTTAATTCTTTGATTAATTTTTAGCTTGAAATACGAAATTTAATTTTTTTAGTAAAGCAAACATTTAGGGTTATAATCACTGAATGTTGGCTTTCCAACAAAGAGGAAATATTTTTAAAAACATGTGTTTTAAACATTAAATTAATTTTACTACACTTTTGCATAATATAAATAAACATAAGTAATTTTTTTTTTGTGCGATAAGTTTCAAAACATGAGATGCAAAGGCCAAAATCACAAACTGAACAGTAGTACCGAGTTTCCTTTCTGCATTTCTTATTGTTTTCATCTCTTTTGGAACAACAAACTTTGCATTCTCTTGATGGTTGCCACTTCTTATCAGTAGGAGGTATCTGTCTAATAAAATGTCTTTTAATCAAACGGTTGGGGTTATTCTCCAAATTTGGCCAACCTCTTTTTGCAGTGGTTTCTGATATAGAATACCTTTCAATAAGTTCATTTACTAAAGATAAACGAATATCAAATGTGATTTTTTGCCTTTTTGTTTTTTTATAAATAAGGTAATAGTTCACAATATAGTTTGATCTAACAAATAAAAAAATATTTTCTTATAGTACTTCTTACCTTGTTTTCTAGAAATTCAGTAATCTCCAATTTTTTGGTCTACAATGTCTACTGCTCCGATATTTTTACTGTAGTCAGTGACAAAAAAAAATACTAAAAGTACAATCCGATTTACTTCCTAAATTTTTGTATAAAATGTATACAATATTAAAAAAATATTTTTTTTATCAGTTTTTTTTTCCAGAATTTTTACCCACGTGTTTTTACGAAGAGCACAGCTGAGTACTTGACCTAAGATTAAAAAACCGTATCGCTAATATATATGTTTGTTGTGCTGATATTATTTAATAAAAATAAATAATTATCGCTAAACACGTTAAAAATAATCTGGTGTATAGATTAAGAAAAAAACAATATTCTGGGCTTAAGAAATAGATTGTTACTTTTCAACACTCCAGCCCGGAAATATCACGGGTACGAGGAATAGAGAGGGAAATTTCACCCCATGAATTTGACGGGAGCGAGAGGCAAGGGGTTAACACTGAAAAAGTAGTGTGGCTTAGATTCGAGTAAATACAGTATATATATTTTTAATATAGTTATTTTCATATATAGATGTGTTTGAAGGACATCCGACAAATTATATAATATACAATACTGTATTTTTTTTAAAAAAGGTCAAAGAGAGAGAGGATTTTGAGACATTTACAGACATTAGCAATTTTATGAGATTGAAAAAGTCACCCCTTGAACATCAATTTCATTCAAGATTCCAAAATTTACAAAGAAATTATTGACATTATCACAGGCCAAATTTAATAACACTTTCATGACAGAAAATGTTTTGATATTTCTTGATCTTAAAAATATCAAATTCCTGGATAATTCATTCAACCTTGAAGAAAAAATACAAAAAAAAAAAACATTTTTCTCAGAAGAACTTGAAATGTACATAAGTACATTCATGTTTTTCAGAGAAAAATAGCCTTGTCTAGTAACCTTGTTAATAAAACCATGTATGTAGCTGTTAAGTTTTTGAAAGAAACTGAATTGGATAGAAGAAGCCTAACCAATGTTGTCTTTCCTCCACTTTGAACATGGCATTGACTAAAGGAATTTTGGTGTGTATGTGAGCTAGAATATATAAAGATCTATTTTAAAAATATTCACTAGATCTATTTTTCAGAAAACTTTTTTAAAAAAACGAACTTTAATTAAGAAAATAAATCATATTTCAGCAGTGGATAAAATGGGAGACTGGAATACAAGTAAAATATTTAACAATGTAAAAATATTGCACTTGTTTTCCCTTAACAAAACTAAAATTTATGCATGAAAATTGGCAAAATCTTTTGAAAAACATTTCCCTGCCAGGGCAGTAATACAATAAATACTGTATTTATTCGAGTCCAAGTCGCAATTTTTTTTTCCAATGTCAATACTACTGAAAATCGGGCATGACTTAGAATCGAAGGCAGAAAAACTCACTGGATGGGAGAAGTTGAACATGATTCTGATAGTTGTGCAATTATAGGTTCATATATGTATTTAAAAATTTTTAATTCTGGTAAAAAATTAATTCACATATTAGTTTTTTAAATTTCATAAATATCAATAATCCTTTTTACACTATTTTTTCACAAAAACGTGTCAAGAGTTTGTGTCCGCTAGGTGTGGCTTAGATTCTTTTTTCTTTTATAAGTATTGAGTGATTTAGAAGAATTTACTGAAGATGACTTAGTATAACTTCCTTTCTTGAATATGTTTATCATTAAGCAACATTTTACAATTTAATGAACTTTTGGTGCATTTCATTTATGAATAAATCTTGAGTTTTTCAATCCCATTAGAGAAAAATAAAAGTTCATCTTACCAATAGTTCTTCTCTTGTTACTTTTCCATCTTGATTAATATCTATACTTTCTTTAAACTCTCTTATTCTTTCATTCTTCCATTCAGCTACAGAATGATTAGTTTCATCTGGATCGGGCATTTCAGAAAATTCTTGCTCAGATAACACTTCGTCACCATTATCATCTAAAACATTTTGATATTTGAACATGAAAATAAATCATTGATTTTTCAAACTGATGAGACAAATACTTTTTGTTTCCCTTCAAAATAAGTAAATAAAACCAAAAATTACAAATATTTATTTATTGTAAATACTAAATTTTTAAATGGAAATTAATTTACAATTCAGATTATTTCAAGCCTAGTTTTTCCATTTTAATACAAGTTTTTCTAAACTAAACTAAGTAAAATAATCCAAAATTTTCTTAAGTAAATGTTTATGGTACTTATTGGTTTACAGTAAGGTTTGGAAAACTGCAGCTAGTGAGCCACATGCAGTTCTTCAAGCTTCCAACTAACTATATGAATCATTAAAAAACAATTGTCTTCTAAAAATATAATTTTCACTTTTTCCTTTATAGTTGTCTGTATAAAAGATTTAACTTATTTGCATAAACAGTTAAATTTTGAATAGCTTAAAATTTCAGTATTGAATTCTTGCACTAAGAATTGGTGAAAATATTCAAAATAGTTCTAAAGCAGTAAAAATCCTAATAATTAGTGAAAATGCCACAATGAGAAGATACCCCAGTAAGTGATTTCAAGCAATATTTAAATACATGAGTTAGAGAGCACTCTTGATTGTGGGCAAGAAATACACATAAACCCTAAAAAGAAGTGACAAAAGTATATTCCATATTTTGTGACACACTTAAGGGTTTGTAAAAAGAGTGTTGAAATGACTTTAAAATGCAAGAACAATCAAAGTCAATTTTTATAATTAGTGTAAAGATTAAATTCCAGAATAAAGCACAGTATCATTGAAAGAGAGAAACATTTTTTATATATTAAATTTAATTCCCAACATATTTTGAAAATGGTCGTTCTTGCATTGAGCCACAAAAATAAAAATATCTTTGATACTCTTGTGACTGCTACCAGAGGATCCCCCTTCCTGCACATATAAATGGCTCTTTGACACCTTAGTTATCTTGTTTCACTCGCATCTTGGCTTTTCTCACTGAAACTTTGCTGTCTGTCCCCTAGGTTAGAGAAATCATGGATTGGCAGATGCTTTTCCAAATTATTGCTCAGAATATATTGATAGTATCTGATACAATAAATTCATTATAATAAGGTTTCTTCAATTTTAACTATTTATTGTATTAGCAACTGGTAATAGCTGTAATTTGGTGTATTTTCTATATGTTGTCTTCATGATTCCTATAACTAATACACTAACAGTAGAACAGAAAGAAAATGACATTTTATTAACAATATCTGAAAATAGTGTCATCTATGTGTATCAACAATTGATGTATACCACAATACTTAAAAAAAATGTTGCTTATTTATAATGGTAGCTATCAATACAAGACAACCGAGTGTGTTTTCTATGTCCATTAAGTACCATGTTTATTTGACATTTCCAAATAAACTATAGTATATTTATTAAAGTTATTCCACATACCATATAATGAAGACATTTGATAAAATTTCAAATCTTACCATCATTGAAATATAGAGCTTTTTCTACATACTTAGAAAGAAATAAAAAATGTAGGCACTTGCGTATCAAACGTGAACAGAGATGAAACAACCAGCCCCTTTGTAGAGCAACAATTCCCCCTCGTATTCAAAAATGATAACATTTGTTAATTTGGTTCACAGCATTTGGTGAAAATGGTTGATGGAATAATGCACAGGTATCAATTTTTTTAATATGAAATCTAATATTCAGAAATATTTTAATAGTTTAACTATATCCTCATACTACAATCAAAATTCATAAATGAATTTGTATCCAATCTTAAATTATTTTTATCAAAAATTTTAACTTTTAAAAGTGATTAAAATTTTCACAGAAAACTGAACGGATGTAATTTTTTTGCAAGGTCTTGAAATACGAGTGCTTAACTTTAAAAGCAATTTTTTTTAATTATTCTTTCAATGTGTTTAATTTTCAAGAATTGTTTAACTTTGAAAGAAATTCTTAGTATTTATTAAATTTTCACTCTTTTAATATACATTATATATAACTTTTGCAAAACAAATAATATAAGATATTTTTAAATGATTCATGTAATAATTCTTAACACATATTTTAATATTTTATTCTACCTACAATTAATGATCACAAGATTAAAAAAAAATAATTACACATATATCTATGTGAGCAACTTAAGATAAAGCTATAAATAAACAATTGCACAACATAGCAAATATTTTACTTTATACCTAAACTAGCAATGATGTCATTGACCATGTTAATAAGAGAAACATGGCTGTGTTCAGGATGACGGAATGTAAGGAATTCATCAATATTCAGAGCATCTGGATCAGAATTGGCAGCTTCTGACCAGGCTGCTTTGTCCAAAAGGATCTTTTCTTTCACTGAAATAGACAAAGATAGTTGTATAAAAAGTTACAGTTAAAGAAATATTTCCAAAAATTAAAAGGTTACCTTTTCTTTTCAAATGTTTGTGATTTTCTGGATGCTTCTGTGCATATGTTTTATTAAAGCCTTGTTCGATCATGTAGTTTATATGATATTCATCCCAACTTACTCGTCCTAAAAAAAATCAGTATTTCAAAAAACAGATAATATTAATTTAAAATTGAAACTAATTTGATGAGTGCTACATGCCAAGCAGTCCTTGTTGTCAAGTGATATGGAATCCAAGATGGCATCCTAGCGGTAACAAATCGACAGGAATATAATATTAAAAAACTTTTTTGAAATATATTTCAAATAAAGAATATAACAATGGATTGAAAATAACCGATATCAATCAATTTCAATATAATATAATTATTAGGGATTGCAATACCGGTATTCACAAATTTAAATACCTGTTTTTCGGTATTTACTAGAAATCTTTTCATTGTTTCTCATATGTTCAGGGATCCCCAACATAGCAAAATAGTGTAGGTCTTTGTGTTTATGTTATAGTGTTAATTATTGTACCATAATTAAAATATATTATAAATGAAATAATTTTATGTCTATTTCAGAAGGTGAAGATATTAAACGTCTTTATTCCGCTCATTCCTTTGTACTTATTTTTATTTTTCCTAGCTGGTGCTACAGTTCTAAGGCAAGTCATTAAATACATCATCTGATTTTTTCCACTACCAGATACAATGGGATAAAAGACTATTAATCTGAACTTAAAAATATAGACTTAAATTATTTCTCTGACAAAAAGAACTAAATACACTACTCCTAACTAAGTTCTTGTTGAAAGAGGAATAACATATCCAAGCTCATCTGCTTCCTTCATCCATCAACACCTGTTACTAAAATGTTTTCCTAACGGGCGAAATTAATTAGACTGTGAATACAAAGTTGCATCGTACAATCAAGAGAAGTTATAAAATATCTGAATCATCAAAGGCCAAAACTGTCCTACTACAGCTCAGAGCCATACTGCATTTGCACAGGATTGGTAGTCTGATATTCGTATCTGAGAAACCAAGGGGTTGTACTTGTGAAGAAAATGCGTAATATTTCTTTATTTACTAAATTCGTGAGTTTGTTATTCACATTGTATCATACTTTTTGGTTCAAAATGTGTTTTTCAGATTTATTATATATACTCATAAATAATAACCCATAATACTAAATAAGAATAACTTTAAAGAAAATTAAAAAATTCAGTTGATAATACTTCAGTTAGGTTTCATGATTAATATGATGAAAAGAATATGATGGCTCAATGTAAAAAATGTTCTAGAGTTACGAAGAAAAGAGACTAACTGAATCAAATTTGATCAAGCTTATAGTAAATTTTCTTAAAATTTTTTAACCACAGACCAATCCACATTCAAAAGAATTCGATACAATTACTGAAGTAATGATGACACTAATGTCAATAGTGAAAAGGAACTGCCTCTTAAACAAAAATTATAATTAGCAATAAATAAAAAAAATTCAACAATCCAAAATACAGTACAGCAATCAGCTATATCCAAAATCATCTGAAGAGAAATGGATTTATTTGAAGATGAGGGATTTAGAGATAAATACTTGGAAGAAGTATATTGCACATTGCTAATAGTACCACCAACTAGCGTAGATTCCGAAAGAGCGTTTTCGACAGCTGGTAATTTTTACACAAAATTATGATCTAGGTTTAATGACAGTACAATTGATGCATTATGTTTTTTTAAGAACACTTTTCAAAAATTTAACTTTTAAGACATTAAGAACATTTGTAATAGTACCACAGACTGCAAATAGTGATATTTACACTTTTTTGTGATTTAAATAAGTAAGATGTTCCTTTATTTACTTTTTTGTGATTCTTTATATACTGTTATAATTTATAAGTTACAAATTATTTCTTGTGATATTTACACTCTCTAATAAAACTGGCAAGTAAAACAAAGAAACACCTGTGTTTTCTTTTCTTTTTTTTTCCTTAAATTTCTAATACCAGTATTAAAACCGGTATCCTGGTATTAAGTTCTAAGAAATACCGAAATCCAGCATTGAACTTTTGGTCCAATATTGCAATCCCTAATAATTATATATACAAATAATTATGTTACGTAATATTTAATAATGTAATACATTTTAATAATAATTATATAAAATAATTATCATATACATAAAATAATTGCATAATATATATTAAAATTAATAATAAAAATGAATTAATAATTGCTGATAACTTGCAAGTTCCAAAAACTGCGAGTTCCTTTAATGAATTTAATCGAACAATGAGCGTTCAAAAGTGCATTATTCAAAAGTAAAAGAGAGTGGAAATGCACAATTTGCAGCAATAATTAAAAACACAGCCCTGATATCTTTTTTAAAATATCTTGGTATTCACCAATATTAGAAATATCCATATTCGAAAATAGTATAAAATACAACAGAATAATGAAACAGCTAGAATGAAGAAAGGTTCCAATGAAAATGGTTACATTTTTAAAGAAATTGTCTGAAATTAATAGGATTACCACAGAAAAAAATTAACTATAATATATGTCATCCCCATGGCACCCACATGACCACACAAGAAAAATATCAAGGTAACTATATTGTAATGTTATCACCCATCTTGGCAAACATAAACAACTTGGTACATAGTACTTGTATATCAAAAATTAGCACCAAAAAATTACTATTAATTCATTACATTAATAGCTATTACACAAAATAGGAAACTTCAGCAAAAAAAATATGCTAACATAATATTTAGGTAATATTAAATATTTTTAAAAGATATAATTTAAACAAACATACATTAACATATGCCTATATTAATACATGGAAAACTAGCCATATAAAATTCCAAAACTATCAATATTTTTTTTTAATTGTCTTAAATCATATCAACATATTTTGTTCATAATCATATTTTTAGCTCGTTTTTCACGTAGTGGAACAAAAGCGCTATTAGGACGCAAATTTCGTCTTCGTTCCATATTTTGTTTTACCTTTTTCTCAGCCAATAGGCAACCAATTGACCTCAGGTTTACGGCATTTGGTCGCATTTGTGCCCTAGATGAGCCGAATCATATTTAAATTTAATCATTTTTAATTTTTTTTTTAAGTACAGTACTACTTTCTGTTAATAAAAAGTTGCATTATTGTAAAATACAACATGTGAAAAACGCACTAAAATTACTTGGCCATGCTAATTATTGATATCTTGTTTTTGTGTGTGAAGCAATAGATATGCAAGTAAATGTGGTTCTGCCACAAAATTCACTTCAACGTTTTCATTAAACCAGAAAAATAATGCCAACAATGCAATAGTCTGCCAATAATGGAAATCACTTTTATTCATATATATATAAATTCATATGATGTTGGATAAGCATAATGAGGACTCTCTTGTTCCGCTCTTGAATGAATAGGATATTTTAGGGCTGACAAAAAGATTTGTGTAAGGGAGTTACACCTACTTTAATAGTCAATCAGATTTAACACATATAGCATTTAATAAAAATAAGTTTTGAATTTGTTTACAAAAAAATAGATTACTCCATATTTTAATTATTTTTTTTTTCAAATTATGTACTTCAAACTGTATAAAAGATATTTTGTTAAAACTATTTTATATTTTAATGCACTTCAAAAATCTGTGCAATTAGATCTTACAGCAAGAAATAAAATTTCTTTGCATAGAAATTTAATTTTTTTAAAAAAACTTATCTATAATTTTAGGTAATTTTAATTGGCATATAATTTTAGGTTCTTGTTCTAACTCATATTAGTTTATAATAAAATATAAAAAGGATTTTAGGTTTAAAAAAAATTTTAGGTTCACCACAGATAATCAGTTGTTATGGGATCCAGATAAAATATTTCCCATGTAAACTATTTCTTGTTATTCTCTACTTGGGATTTACAGTAAGAATTCAATCAAATTAGAAACAATTAAGAGAGTAAAGAGCTTTAAATAAGCATATTTTGTGTGCTATCATCAAAATTATACACATGGATAAAGATTTAAGTCTTGCTAATGAGACAGTATGAAAATTTAAATAAATATAAGTAATGGACAAACCATTATGATCTTTGTCCAAGGATGTGAAGATTAAAAAATTTTCACGAACAGCTTTCTGGAAATGTTCTTTTACTTTATTTGATATCCAACTTTCAAGTTCTTTTTCATCTAGGAAGCCATCATTATTTGAGTCAGCTCTATAGTTAAAAGGAAAATAAGAGTTATGTTGAATAAAATAATTAATATAATGATAATATAGTAAGCTTCTTTGTATTGGATGATAAATATAACTAAAGAATAGCATTTACATTATATATATATATTTATATGAAATTACATTACAAGAAAATTTCATTGCTATTAATTAAATTCTTCATAAACAAAAGTTAGAAGCCTGCTTCAGGATAAATCTGTTGTAATTGTTTGGCTGACCTTCTACATATGCAATTTTTTTTTAACTAGATAAATAATGTTGACAATGAATCCTACTTCCCGTACCATTGTATAGATTATTTCACATGTTCTTAAACTTTTGTTGCCATGGTCCCCCTGTATATATTGATGCTTAAAACCTATCTAAGTGAGCGACTCGGTGGCACAATCGGCTAGAGCGTTCGGCAGATATCTGAAAGGCTCCCGGTTCGAATCCCAGCACAAGCATTGCAGGACAATGAATTATTATTTAATTTCTTTAATTATTACTGTAATTTCTAATACCTTCTAGATGTTTCTTTACTTTACTGTAACGACGTCCCAGAATATTCCATTATGCTATAAAAGAGCCAAGAGCTCGACAAGATAGTCAGTTCTTGGTTTTGTAACCTAGAATGCTTCATGAATAAATACTTGGGATAAAATCAATACGTATCTACGTTTCTTTATACGTGACAATATCAGCCTGACATTGCAGACCTCCGAGAATTTGAACATCCTCTCAGACTCCCAACACATGGCTAAGTGATTTAAAGATTTCTCAATAATTCTAAAACTGCACCCGCTACTGATTCAAACTTTTTAACACTTCTCCCTCCCCCTTTAAGGAAACTGTAAACATCCAATTAAGAATGTTATGTTGTAGTTCCAAACAATAAAAAACTAAATTAATATTCTTGATTGAAGTACATGTCCTAGTAGTTTTTTCATTAAGGGAAATTAAGTGATCTAGTCTATGATGCACATATTTCAATTTTTCCCACAAGGCCTTTCAAAGTCTGTAAAAGTGGGAAATTTTAGCATTGAATGAGAGACCTTCAAGTACCCCAGGGGGTTCACGGACCACAGTTTAAGAACCACTGGATCATTTGATTGTTTGTGGCAAAGATAACTAATTTAAACCAAATATTGCAATCTACCTCAATTACTTTAACTTGTTAAAAACTAACTTTAACTTAAAGTTGAATTTTTAGATTTGGACTTACAAATAATTGATAGCAAAGGAAATAGTAATATTTATAATAAAAGGGAAACATTTGCATTCAATATAAATTAAATATACTTGCACCTGCAACTTGGAATAGCAACTTGCATTTATCTATTTTTTAAAATGTTATATCTAAATTATATAAAATTCTATTTCAAAATAATTATTTAACAGCAGCCAAAATAGAAAAATTCAAAATATTAAGAAATTTTTTCATTATTGTTTGGATTATGATTATTTCATAAAAACATATATGCATCATAAATACCTTGATTGTCTAGTAAATTTTGATTCTAAATCTACCATTTACAAAATCAGCTTGTAACTTGTCTAGTTGTGAAAATTAAAATTGCTTTTCTCACTGTTCACACATTTTTTTAAACATCATCTGCCTAATTATCAGAATGCGTAACTCCTTCTGGATAAACTTTACAGGAGCAAATAAAAACTGTTTATTTTTACTATATACAGGAATTATTTCAACGCAATTATGAGTCTAGCAGTAGAAATGATCAAGGAATTTAATTTCACTATTTATTTTTAGATTTTTAAGTCTTTAAAATACTCCACTAGATGGCATTAAAAGTATTTTGTGGAGTTATGCATTCTGATAATTAGGCTGACGACATCTTATCCTTTTACAATGATCAGCATTTTACACAACCAACTAAGTACCATCAATGTGTCTATTTTATTACAAATTGGTAATGCTGAAGAGTTACTTTTCATGTATCTGTACTTTATTTAGTCAATTATCGGATTAAAATCCTTTTAAGATTTTAATTTCTCTAAATTCCATTTTTTCTGAATTTTTCTTTAATATTCTGATATTTTTCAAACCTTAAATAGGTTGACTTACCTTTCATTTATTTTAAAGTTTTTAATTATTGTACTCTTTGTATTTGTATTTTTCCACATTAGCCTACTGAATCGCAACAGTAAAAAGTGGATACCTTGATTATCAATCTGAGTCAGTGGTCTTCAAACTTTTTCACCTCACAGAACCCGTAGAACTAGAAAATGTTTTCATTGAACCCCATTCCATATACGTACTTCAAAGAATATATCTCAAAATAATATTTAAAGTAGATCAACATGTTATAGGCACTTTATGTAAAGGCAATTAAAAAAAGTATTGCATTTATTATTGAAAAATTCTAATCTAGTTTTTAAATATAATTTACTCATTAATAAGAGTCACCTATCCATACATTATATTTAGTAACTGGGATATGTGCTTGCTTTTTTTCGCACAAACTGTTGAAGCCTAGGTCAATTGAGATTAAATGCAATCATATTACATATTCAGAGTTTAATTTGTTTTTATACTTTGTTTTTGAAGCCACTCTTACATTGAAATATATTTCACTTAAACACAATGTACTGAATGGCATTAAAATGTTTATAGCTGTGTGAGAAATTCTGTGTATTTTGCATGAATTTGCAATCTAAAATTTAGAGGCTCTTCTTGTTTAAATTTAGATTTTAATGTTGAATGTTTTGATATATCAATTTAAGTTGTTCCTTGTTAAGTAGGCATTTTTTTCCACAAATGAAAATAGGAGTAATTTCCATTTGGAAACTATTTAGTTTTTAAAGACATTGTGCTAACTAACGAGTATAAAATTATCTCGTGGAACCCCAGATAGTAAACAATAGAATATTTACAATCTAGTAGGAAGTATACATATAAAGATAAAACATTTTAATATTCTTTTATTTTATTACAATAAAAAAGTGTTGCAAAATAAAGTTATTATATATGAATAAAATTTCCAGTTTCAATGAATAGGGGATGAGCTTTAGATATTTGTAACTAAACAAACTTCATATGTAAACCCATTTTGCATACATATTTTTTTTTATTGTGACTCATGGAACTCCTGGGTATGCCTTGTGAAACCACTGGGTTCCCTGGAACACAGTTTGAAGACCACTGATCTAGGTTATTCAGTCCTAAGTCTGAAATTGCTATTTGAATTGCTAACAGCTCCATTCTTGTTTCAATATATTTTCTTTCTTTCACACATTCATTTTCCAGTCTGTTTTTTTTTCTTTCTAATTTTTGATTTTATTGGTAATCATTTATTTTATACTTTGTTTCATGCTTTTTCTAAAAATACATATTCCTAACTTTTCTAGCATATTACTAGATATTTTTTTAATTTAACTTTGAATCATCAAAAACATTTTTTTGTTTATATCTTAAATGCATAACTTGTAAAATAAAATAGCAGTCATGTAATTTTTAACTATCTAAAAAAATTGAATTTTATAATTCCTAATAATAAAATTTAACTTTTATACTTTCAAACAGCAATAAACTATATTAATAAGTATTTTTGTTTGAACATTATGAAATACTTAAAAACTGAAATTATTAATTACAATATTTCATAAAATAATACACTTTCAGAATATGAATTTATTGTTACATAAGTTATAATTCCATAACATATGTAAATAGATATTAAGTTATGTATTAATTTGTTTATCTTGAAAAGCTTTCAAATTAGAAATCTGAAAATCTTATGCATTTTTCAGTTAATTTTTTTTATTAGCTGATTATTTTGAATATTAATATTCATTCTATGCAAGTTTTATAAAGTAGGTTATCTGGCCAACCCTTTGAAGTTTCAGCTATCATCTTGCACAAGCCTATTATACAACTCTTGGCAAACTACAACCCATTTTCCAGATTATATACCCAGATTACTTTTTTTTTTTTAAGATTTAGGAACAGATTTACTGTACGGTCACCCTTGGCGTGATTTTTTTTTAAATTGGCGATAAATCTTTTTATATGGCAACCCCCATCCGACCCGACAAGTAATTACAGTAACCCTATTGGACAACAGAATGTAGCCGCCGTTATTTAAATTTTCGTTCGACCACGTTGTACTTGTGTTTTTTTAGTCTTCAGCTACCGCGTTCTTTTCGTGAAATTTTTGTGATGTCTGTTGCATGGGGAATGTCTGAGGTAAGTGCGAGAATGTTTTGTGAGAATGATGTTAGGTGGTATGATGAGAATGTTAATTTAAGGTATTTGTAGGGATTAGAAAAGGGAAGGAAACGTTTGAATTTTGTATGAAAGCGGGTTTCATTGCGGATAGATATGAGTGTTGTAAATGTGGTAAGGATATGAAATTGGTTGAAAGGCACGATATAAGTGGAGGTGTAAATCTAAGGTGAAAGGACAAATGCATGACGTCAAAAGGAGTGCGAGAAAGTTTTTTTTTTTTTAATTGAGTCGAATGACATCGAATGAGATTTTAGTTCAGGTTTATTTGTGGGTGAGTCAGTGATTTTGAAAGAGAGTAAACGTTCTTCTAAGACTGTGTGATTATCGTTTTTAGTGATTTGGCCGGCATTTTTTTTTGCGCAAGCAACATTTTCACTACACTGTTTTCTTTAAATCTCGTTCGAAGAAGAAGTCGCCATTTTGGCGACTTTTGGCGAGATTTTGAAAAAGTCGCCAAGGGTGACCGTACAGTAAATGTTTACCAAGATTTATATTAGAAATTTAATAAGTCAAACAATGACTAACAAAAAACATTTTCGCAATGAAGTTGAAATGAGCAATTTAAAATCATGCAGCTTCTATTCATTTGTAATTTTAAATATCAAACAAGCAAAATGTTGACAAAAAAAAACAATTTTTTTAATCAGAAATATGTAGCACTTTCAATGTTCTTAACTGACAAAATAGGACAAATCATAATTTTTCAATAATTATACATAGAAATTAAATATTCTACTTTAATCAGCAAAATGCCTTACTTCAAAATCAAAATAATAATAATAATAATTACAAACTAGACACTGAATTCAACAGTAACTTAATAGCTTTCTCAAAAAAAAGTTACCAATAAAATGAAAAATACTGAATATTCTATTAACATCCATTTAGAAAATTTTAGGCTTATAAATTTAGGAGGAACTCATACAATTTATTTTATTCAAAATAATCTTTCAAGAAACCATTCAAAAACCTACGGAATACATCGTAGCTAATTTACAATTTTTTAAAAAATTTTGATATCTGACCAATCTTATAATGAAATTTGAGCAATTCTTTTGTTGTACACACTGCATTAACTCAAAACTTATATTGCTTGACCAATGCTGTTATGGTAACAAAACCACAACTTTTAAATACTAAAAACAAATAGGAGATAGAACACAAAAAAGAATTCAAATGAGATACATACATTGTACAAAACTTTAATGACTAATATAAAAAAATTTACTTTTTATGGACAGATGCTAGAAGTTTATCATCTTCCGTCACGCTTTTATTCACGGTGCCAAGTAGAACTTCTTTTCTAAACTGCTTGTTCAAATGGCCGTCTCTTTCCATTCTTACACCTTGTAAATGATCTGGCGGTTTGATCTCGTCATAAGTCATTTTTGGAGTTTGATTTTGTTTCGTGGCATTTAGTGTAGAAGAAAATAAATGTAAAGGAATGCATAGTAATGAAGGACATAAAAATAGTTGTGAAAGTAACAAAATATACATGGAAAATAAAATATCACAGGTTATAAAAGAGCACTTAATTCTTTTCAAAATTATCATCTTGTCACTGACATATTAGACACTAGCATTGAATGTTCGATTCCGAACCATGAGTGCCCGCAGAAAACCCGGAAAACAAAACAATTAAACAAGAGAGCATTTCATTCCGTCTCACAGCACTAAATAGGAGCGAACTTGTACCAATGTTACTTTTTAATTTTTTTAATTATTATTTCATTTCACAAAATTTATCCAAAAGGATTATGCATTCAGAGGCCGACATAGACAAATGTGAAAATTTTATTTAGTGAGATTGGTTGATTTAAAAAAAATCTGGATTTACCGTAAAATCCAGCGTATAACGCGCAGCTTACTTTAGAGTTGCAATCTTTTATCTTTAAGCATATTCGCCGTATAACGTGCATCCCCTTTTTACAAGAAACCTGAAATTTACATATGCAATGCTCTCGTGTTTATTATCCCAGGCTTTTGAAAAAGTATAATTCTTTTTGAAACATAAACCTTTAAGTTCGTAAGAAACATCATTTCTTTTAAATAAATAGTATTTCGATATATGTACAAGTCTAATTTTTTTCTATACTCATCTTTTTCATTTTTATACCCGGCATGTAACGCGCAACCTTAAATTTCGATCTTTTTGTTTTAAAAGTGTGCATTATATGCCGAATTTTACGGTAATTATGAAACAACGTAATTACTATTTTACATTTTCTGAATATATTTCACACTTGTTATGTTCCAAAAAAATGTTATAGTAATTCTTAAATAAAACTGTTCATTGTGCAATACACTTTTCTGAATTTTTTCAGAATATTAAATATGTAGTGGGAGTCTCAGAGGAAACAAAAATGAAGTGAAATGAAATTTAGAATTCATACTCTCGCCTGGTCGTGACACGCACGAGGTAAGTTTGTAAAAGTGTAGTGTTATATATTAAGAAATTAAGTTTTCATTCTAAATTTTCTTTGGGTAATTTTTTTTATATTTTGAAGCCTTAGATGATTTATATCATAAGAAGAGTTATAAAGTCATTATTTATTGATGTATCCTTAAAAAATTGATCACATTTATAATAAGTTTAAGCCTAATGAAACTACTATCCATAATAGCAGATGCGTCATCTATCGATTTGTATTTTATAATTTTCTCTTTTCAGATCTCAAAATGCAGATTTTCGTGAAGACTTTGACTGGGAAAACTATTACTCTCGAGGTCGAAGCCTCGGATACCATCGAAAATGTGAAAGCCAAAATTCAAGACAAGGAAGGTAATTTATGGAAAATTGTTTTTAGTTATATTACTAAAATTTTAACTAATCGTATTGGGCATTATAGACCTAACTTGTACTGAATTATTTATAAAAGAAAGTATTCATAATTTTTTTCGTTTTATGTTCAATTCAGGTATTCCACCTGACCAGCAACGATTGATTTTTGCTGGAAAGCAACTTGAAGATGGACGTACTTTGTCTGATTACAACATCCAGAAAGAATCTACTCTTCACTTAGTTCTACGTCTGAGAGGGGGTGTTATTGAGCCCAGTCTTCGTATCTTGGCACAGAAGTACAACTGTGACAAAGTTATTTGCCGAAAGTGAGTATTTCTTTTTGCAGTAAAAAATTTTCGATTTTCCAAGTAATTAGCCTGTGTTATTATATTTGAGGGCAGTCCTTTTTTTATGAAGACTTTTAAGTTACCTCATTTTTTGAGTCAATCTAGGCAGGGAAAACAAATCTCTGTGTTGAAGAGGAAAATGAATTATAAGATTCTGTCTTATCCTGGTGGAGGCTTGGAAAGGAAATATCTAATATTTATAAAACAGGCTTTTTCTACATTTTATATTTGCATAGTATTGCAACAATGCCAATGCTCAAAATAATACGCCAAATTGGCAATCCAAATTTTGCTTTTGTCACATGCACTGGAATTGGCAACCATGTGCTTTGTTTCATGTAATGTTGCCATTAGGTTGTGATAATAGGTTAAGTGGCTGAATTGTCAAATCAGCCACTTATCCTGCCAAGTGTTTTCTTGCCAAATCGATAAAAGCGCCAAATCTGGTAACCTTTTGATTTTTTTTATCAGCGAGGCAGAATTCAGATGGTGTTGTAGTATGATTGCTACTCCAAAACACAACACACAAAAATGTGCCAAATTATCGATTTTTCATAATTTGGCGGACCAGTGGCCGATTTGACAATTTCACCGGTTAAGTACCTTACATTTTTGTTGAAATAGATAAGTAGTTGGATAAAGGACATTTGTAAAGTACTCTTTTTAAAAAAAAAACTGCATAAAATTTAAGAATTAAAATCTTTTTGTTAAGGGCTTAAAATTGCAATGAATAAACTTTTTTCTCGTTATCACTTAAACATACATTTGGGTGTTTCTTATGTATTGGCGTAACCGTAACAAAATCGGGGTCACATGAATCACATCTTGATATCATAACAACAAAGATTCTAACAGGTTTTCTATGGGGGGAAAACTTAGTTGGATTTTGGTGGGAAATGGTGCAATTCAGGTGGTGCCAATTTTTCTGTGAGACATTAATAGGCAAGTACCCATTAAGCCTAAATAAGAAACAAAAATAAACCAAGCAAAAGAAAATATCATTAAACATGTAATGAGGAGGATAATAACTATACTTTTCCATTTCACCTGTGCAAAACTCACCTAGAAGACTTAATTGGCAATGACATATAATAAATATTCATTTGTTTGTTGTTACTTTAACCCTTTAACACACAGTGGTATCCCTCTGAAACCACCATTTTCTTTAAAAAATGCCTCTAAACGCACAGTGGTACTTTAATGAAACCAATAATTCTAAAGATATATTTTAACTCTCTTAAAAGACGCTAGTTGTCAGCACGTGAGAAAAAACTTTTTCTGTGAGAAAAATGTATCATTTTAAGTCTTTTTTAAACATTCCAAAAAAGATTTTTTTTTTTTTTAGCAAATAAAAATAGACAAATTCAAAGTAAGTTATGTACATTTTTGCTGCATATGCTCTTCATAGCATAACTAATTTTTAGTATGTTAAATTATGAAAAGAAGTGCCTTATATAAAGATTTTTTCGGGTAGTTTCAGACTGATACCACTGCGCACCTAGAACATGAAAATTGTCCGTTTCTTCTGTCTTATAGCACACACGTGTAGAGATTTGGCCTTTTTTTTTTTTTCTATGACTCGGGCAGTGAAATAACTAATAATTTATGGGGGTTTTGCGATTGATTTGGGGGAGGGGTTTATTATTTCAGTATTACTGCGTGGTTTTAATAATAAAGAAACAATGGGGAAAAAACTTTACTGGCTATTGAAGTTGGTTTCAATTGGTTATAGTCATATTTTGTATTATTTAATATTTAAAAAGTAATTCTAATACTTAATATTGCATGTTTTAGTAAATTTATTACAAAATATATAAAGAATATTCTTACAAATCTGATGCAAATCACATATTGTTCATCTGAGAATTATGTCATAGGTGCGCGGTGGTACTTCTGTGAAACCACCTCCCCCCCTCTCAGGGGGGAATGTACTGTAATTTTTTTAAAGGTATTTTCTCTGTTCTTAGGTTCTATACATTGCATTTATAATTTTATTTTGAAAAATTCAGCGAATTTATTTTTCTGCGCTTCAAAGGGTTAAAAGAATAGGCATTTTATTTTTGTTTGATATTTTTTTCATTTATTCATTTCAATTTAAAATTTTACATTTGACTTAAGCTGTATCATTTTCAGCAACTTTATCACCTGCACCAACGAAATGCAAATGCATTGAAAATAACTTGCCTTGCCACACTAGATACCAAAAAAAAAAATTTGTGCAATGACACAAGCAAGCATGGTAAAATCCTAGCCCATCACACTGCTAAATTTGGCGACAAAAGTTTTTGTCAAGTGGCGTCAGACAAAAAATGTGGTTTCTATAAAGGACAACTTAAGAAACATCAAATAAAAAAAAATAAGAAATTAAAAGTAAATTCTATGCAAATTTTGGACAACCAAACCAAGATTCTATCAATCCTTCATTCCTACAAAAAACAATAATTACTTTCTTACCTTTTATTCAGATGAAAATCCACGTGTTTTTTACAAAGAAAATATGGTTTCTGAAACGCAACAGTGGGGGAGAAAATCCAATATGAATGTTTTAGGCTGGTGAACTAATGATCTCCATTTCTCTCAAACACAAATTATTTTCATATTTCGGACATACCGAATTTTTTTTTCCAAACGTTCACTCATTCACAAAACAATCATTTCTTTCTTACCTCTTTCATTCAAAAAAATATCCATTCGTCAAGCTTCAAAAGCAGAAAATGTGGTATTCAAAATGGCTTCAAGATGAAAACAGAAAAACCATTGCTCCTAAGATGCAATAGTGAGAAAAAACATCTAAATTGAATTTATTAATGCATCTCCCTTTCACTTTAACAAATATCCTTTCAGCAGTTTCATTCAAGAAAAAATCCACTCATTTCTTCACTTTCTAGAAAAATCTTATACAACCTTTCCATTGGAACATATCATTGGGGAGGGTGACCGCTGTCCAAATCCAGTACATATAAGGTTACTATTTCCCTAAATTTTGCAGGTTTCCCAAATTGTAAACTTTACCAAATGTTTGGCGACATAAGTAGGTTCGTTCTAGGATTCAACCCATTCTCTGCTCTCCTTGTCCATGTCCCTAATTTTCAAAAGCTTATTTTCAACTTTAACTCTCTTTACTTTGCACAAGTTTTTTAACATGTAACAGCTCAATTTGTTAGAGTAAACTGTAATTCCATACACTATCCACTGCTTTATTGTGCTGATGAACATCTCCAGAAATCTGTTGTGAACTGCAACTAAAAATAGCTTGCCTAAACCAACTTTTGCAAATGTTCATTACCTATCCACTGTGTGTCACTAACTATATTCTTTTACTGATTTTTTTTACTTCGCCAGTTTTAACGACCTTACCTTCTTTGCTAATTTTCTGAGATTAGCTCCATTTAATCTAGAATTACTTTTTTAATGAAGTGCTTCCAGTCTGCTACAGTACTGAAATAAAAATAGAACTCATATGCAATGTCTTCTTTTTTTCCCCTCTCTCCTTGTCTAAATTGTAAATTAGTTGGAAAATATAACATTATTAGAGTTTGCTGCAACGGAATCAAGATCTGTTGTAAGGTTTTTGTTGCACCACAGTCCTTGCTTTCTCTTAAATGGAAATATTAAAGGAAATACAACTATAAATTTAGTTGTAACATTAGATTTTATCTGTATAATTTTAATTATGTTTCAATGGTTAATAAATTTATCATTTTAGGTGCTATGCCCGTCTTCATCCCAAGGCAACCAACTGCAGAAAGCGCAAATGTGGCCACTGCAATAACTTGAGACCTAAGAAGAAGCTGAAGTAGATTAAAAATGCATTCATGTATCAGTCAGTAAAAAGATATGTAATTGATTTGTAACCATTGAATAAAAACAGAATTGACCAATACTTTAGTTTCAGTGCATTTATTATCAAGCAAGTTATTTTCCTTCTTTGCTGTTAAAAGTTTTCTTTAGATTCTATGCCAGATGCATATATCTGCATGAAACTGGCTAGATTAAGAAAAATCATTGTTTGTATGATGTAAAGGGCTGGAAATATATTTAATTATGTTTCAAGTATATTTTATGAATTGATCTTCAATATAAAATTATAAACATGAATATTTTTATAGATTTTTGTTTTCCATATACTCAGTGGCGCACACAAGGGGATGTCCTAGGGGTCCCCCAGCCCTTGAGGTTTTAATCTATTGATGATAATCCTATTTATATATATATGTATATAACGTAAAATTTAAGTACTTGTAATTAACAATTTATTTTATTAATTCAATAATTTATTTTTTCTGGTTTTTGTTATAAAATCAGAAGGAATCTGTGTTGTCTTGAGGTATGATAGGAGTTGGGAGACTTTTGACCATTGACCTCTCTCCCCACCCCCCTTGAAAAATTTTGTATATCCTACTGCACACGAGTATATAGCCTAATTTTTTTATGTGTAACATCTTTCCTCTAGGTCGCTGGATATTTGTCGGAGTGATTTTGTGAAAAGGGACGGAAATGTGTAACAGAAAGTCGGGAAAGCGCGTGATGTTTGATTTGACTAATCAGCGTGCTTGGTGGGTGTCTCCTCTTCCCTACCCTCGCATCGGGATACAACTCAAGCCACCAGCCTTTTTAATATTGTTAAATTTCGTATTTTAAAAAATTCGAATTCAAAGACTGTTTTGCGTTTTCTAGACTCTAAATCCACTTCGCAAACACCACCAAATTTTATTTGACTTTATCCAGGATAAACTTGTGCTCAATTTGTTCAGGGTTCGTTGTGTATGAAATCTGAAGTTATATTTATATGTGTAAACTATATTAATTATATTTACTGTTAAACATCTGACAAAGTTCATTATTCGAATAATTCCCTTTTTCCTCGTATTTTTTTAAGAATAAATATTTTAGTGCATATCTTTTTCACACTTTGAGGTTAATTCCTGTCGCTGTCAATACATTTTAAATTGCGATTAAAAAAACTAATTAATTACCCGTGTAATTTTGATTTTCTCTAATATTTAAACCTATACCAAGCTAATTAAATTTTCATCATTTTATAAAAATTTCCGTTAATTAAATAAGATTTTCATTAAAGATAATTATTCAATAGAAAATTATTTCCAATCATACTCTATTCATTTTTTTCGGGATTTAAATTACTATTGCGTATTTAACATGTCGGATGTTAGACATCATATGCAACTACTGTAAGGCTTGTTTTTTTTAAATAATAAAAGGAAAAAATAAAGATGGAATTCCATGTCTTGCCTTCAAAGGTTTATAATTTCTTTTTCTCCTACATATATTTATTGAATGTCTTATGTTCAAAATCTCTGGAGGTTATTTGTATCAATGTAAATTGGGCTATATTGAAATTTATATAAGTCTGTTTCACTTCAAGGTAAAGTATGTACATCAAAGAAAACCTTATTCTTGTGTCAAAACTTTTTTTGAACCTCTTTAAAATTTAAGCCAGAATAGAAAAATTCTTAAATATTCAAGACTACTCCAAAAAAGATACTTTTTTTCTTTTTAATGTAAAATGAATGAAATACGTTTTTAATTCAAATTTACGAACTTATTTTTAAAAAAGCTCTTTTTTTATTCTAGAAAGTTTTGATTGAATTTCTAAGTTTTTCAAAATATTCATAATAAATTAAATACATTGAAAATGAAGATAGTAAATTATATTAGAATAGAAGGAAAAGCGTCAAATTATTGCCCTTCATGTAAAATAGAAAGTCTCATTAATATAATTTCCCTTTGATAAGATAGCGTAAAATCGTACTCGAATCCAAGCCGCACCCCAAAATTCTCAACAAATCTGGAAAATAAAAAATTGTTTAAGAACCTGTAATTGCTCCAGCCGACGCATTTTCAGTAGCTTTAATGTTGGGAAAATGCGGTTTAGATTCTTGTAAATACGGAATTGAGGATAAAATGACACCGTTAACGAAATGTTTTTCTGCCCTGAAAATTTCCTATCGTATTCGATTTATCTTATCTGTGAATATGAAGAGCTGGTGCTAGTGGAAGTCGGTAAAGTAAAATGTAATTTCTTATTGGTTGGCCATACCGGAATGGCTCACTCACAAAATACTACTTCCATTTATCGCATTGTTGGCGACATTAGCATAACATTTGAGTTTTTGACAGGAACAATTGTTTTCATTTGCTCTCTTAAATTTAGTATTTATAAAGAATTAGGTAGTTTATTTTGTGCTTCAAGTCGTTATAGCTTTTGTTGACTATAACAAGAATTTCGTACTCTTAACTCTTTGCTTGTTAATGTGTAGATAAATATAAACGTCACTTCACAAAAATGTTTGGATTTGCCTAGTTTTAAGAATTTTGTGTGTTACTTTTTTTAGAGAGAAGTTCTTGATAATTGAGTACACTAATACCTCCACATACGCGATTTTCAAATCTCGTCTTTTGTTTGAGGGCTACTTCCTATTTAGCTAATGTACATGTTCGGATGTTTAACGTGGAAAATTGACCCTTGGCCAAAATTTCTTAAGTGGTATTTATTTCCTATCTGGGGAGTGTGTTTGTTATTACTTGTGATATTTATTCAAATTTGAGAGACAGCTATGTCATCCAAACGAAGAACTTATTCTTCTGCACCACACAAGAAAAGGAAAACTTTATCTTTAAAGCGTTTAACATAACACTAGGGAACACCCAAAAATGTTTCGGGCACAAAAATATTTTATTATGAAGTATTTTGGCTCGCAAAACACGAAAATCACCATAAAAACTTTAGATTAGCTCTTGTTTTTAAGAATTCTCTATTCATAAATAGCTGTATTTTCACTCATCCTTACTTTCTGTGTATAATCTTTGCAATGTTCATTTGAGCGGGTAGATAGAAGCACTTGCATCAAGATCAATTTTTAATTCTACGAAAGCCATGTAACAGCGCCACCTCTTTAAGTGTGCTTTGAGTGTAAACCTAGAGCATATATCAGTAGTACACAGACAATATGCACGATTCAAGTTACATTCGCTGTTTTTCGAAGTACAACTCAAGGTAAATCAATGCAACTATATTTAGGTATGAAAGACTGCTTGTAACAGGTACCGTGGAACAACTACATTGTACCGGAAAGTGTTAAAAAGCAGTTATACTGAAATAGATCACCCAAATTTTCGCATTTCAGATCAGAATGCTACGGAACTGTATTAATCCGTAAAATTTTGTTACGCTTGTGTTGAAATGACTTTGGCAACCCAGAAGCGAACCATCAGCCCAATTGTTAAGGTAGCTTACTTCCTTTACTTCTGAGTAAAAGTAGATACACAGGATAAACTATGGACCCCACACGTATGTTATATATCTTGCTCAGTAAACTGCGAGAGCTGCTGGGCAAGAAAAAACACACAATGCAGTTTCCTGTACCTATGATTTGGCAAGAGCCAATTAACCATGTCGACAATTATTTTTTCTGTGTGACGCACCCATGCACAGGAGTTTGTCAAGAAAAACGGAAGACCGTTTGCAGTATCCATGCATTCCTTCAGCCGGTTTCTCACTCAGCTGATATGCGAAATTCCTGACCCGCCTGAAAAGTATGAGTTTTTAAAGAATTATGTTAAGAAGAAGAAGAATTTATTAGACTTGTGACATCTCATGACCCAGATTTCGAGGCAGAAGATTTGAATGAACTCAACAGACTAAATCAAGCAGAATTGAGTGACCTAGTAAGAAATCTTGGCATGCCAAAGCAGAAGAAAGACCTACTAGCATCCAGACTGCAGCAATGGAATCTATTCCTACCAGGCGTCAAGATTACAGAGTACAGGACTCGTGAAAAGCATCTGCTTCATTTCTTTGAGAAAAAAGAACATGTGGTTGCATGTATTGATGTCAACGGCTTGATGAATTTCATAAACATCAGTTATGACCCAAATAAATGGAGGTTGTTTATCGACTCTTTCAAGCTTAGTTAGA
This sequence comes from Trichonephila clavata, assembly GCA_019973975.1. Taxonomy (NCBI): domain Eukaryota; kingdom Metazoa; phylum Arthropoda; class Arachnida; order Araneae; family Nephilidae; genus Trichonephila; species Trichonephila clavata. The sequence continues at coordinate 126,616 of BMAO01024917.1, read as the reverse complement.
AAGCAGTATTATTACACAACGGCAACCTTCTTCCTTCCATTCCCATTGGACATTCTGCTTACATAAAGGAAACTTATGCAAATGGGATTAAAACTTCTACAGTTAATAAAATACGAGGATCATAAATAGCAGGTCAGTGGTAACTTGAAAGTCATTGCTTTACTTATGGGAATGCAGACGTGCTACACCAAATACTGCTGTTTCCTGTGTTTGTTGGTCTTTAGAGATCGAAAATCGCACTACATACAAGATAAATAGCCGTCTAGAAATCTGAAATCCAGTGAGAGAAATGTCCTAAATGATCCTCTAGTAAACCTACATGACATTCTGCTTCCACCCCTGTATATCAAGCTGGGATTCATGATAAATGTGAAATTTATGAACAAGGATGTAGAGGCTTTCCAATACCTTAGATTAAAATTCTCAAGATTGTGAGTTTTGCAAAGATTAAGTAGGGAATCTTCATGGGGCCCTTAAATACGCAAAATCATGAAAGACCCCACATTGGATCAAATTCTGGAAGGGAAAGAGAAAGCACCCTGGGAAACCTTTAAGAGTGTGGTACAAGGATTTCTAGACAGCAAAAAAGATGAGAACTATCAATAGTTGGTGAAAGAACTTCTACAAAAGTTCCATGACCTAGAATGAAATACGTCTTTAAAGACACATTTTTTACATTCCCATCTTGATTTTTTCCCCTAAGAACTGTGGAACTGTAGGCGGTGAACCCTCGGAAAGGTTTCATCAAGATATCGCAGCAATAGAGCGTATATATCAGGGTCGTTGGAATGAGGCAATGCTCGCAGACTACTGCTGGACAGTTATAAAGGTTACTCGGTGTTCGACATACAAGAGGCAATCCAAAAAGAAATGTTCACAGGAAATAAACTAAAAAATATTATTGATTTCTTATGTAACACTGTTTCTTCAAACATGACTTATTGCATTGTATTTACTAGTTATAATGTTTTTTCTTCAAATTTACCCATAAATTGATAGATGGGCTGTGGTATATCTTAAAAACAAGAACTAATAAATAAATCTCATTTACATATTCGTTTTTTTTTAACCCAAAATTAGAAAAAAACGGGCTATTTAAAACTAGGAAACAAACAAAAAGTTATTTTTTGTTGTCTGGTGCAATTAAAGACTCGAGAAAACAAAAATAAAAATGTTTTGAATTCGCCAAGAAGCTAACGGAATCGACGATCAAAACAGTTTTAAAAGATAAAGAAAAAATTCCCGACTGAAAACTGATCAGTTTTTAAATTCAACCATCGTTCGTAAACGTCTTAGTATTATCATCAAAATAAATTCGGTTTGCGATTTCGTATTTTTGTTACCTAAAATTAAAGTTAGTTTTAGTATAAAAAAAAAACACCTTTCTTTTCCAAATAAATTTTTTTCGCGGTATTACTGTACAAATTTATTTCTAAGTGAAAGAATGTCTTTATTTACAGCATTGCATAATTATTGAAAATTTTGTTCATTAAAAGTCTTGAAGAAAGAGATATTTGAAAGAATAAAAACTAAAATGTGTTACAGAATGGTACGAAGTAAATTGATTAGACTGGATTAACTTCTCGAATAAAAAAAACTTATTGTTATATTTATTGAACTGCTAGAGAGTCTGTAGGCTCGAAGAAGCAATAAGTAAACGTAAATTTTAAAAAAAAATTAATTTTTTTACTGTTTTGAATTTGGGATATTAATACTTTGTGTGTGTGTAGATCCTAATTTCTTTAAAAGGAACTGACTTATGCCCGATCCGAATTCTTAGCTGAATCGATGCACCATGAATTGATTACACATTGATCATTATAAATACACTGGTGTGCAAAAATTAAGGACGAAGTCGAAAAATTAGCATATCAGCTGAACGAAGAGGCAGAGCGGACAGAAATACCAATCAGGAGATTAAGTGAGGTGATGTACGGTAGCACATGCGCAGATATGCAGGGGGAGTGTCTGAGTAGTAAAGCATGTTGTCGGTGTAAGATTAGTATTTCTGGCAAAGAGATTGCACACCGTATAGCAGTTAAAATCACACCGAGTTGCTGCCTCAGCGAGAAATGGCGAATAATCAATCTGTTAGACGACATCTGGATGCTTTTACCCGAGGTCGAATCATTGGGAAGTTGGAGGAAGATCGCAGTGTGACAAGTGTGGCTGCAGAGTTCGGAATTGCTCACAGCATCGTTTCACGACTCTGGAGACAATTTCAAACTACAGGAACAGCTATCCGGGGATTCAGTAGTGGTCGTCCACGAGGAACCACGCCCCCAGATGACCGGTATATTGGCTTACAGGCTAGAAGAAACAGGCGGCAGACAGCGGGAGAAATCGCTAGACACACGACACAGGCGACTGGACGACCGATATCGCGTTTTACCGTGGCCAGAAAACTGCACGGTGGTGGTCTGTTTGCACGACGCCCTGTACGGTGTGTACCTCTAACGCCTGCCCATCAGAGAAGGCGTTCTCTGTGGTGCCGGGAATACCGGAATTGGAGAGACAATGAATGGGGACGAGTACTCTTTACAGATGAGAGCAGATTCAGTCTGAGTAGCGATTCTCATCGCATACTCATCTGGAGAGAGCGGGGAAGCCGCAATCATCCCTCGAACATCATTGAAAGGGACAGGTATGGAGGTGGCGGTGTTCTCGTTTGGGGAGGCATCATGCTTGGTAGTCGTACAGACCTTCACATCTTCGACGCAGGTTCAGTCAACGGGACCCGTTATTGTAACGAGATTCTTCCATATGTGCGTCTTTTTAGAGGTGCTATGGGTCCGCAGTTCCTTTTCATGGACGACAATGCACCATGTCATCGCACAGTAGCTGCCGAACAGCTCTTAGAGAGTGAGGATATTGAACGTATGGATTGGCCGGCACGATCTCCGGATCTCAATCCCATCGAGCATGTATGGGATTTTCTAGGCAGACGCTTGGCAGCTCGTACCTTACCACCAGTAACGATTCCGGAGCTTCGATTGGCGCTGCAAGACGAATGGGCAGCAATGCCTCAACAACTCATTGACACCCTCATTCTCAGCATGGGCAGACGCTGTGAAACCTGCCTAGCAGTCAGGGGAGATCACATCCCCTACTAAAGACCGGATATTTCTTGCTGGACACCCATCACAGGGATGTTTCGGCCTTCAGTCGCATTGCGCTCCATGCTACTTTTTCAATAAAGCTTCTTTTTATCCCTCTGATTTCTCTTTTAGTAAGTGTTGCTTACATTACTCATGTCCTTACGTATTGGGGATCTTACGGTATTAAATGTGTTGATTTGGAATGCTTTTGTACAAAGTTATATTGAAAAAACCGTCTCGTCCTTACTTTTTGCACACCAGTGTATTGAGAAAATACAAATTGGCAAACTGATAAGGATTTCGTTAGTTAAATTGTTCCGAAATCCCTAGGTGGACAGAACTATAATTTAACGCAAAAGTTCTCTTAACTTTTTTGCTTCATAGACCCCTTGCCAGGTTTATCAGTTTTGGGTAGATCCTATTAATATTGGATTTTTGCACATTCATCAATTTAAATGTGTTTATTACAGCTCTGCTATAGAGCTACTAACTTTAAAAGATTTAAATTTATAACTGAAGTAAAATATAGTATTTAAAACTTAAGAAACTCAAGTTAATTCATTAATTTAAAATTTGATAATGCATAAAATAACTGAGCAACAAACAAATGCTCTTAGTGAGAGAGATGAATCTGGGGAATCAATAACAAATTTTCAACATTTAGCATTACTTTTGTCAAGTTTAACTCTAAATATCTCCTCGGTTGATAGTGTCCAGTCTTTTCTTTTAAAAATTTTTTGTTTGTTTGTTTGTTTTGGAAATTGGCAAACGTGCTGAAACTTTCTCTAGAAAAAGTAATTAAAAACTTTCTCAAGATATTCCAGAATTTGGGATAATTGGGATTTCACTGGCATGTAACGGAATCTTGGAACTCGATTTTCAAAAGGTCCCACTTAAAAAGGTCAGATTAATTCGAAATTTTGCACTCTTGTCAAGGACCGATGACAATATAATAATTTCATAATTTTGTTCCATTGTCCTCATCAGGATCGTCAGGAATCACGATAGTCAGATTTGGAGACAATTCCATATACCACTTCCAGATTTGGCAACTTATTGCATGTACAATTTTCAGATTTGGCGACTAATTCCATATACTATTTTCAGATTTGGCGACTAATTCCAAATGCCATTTCCAGATTTGGTGACTAAAAGAAAAAGGTGTAACCCTACAGTGATTGCTTTTAATTTAAAACTATTTGTATGCAAGTATAAAATACACTTGTGGTTTATAAAAATAAAACAAAAAAAAGTGTTCTGTATGTGAGAAAGTGGAGGGTGGGTATGTGCTATCAATTTCTTACTATAATATAAACATTTTTCTGAAAATAAAAATTAAAAAAAAGGCTCGTGATGTGAAAAAAATAATCTGTGTTCTAACTGCCAAATATTTTTTATTTTTATAAAGCAATGCTTTTGGAAGTGATTATACGGATTAACATTATAGTAATACGTTTAAAAGGTAATAATACGATTGACACTTTATGTTACCATGTTTTTATTAACTCTCTTTCTTTAATGTCTGTGCGAGTGGAATTTTGTAATTGATTTTAAACTGTGTGACTTTCCGATGAGCTAGAGACTTGAAATTTGGACCATATCTCAGAAGTGGATGACAATGCATGAAAATGTGAAAAAAGAAGAAAGAAAAAAACAAAAAGGAGAAATTTTATACTTTTTAGTCCTTTATAAAAACATGGTACATTAAAATTTTTTTAAATTCTAACTTTTTCTTCTTACCACACATTTTATTTGTTTGACCTGTTCAATAGAGAGAGACAGAATCTAATATAACGATACGGGACTCATCCGAGGACCTGTAAACGGAGAGAATAAATACCCTTCAGACCCGCCAAACAATATCAATTGAAGAGCAAGACTAATTCCAGCAGCCACGTAATTCCAGCTTCAAATATCAAACTAAAGGATAAATTCAATAATGAATAAATGATAGTTTAAAAAACTAAAAAACACGCTTTTATTGTAGATCGAACTAAAAAATGAAAAATAAATTAAAGTTTAAAAAGAACTAAAAAACACGCTTTTATACTGAATCGAACTAAAAAGTAAAAAAATAATTCTTAATATAAGAATAAAATGATGAACGAGAAAATTAATGTCATTGTGGTAAAAGCGTGGGGTGCAATTTCGGAATTAAAAGAAGTTAGAAACTATAACAATTGACATATTTATAGAGCACCCCACGCTTTTACCACAATGACATTAATTTTCTCGTTCATCATTTTATTCTGATATTAAGAATTATTTTTTTATTTTTTAGTTCGATTCAGTATAAAAGCGTGTTTTTTAGTTTTTTTAAACTATAATTTATTATAAATAAACGTAACGTTATATTCACTAGGCATTGCTTATCGACGCGAAATCAAGAAACTGTCAGTGAATATTTACAAGTGAAGTGGCACGCTTATCCGGAGGACAGAACCTGGGACCTGTGGATCCGAAACCGAGCAATTTAATCGCTACACTAAAATGATCACTTTGGTGCGGAGGTTATTACTTGCTTGTATAGATGTTATCGCTACACACTCCCCTACCAGTGAGTTGGTGAACGAACGGTATCATGCGAGCAGTTAGTTGCGTCAGGTGAGTTAGACAACTTTGTTAGCTGCTGCGTCAAGTTATTTTGACGAGTTATTGGATGCTCTTTTTTGCGGATAGATGGCGCCACGACAGTTCAGGGGGTTTCTTAACGTAGCCAGGGTCATCAACGAAGTGGCGCGCTTATCCGGAGGACAGAACCCGGGACCTTTGGATCCGAAACCGAGCAACTTAACCACTACACCAAGACGATCACTTTGGTGTGGAGGTTGTTACTGGTATATATAGATGATATTGCTACACAAGTTTAAACCAATTGAGCAAAGACTGTGACTTTACTGATGTAAAGGCTGAAGAATACCGAAAAGAGTATATTGTAGATGCTTTCATACGAGGATTAAAATGTCCTCACATTCGTCAACGACTCCTCGAAAATACATCGCTGACTATAGATCAAACTTTTGAGAAATCTAGAACCCTTGAATCAGTTGAAGTGCATGCAATTTCTTCTATGGAAAGTTCTTTCCCAGTACAATCGTCAGTTTTCATTGCTGCAGTACAATCTGCAGCAATGAAAACTGACGATTTTTCAGAAGAAACTTTAGCAACATCAGCGGCTTCCTCCTCCTCAAGATCTCAAAAATGCTCCTTTTGCGAAAATGACTTGCACTCACGGACCATTTGTCCAGCTAGAGATGTTATTTGCAGAAAATGTGGGGAAAATGGACATTACCAGCGAGTGTGCAAATCTAGACCTGGTAGAAATTCTTCAAATGTGGTGACTTCTTCAAACACTTTGGCAGCTATTTCGGGATCTGCTCACTGTCTCCAGATATCAAATATTAAGATATTGGTTAATAACATTCAGCTCAATGCATTAATCAATACAGGGAGCTCTCTTATTTTTTTTAACGAAAAAACATGTAGCAAAATGTAAATCGAGAGTTGAACCATGTTTTGGAAAAATATCCATGGCAAACTCCTCCATGGTGACTGAAACAGTGGGTGTTTGTAAAGTTAATTTAAAAATAGAAAACTTCACTTATCGAAATGTGGAACTTTTATTTATGAAAGATCTTTGTAGTGATGTTTTGATTAGCCATAATATTCTAAGCAGACATTCATCACTAGAAATTTGATTTGATGCTAATAGACCTCCCCTAACAATTTGTTCTTCGGCTGTAGCACAAGTGTAATAACCCTGATTCCCGTCTACCCTGTGACCCATCTAAAGGTGTGGAAGGAAGTGAATGATTATTCGACACGATAATTTCCAATTATTTTATTTAGCACTTTAATCGACTCAAACACAAATCAAATGCAACATTAAAAATAGGATGATCCAGTCAGTCAACAGAGGGAAGGGATGAAAGTCGCGTTTTGGGAAAATACATTTAACAAACTACTTTATGAAAAATAGTTTTTCTATCTCGATATTACTTTACACGGTATATATGTAACTAATGTCCGCTTAACCTTTTAAATACTTCAAACACCAAACGTGATATGAGGGTGACAATACCTGAACTTAGGCAGTCTTGTAATCAATTTAATTTATCAATAACAGCTTAATTTAATCTTTTACAATGCCTTTCTAACCTTAGGGTAATCTTAACCTTGTATGTCTCTTGTCACCCAACCTTCTAACTTTTCTCACAAGCTACTTTCTAACTCACTAACTCCGCTTAATTCACAAACTAGAACTATCTATATAAATAAAGGAGAAAAGCGACTCACTGACTGACTAATCACGATATCTCCGGAACTATTCAACCTACAGAATTGAAATTTGGTAGACATGTTCCTTTCATGGAGTAGAGATCAGCTAAGAACGGATTTTACGAAACTCGAATCGCAAGGGGCGTTACGAGGGATTAAGAGGCGTTATAAATAATTGTTTCCATTTTTAAACTACTCGACGTACAATCTTGAAATTAAGTGAATACATTCCTTTCATAGAGTAGATAGCAGCTACAAGATGGGTTTTGGGAAAATAGTCCCCCAAGTAGCGTTGCGAGGGTATTAAGGGGCGTGATAGATAAATATTTTCGTTTTTAAACTATTTGACCTATCAGCTTGAAAATTGGTAGGCATGTTTCTTTCATGAAGCAAATATCCGTTACAAAATGGCTAAGAGGAGATATAAATAGTTATTCCGATTTTTAAACTATAAGACGTACAGTCTTGAAATTTGGTAAGCGAGAGAATTCCTCTTATAAGGTAGATATAAGCTACAAAATGGCTTTCGTGAAAATCGAAACCCAAGCGGCGTTATAGATAATTATTCTCATTTTTAAACTACTGGTCGTATAGTCTTGAAATATGATAATCAAAAGCCTTTCATGGATTAAAGATCCATGTTTTGTGAAAATCGACCCCTAGATGGCGTTGAGGAGACTCAAGGGGTGTTATAGATAATTTTTTTCTATTTTTAATTTATTAGATGCACAGTCTTCAAATTTGATAAGCAGATTCCTTTCATAGAGTACAGTTCCTCTACAAAATGGGTTTTGTAAAAACAGATCCCCAAGTGGCATTGCGGGGGCTCAAGGGGCGTTAAAGATAATTATCCCCATTTTTAAACTATTAGACGTACAGTCTTGAAATTTGGTAAGCAGATTCCTTTCGTAGAGTAGGAATTTGAAGGAAATCAACTCTTTGGGGAGCAAGAGGTTACTGTGGCGTATTAACAAAAAATCATTTTTGCGAACTACAAGGACTATAATAATGGAATTTGGTTTGCATTTTTCTTTTGTTGAATTGAAATCCACTAAGAAGGGTTATTTTGGAAAACGACTCTCAATGGGATAACGAGGGGGAGGGGGGGGGTATAGTAAAAATTTCATTTCCCCCCCCTGTTAGACTTTGACTTGAAATTTGGATTGCATGTTCATTTTCCAGATCCACCGAAAATATGTTTTATGGGAATCCACTTGGTTTATGGGTTACGAAAGAGCAAACATCATTCTATACTTCAATTTTAGAGATTTTTTGAAAATACAAATTAGATGAGTTCTGCGCCTTCTTTTTTTTTTATCTGAGACGACAAGTATATTTTTAATACAATAGAATTCTTAATGCTAGGACTTAGATATCAACAATTTATCTATAGATATATTTATAAAACATCATGATATACCCAGCGAAGTGGGTGGGTAACGGCTAGTATATAATAAACATAATTTGCATATCACGCCTTCTTCTTAAGAGAAGATTGATGAATTTTGCTAGCCCCAAAGAATTTCCAAGAGGATTAGTTGAAGAACACATTTAGATCCATCAAAACCCCCTCCGTGATGAAAACATGATTTATCAGAGGGTCTTATCGACCCGATAGAAATTACTTTAAAAAAATTTAACAAACACTCAAAAAGAATCAACAAGATTTATAAATTTTACTCACTACCTATTTAAAATTTGAATGCACGAGAACACGCAAAACAACTATTCTAAAGGGTATTATGTTGTCCTCTGGAAACACAAGGCGTCCCTGCAGTGCATCCGATTCAGGTGAGAACCAAGGAAAAAACCTCGTATAAGGATGACAAAAAAACCTTGGTTATGCACTTTACTTGAATTCTAAAAATAATAATAATATACAGACGTTATTTCTTCTTAAACAAATATTTTCAAGACATCTAAGGTATCGGGGTCAGCAACCCTGAAATGAAAACCAGATCACTAACCATGTCCAAAAAAATGACATTATGCAAACATATTAACATCCTTGCAAATTTCATTCTTATAAGAATAGTATCACTTATTTCACATACATACATTCTCATATAAATAAACACCTCATCTGGTTTCTTTTTTACAAAACTCCCCTTCCATTCGAGCTGCGCTGTTAGTGTTATTATTAGTTTTCCTAATTACACCACGTTTCGAAACCAGATAATATATACCTATATACTTCAATATATACATACACAAATATATACAAATTTCAAATATACAATATATTACAAACAAATAATATAAGTAATTTTCACATAAAAAGCCAAGTCTTATTTTGTAGCAAAACAAATGTAAATAAACAAATGTTTTCCACAATTTTAGAAAAAATTTTACAGTTTCTCTTTCAAATAAAAAGGAAAATGCATTCAACTTGTGATAACAGTTGGTTCCCTCTTACCTCGGAACCCTCTTATCTACCTGTAAACCCGGCTAGATGTGCGGAAGAAACAGAATAATCCACAGACATGTTTTCAATCTAATTAATTTATTAATTCTTATGATCAATCAGACACAATACAATTCTAATTAAGGTAGCTGATATATAGTAGAGCGCGGAGGTGAGATTCTATAACACCGGGATACTACTACAGACTCTCAACTGTATCTAAGACAGCTTAAATCCGCTCAAATATAACTACGTCGCACACTAATAAACTAGCTTCTACTTAATCAAAAATGCACAGTACCTGAACTTTTTATGCATCGGATCCTACACGCTCTGTAAACTAATTCCTCTCCTTTTCAATTTTCAACTAACTAATTCTCAAATTTTATGTTAACTCCTACTTGCACACTCCAACGTATCAACTTCAGCGTGCCAACAACAACGTGTCAACAACTCACTGCCAACTCGCGAAAACAGAATTTATATAATATACCTCATTTACAAAATCACGTTTCCTTACTCGATGAAGGTTGGATGAAGGTATTAAATATTTTCCTTAAATAGACAAGAAGGGATTAGTGGAACCGCGTATAGATCCATCATAAACTCAGTGACAACTTTTGTACAGATAAATATTTTAAGAAAAAATTGAGACTCGTTACGTGAAAATGATCTGAACTGTCTGACAAAAAAAATAACAAAAAACAATACAACCTGGCAATTTATCTTATATCCTTTCTGTGTGGGCGCAGGCTCCTGCTAGGGCTTCCAAGCTGATTGATCTTATGCTGGTGCGGTTCTCCCACTGATCTTATATTCTTGGACTTCTTCGCTCCGTGTGAGCTTCGTGATAGCGTGTTTCAGGCATTAAATAGTTGAAGATATTACAGTAACAATTGGTCAACATAACTAAATTGTATCTCAAATATTAGAGTAGGGGATTGATCCTATAAAAGGAGGATCAATATAATAGAAGACTTCTCATTATTCGCGTCTGTCGTGGTGTATTTCCCTATTATCCTTAGTAGGAGATCATCTCTTCTTGTTTGAATATTAGAATTGTGTCTGTTGATAATTTGTGTGTTGAATAAATAGTTGAAAGGTATTATGGCGAGTCATCCTTCAATTTCTCCCACACCTCTATCCAGGCCGAGAGTAGATCGCATACGCTATAAGTTTCTATGTTTAACATTGAACAGGCTGTAAGATACCTTTATAGAAGAAATGCTCTTTTCCGGGGACAACGAGTAATAAAAAATTGAAACAGGAACTGAATCTGAAATGAGAACCAAAAGTGGAATTGGAGAAGAGGACGGAGGCCACGGAGAACGATTTTTTAGTCTTCTCATTTGTAAATACTATTTTGCATGATTTTATCGTTCATTAAGGAACCAAAAAAGCCTCAAACTCCATGATTTATTTAATCAGAATGTGCCGGAAACGGAATAGACTTGTAACTTCATTGCTTAAAAATAAATAATATACTGTCCTATATGAGAATTATTGGAGAATAACCAATTCTCTCTTTCGCTCGCTTTCGGAAATTTACAAACTACAATATTTAAAGAGAAAAATTATTAAATTTATAACAATAAAGAGAATTGAATGAGAGAGACTCTGGATAAGATTGCACGAAAATAGAGCCACTAAAAAAGTAGTCTTTCCCAAGCCATTTGCTCCCCCTCCCCGAAAAAAGAGGAAAACTTAGGAGGATTGACTTCCTGGAAAAGATGACGAATTAGAAAATCTTATCCCATAACAGAATGGCATGGGATGGAATTCTTATTAAGGTCAGGACCTATCCAGGGCTATCACGCTTTAACGTTTTCCCACCTGGTAGCTGATAGATCGGCTTTTCGCGCGTTTTAGATAAAATTACATAGTATATATTCCACACGTGCACTCTTAATATGTTGCAGAATCTCCTTACATTTGACATCACAACGGCAACCCATAGCCATAAAACAAAAGACATCTGGATTCCACCCGGAAGCCGATCCTCGAGAGGAATTCGAGAAGTAAGGGAAAAAAGGGACCCCCCCACCCCAAGAGAGCGAAGAGGAAACCGCTTGGAGCACTCGAAAAGAGACGTTGTGTTTTGCCCTCCTCCATCACCAATAATGAATTCTGAAGAATAAATACTCCATAGTTTGAATATATAATTTGTATCTAACTGTAAATATTACAAATAATAGCTTAGGCATAATAATAGATAATTTAATTTATTAAGTCTCATGCTACTCTCCAATGCCGATGAAAAAGAAAGTACTGTTTTATTTCTAAGACATCCATTTCAATTTTCCGAATATTGATACATATTTATACTTCTTTAAAGTGAATAGCTTAAGTAAAACACATGGGCTCTCATAGTAGGCGCCACCGCGGCGTCTATAACGACGAATCCAGATTCAATATCAGCAGTGATGACATCGTATTCGTGTGTGGAGACTGACTGCATGGTGAACGCCTCAATCCTGCCTTTGCTTTACAGTGACACACCGCTCCCACAGTTGGTGTGATGGTATGCGGGGCCATTGCCTACAATACACGGTCACCTTTAGTATTTATCCGTGGCACCATGACAGTCCAGCAGTATGTCTACGATATCCTACAACCACATGAGTTGCCACTCATGCAACGGCTCCCAGGAGCCGTTTTTCAAGAAGATAATGCTTGGTCTCACACGGCAAGGGTGTCACAAGACTGTGTCCCCACGGTTACTACCCTTCATTGGCCTACCCGATCCCCATATTTGTCTCCAATCGAGCATACCTGGAATCATTTGGGATGGCGAGTTGGGCATCTCATGAGTTTGAACGAACTAGAGGCAAGGTTACAGCAAATATGGAACGAAATGTCTCAAGACATCATACAGAACTTGTATACCTCAATTCCCGATCGTATCGCATCGTGCATTTGCACTAGAGAGGATTATACAGGGTATTAAATCCTCCGTTCTTTTGCCTTTTTCTCTGAAATAAATGATCCTCTTTCTTTGATTTTCTGATAATTTATTTATATTAAAGTAGTCATTACGTATGTAAAATTTCGTTTCATTTTGACAACTCCGTCTTGATGCACTAATTTTTTTATCCATTAGTGTAATTTAACAATAGGTGTTTTTGGCGACCGAAATCGATAGCCAAGCAACATAATTCAGCTATAGGTGTTCGAAGAATTTACAAATTGTAATTTTCCAATAAAAATAGAGAAATATTAACTTGAATTTTTTTAAAAATATATATTTTTAAACTATTAGTAATGTGTAAAAATAAAAATAATTTTTTTAAAGTTTATGGAAAGAAAGGACTTAATTTTGTTATATGATAGATGCAAATCCGAAAATGCCGCCAAAATACTCAGTCGAATCAAACACGTGGGAGTCACCCATCCGGTATAGTGGTTAGCGACGCTGACTGCTGTACCGTAGGGCCTGGGTTCGAATCCCGGAGAAGACATGGATGTTGTAAGTGTATAGTGCCTTTGCGACAGGGGGTACTTTAAATAGCCGTCGAGCAGTAAGTTCTCTCGTGAGGATGGAAGGGGGAAAAGGTGCGAAGCCCCTGACTCTCCCCCAAGGTGTTCTCCCTTAAAATTGAGGTGGAACCCAGCTAAATCGCACTGTTACCTGAATGGTGCTCAAGGCTACGACCAATGACAGGCATACATCGAGCCTCTTGACATGATGTATTTCGTGGACCTGAATCTGACGCAGTCAAGATCAGGTGGCATAAGAAACAACAACAGCATCAAACACTCGGGAATTTGTTGAGCATATTATCATGTTGTAATGATGTTAAACAGCTTGTCAAAACACATTTATTAAAGTGAGAAATTCTTGAAATATTCTACAATTGTTCTGCAAACGTGTCCAAAGTTTAAAAGTCTCTCTCAGTGCAAAGTCCTGCTCGTCTAAAGCATACTCATTAACATGAGAAATTCTTGAAATATTGTCCAATACCTTTTTTCTGCAAATGGGGCTACAGTTCATTTGACTTTCGCTTTCGGAAACGATCGTAATTTCAAGCTAAGTTCGGTTTTTTGCTCCCCACTGATCTGTCACTAGTTATGAGGCCTTTAACGGTTCTCCTCGTAATCCCTCTCACCATGCGTTTTAAAGCCCATTTTTCTCATGGTCCTCTTCTCCGCGCTTTCGTTCATCTCTTGTCCGTCGGCTCCTCAAACCGTGGGATCTTTTCCGGCGCATAATGTGGGGCTCTCCTGTCCAGACACGCTGTCGTCCGAGATGCGTGGAAAACGAAAGTCCACTCAGGTCGGAGGATATTTCCGCCTTCGGACTGTAAGGGATGGCCGTGAGAATAAGGGTCAGAATTTTTTACCACCTATTTAGGCAACTTTTCCCCAGCAATTAGGGAAATGAAGCGGACCTTTTCTCCCGTTGTGTGTGTGTGTGTTTGTGTACTTTCTCAGCAATTAGACAGGAAAATAGGTACACCAAAATGTGGTTATGACTTCAGATGAATCGAGTCCATTGAGTAGTGGCCTATTTTGCAAAGCTGTATAATCTTGAGAATAAAATTATCCCCTGAAGCTCCCTACTGAAGAATTTTAATTTAATCTAAGCAATTAAAATTATTTGAAACCTTTATTGCTCTCAATTTACTCAATTAGCGCTTGTGTTTCTAAAGTTTCTGCTTTTGAGTAACTTTCTTCGCATTTTTAAAAACATTTTTAAAAATTTATACTTTTTTGGTAATTTATAAACATTTTTTAATTATTTTTTTTACAATATTCCTTTATTCTTAATACAAACGCTAAATCTTTGATGTTCGTACATTAATCCAATTTCAACAGGGTATGTAAATCGCATCTTGTTTATTTGTTTTCTTCTTCAGCATTTTCAAAATCAACAATTCTTCAGATGAGAGACAAATAGACCTTTATGTTGTAATTTTATTTATAGTGCACTGAAGAAAACATTTCTTTAATGGAAGGTTAAGCTTTTTAACTTCTTTTCCAAGTAGAAATGAAAAAAAAAAAATATTTAGTTTATATGAAACTAACTTCTACCAAGGGGAAATTTAATGTTGATACTTTAGTATTTTGAAAAGTTTAAATGGAAAACTTATTCTTCTTTTTATACTGATTCATAATATAGTTCATCAATAAAAATTAAACCAAAAGAAATCTTTGTAAAATGAAAATTGTACGGGTATCAAAAAGATATAAGATATTCCTGAAATTAGCTGTACATATCAAAAGTTATTCCACATTATTTTAAATTGCTTAGAACTTTTAAAATAAAGATCCAATTAAGATAAAAGAATTGTTTCTACGTTATTAGCAATTGAAATTTTTAAGATAGTCTAACGAAAAGGAAAATTCTGAAAAATATTCGGTAATTACTTTGAAGTTCAATTTAATAATGAAAATTTATAGGTATTCACCCATGTATTTCTGAAACAAAATAATTCTCTTACAATTTAGGAATTCTTTTTGATATTACTTCATTCAAAAAAGACAATTTTCAAGATTCACTTGTAATAAATGAAATGACAAAATACAAAAACTTGTTGTTGTGAATTCCATTTGGCACGATAAAATCAGTTTGGCTGAAAAACAACAGGGTTATCCCATGATTGTAATAACCAATCAAGTTTTCCGACTGCCTTGATAATCCCTGCTATCTCTGTGATTTAGCATCGGCATATATGCTCACAGAACTACGCTTTGAGCTTTAAGGTCACGTGTCACGATGTGCATTGTGGGAAACTTCTGATTTTAGCAAGATGGCGGTGGAACCTCAGTTAATGTATAATGGTTCTGTACCTAATTTATGTTTTAATGATGAAAGTTATGAGAAATCAGATAAAACAGAGCCTGATTTGCTCTACGAAGAGGTTCGTATTACTCAAAATATTAGCACTGCTTTATTTGTTGGATATATCGCTCGATTAACATTAACATGATATCGTTTAGTGTACCTGGATTAATTTATAGCCTTATTTTTCTAATGCATTTGAAAAATCAAGTGCATAATGTGCAGTTGTTATTGACATTTCGATGCAAAAGCGTTGAAAGATGCGTAATCCATAAGAATATAGTTACAATTCTGCATGACACACTCGCAACACTACTTCTGATGTCGTAACTTGCGCCAGTGGTCCCTATGACAACAATAAAGTCGAAGTGAATTAACAAAATAATAATAGAATAAAAGACTGAACACTTTCTATTAATGAGTAGCAGCATTACCATTATAAGCTAGAACGATTACTTTGTTCATGCGCGTCTGTGAACATATTTTTCTGGCAATTATCCATTCTCTATTAACTTCCGTATCAAATTCATTTGCAAAAATTCTTGTATTAGTTTGAGATAATAAATTGATAATGTACTTTAACGTTGATAGTGATTTTGTAGCTTAAATGCCAAGGAACAGAAATTGTAACTTCGAAGAAAAAAAAAGTTGGTATAGCACGTATGGAATGCATTTATTTTATTACTGCAACCTTTATGGTTATAGATTAACTAAAATAAGTAATTCTTATTTGAAAAGTTTTCATCCATGCAAAAGTTATTTTTTATAAAGTTTGATTCATGTTAACTGTGCAGGAAGATGACATGTTTAATCATTTTTTTTAATTCTGTTACAAATATTTACAAAGAGGTTGAGATAATTTTTTTCATGCCCTGAGATGTTAGTTTCACTTTTATTTTTCTTTAATGGTAAAATTGGTTGAATCATCTCACAATTGGAACTATCAGTGCGTATTTTTAATTATTTAGCTTTATTGCATTAATGTTTTTTTACCTCCATTATATGTAACACTTGGTAACAAATTAGTGCATGTGTTGAAATTTATATATTAGAAGAATAAGAAATAAACCTCTGAACACAATAAGAGAATTATAAAAGGATATATGTCTGTATCATTTTCTTTGTAAATTTAACAATATTTATAATATCCATTGAAAATAATTATCCATTTCATTTCTAATCTCTTGTAAAATTTATTTGAATCACTTTTATCTTTAAAGATTGTAGTTTTAATTAATTTAGTTTGAATATTTAAACTCTATTCCTGAAATGTTAATAAAAAGTGAGTAATTTTAGAATGTGTAGAAATTTTAATTAAATAAATCATTAAAATCAGGGTTTTTTAATTTTTAAACATAATTTCAAATCTATATTCAATACAACATATTTTTGTTGGATATATTAAATAACTTAATTTTATTAAATTATGGAGCTGTTTATTTTAATTTTTTTTATTAACGCTTTAAAGCACTGTTACAGAGAAAACAAATTGGGGTCACTGTAGAATTATATGTATGAGATCACATTAAATATAATTTTTAAAAAATGCTTTGCATTATGCATTTTTAAAAATATTTATCCATTTTAGAGTGTTTCTTTTAATCAAACCTTTCAATATACTTGGGTAATTATTCACTGCATAATCTATTTTGCAATAATTGTTCAATGTACTTTATTAAGAATTGCTGAAAGAATGATCTTATTGTGAAATGTGCAGAATTCAAATATAACTGCAATAAAAATATTTGATCCAGAAAAATTCTTTAAATTAAAACATTTTATTTTCTTCTTCAAGAGCATACAATAAAGTATTTTAGATTGATATAAATAAAAATATTTTATTATTGTTCAGTTACATTTAACTTCCTTTATTTTCTTTCTTCATAAAACTAATAAGTTTTCTGTATCTAAGCACTTTTTTTTTACATATAACTTAATTTGTATTTAATATTTGTCACTTGTATTTAAAAAGGTATCCTAAAAGGGGTTTTTTTTAAGTAGAAACAAAGTTAACCTTACTCTTTCATATTTATTAAACGAAAGGATTATTTGTAATTGTTTGTCTTTTAATTTTTAACAACACGTTTTTACGCATTATCTTTAATTTTAACATGTATTTTAGTTGTTTGTTTTATTTAAAATTTGACTTTAATGATAAACTAATTGTAATTTTTATCTCACATACTGAAATGTTTTTTATATATTCTATTCTATAATTTTATAAAATCTATGATTTCCTCTCTTTGTTTAAGAGCATGTTATATTTAACCTTTTGTGTTAGTATAGGTGTTGATGAAATTTGTGTGGAAGTATTTTCCAGCTAAGCTGTACTTCAATCTATAGTCTTTTTTTTTCTCTCACTGCCATCAAAACATGTGGTGTTTGTTAAATCTGTCACCAATGCCATTTTTCTAATCTGTGATTATAAACCTCAAAAATTGTTTTAAATTATAATGTTTCATACAAAAATGTGATTACATACGAGTAAGGATTAAGAATCCTGTATTGTGTTATTTATCAACATTAATCTGTTAGATCTACCATTCATCTTATGTATTTGAATGGCAGTCTCTTTGATGCTATAGTGGAACAATTATTTATATTTTTGAAGTGATAACTCCTTTAGCGTGTTTTGCTAGACATTGAACATGAATGATGCATTTTAAGAAAATAAAGCATTGTTATGCTCGGGTTTGTAAGGCTCTTAACAATGGATCAGAATTTTTCTTAACAACGTAAAGTCCTTCAACAAAAAAGACTTACAACAATGACCAAATTTGGCTTCAAAATTGGTTTTCAGCCAAATTAGAATTTCATGATGTTACTCTATTGACTGTATTAATTAACTTTGTTTAAAAGATAAATGCTTTTTGCATACAATTAACTTGAAAAAAAAATTAAAATCCCAATCTCTACAATGTTTTAAATTTTTTACAAATTTCTATGGATTTTCTTGGATTTAAATTCCCCCCCCCCCCCAAAGGAACTTACAACTATTTTTCAAGTAGATTGGTGCATTGCATATCTTTCTCAATTCTGCCAAGTTAGACCGAGATGGAATATTGTAAAACTTCTTTAAAAAATTTATAGAATTCCATAATTTTGAAAACTTTTTATTTTTTTGTTTTTTTGCACATAAAATATTTTTAAAAAAGGCACTTTTCCATTTAAAGGAACTATAAAAATACCACAAAAAATTGCTAAAATCACCAAATGCCAGTAATAATAATAAACTTAAGACAGAATTGACTACTTTGAGGTTTATGGAGCATGTGCAGAAAGAACTTTCCGATACATTACAACTGATAGTTTTCTTTATTTTTAAAAAAGTGATTTAGTGTGAAAAACTTTAATATAAGGAAATGCTGAGATGTTTTTGTCAGATAGTATTATTTACATTTTCTGAATCTTTCTTTATACAGTGAATGCAAACAAATGTCTAGGTTTTCTCTTCCATACATAATAATAATGAATAAATAATTTAATATGGCAATATTAATATCTCCTTGTTTTTTATTCACCTAACTAATCCCTGAAATAACATTACAAAATTTGAAGTTATCACTTCTATCGTGTGGTCATAAGCACACACACTTTTTTTGTATGTTTAGTTATGAAGCATAACTTGGTCCACGTCTCAAGCAGTTGGGTACATGATAAATATCTACAAAAGAAAGATTTATTTTTGGAGGAATTCAGGAAAGTGGAATGTGGCAATGAAGATCAAATTTCGAGCTCCATCAATCGTATAAAGAATATGACATTGTTAACTACATCAAAATACAACAAATTAAATGGGCAGGTCACGTTGTCAGAATGGACAAAGACTGCTCTACTAAAAAAAGTCTTCAATGCCCTACCAATTGGCACACGAAAAAAGGGCAGGCAAATTCTTAGATAGATTGATGGCCTAGAAAAGGATCTCCTAATTTTGATAACTAAAAATTGGAGAACACTAGCAGGAAGAAGGCTAGCCTGGAAAAGGCTTCTTGAGAATGCCAAGGCCCACCCTGGGCTATCGAGCCACTGAGGAAGGAAGTTATGAAGCATATATTTTCATATTATTAGTCATAAGGCTTATGCAATATATTATATACTTAAGTTAAAATTGCTATGGAAAGCCAAATATTTAATAAGATGAACTAGAAATTGTGTTATCCAATTGAATAAGGAATACAGTTAAAAATAAACTCTTATCAAACCTCTGTTTTATAACTTTAAAAAATGAAAAGTTATACAAATAATAAATTTTTTTTGTTAATAAACTTTAATTTCTTTCAAATTTTTATTTTTATTTGTTCTAAGGCAGTTCTTGAATTTTGTGTTTTTACATGATTATTTAAACTGTAACAATATGACTAGTGCAAATCAGTGATTCCCAAAGTGGTCTATATACCCCCAGTCTGACAACTTTCAAGGGGTGTACGTCAGCCAAAAATTAATTTGGGGGTCCATGAGGTGTAAGTGTATGATAGAGGCTCTCATTAAACTAGATCGTGACTTTAGTTTTAAAAGAAAATTTATAATCAAGTGAAAGCCAAATTTTTCTTATTTAACAGATTTAATTACTAAATTTCTTAACGAGGTTAATTTGCATTTACAAGGTGACAGCATAAATTTTATTAAAACAAGAACCATTTCAGCTTTTCTTTCCTGAGTTAAGCTAAAAAAGTGTAATACTGGAGATCCTGAATTTTTTTCCTTCTAAATTTGGCACAGACAATCCGCCAGAACGTTTTAACTTATGCTCAACATTTAAATGCCTATTATTCAGATTTTGAAACCAGGTTTGAAAATGCTTTGACTATGGCAATACTACAGTAAGCAATGAATTAATATTTTCATATTGAAAAAATGTCACATTAAAATAGGAATTGATCGTAATAAGCACTAATGATGAAGTTTAGAAACGCATGCCAGCAATTTTGGTTTTGAAAAATCAAACCTGTTATCTGTCCCGACTTATGGAATATCGTGAGGAAGTTTTTCATTTTTAGTATGAAGAAGTTTGTGTAGAGGAGTTTCAGCACGGTTGCCAATCTCCAAAGCAAAATAATAACAAAGAAGAAAAGAAAAAAAAAAAAACTGGACAATACTAACAGAGATGTAAGGTTAAACCAGACAAGATTGATATCAAATGTTGAAAATTTGATATTGTAGTGCTAGAGATTCATCCCTCCCATTAAAATAATTTGTTTGTTGTTTAGTTAGTTAATTTAACATTTTTATTAATTTTTAATTTAATTAACATTTTGCTTTTCACATTTTAAACACTATACTTCATTAGAGTTAGAAATTTGATTCTTTTAAAGTAGGATACTAGTACCAGCTGTCAAAAAGACATTTAAGTTGATAAATTTGCAAAAATTCAATATTAATTAAGCAGGAAACCTTAAACTGGAAAACATGTCGAGGGGTCTATTAGACTAAAAAGTTTGGGAACCTCTGGTGTAAATAATCATGTTAGTGTTGTCTGTTTGTAAATCACATGAACAGCTTTAAATATTTCATTCTAAACATATTAAACTTTTGTTCAATGACATCTTATCTTTGTTACTTTCTGAATCAATCTGGCATTTTAAGTATTTGTTCCTTTTAAGATTTTTGTAATGTTTTGTAATTCTCAAAAATACAATATTCTTAGAAGTAAAATTTCGGCTGTATTTAATATATTTACTGCAAGTGTATGTCTTTTCATACTCACATAAATTTCCATTTAAGTTGATTTCTAGCTGAAGTATATTTTAAATTAAGTTTAAAAAAATGAATTAAATTAAAAAGAATAACAATTTTTATAAAAGTGCATTTTTTAATTTTTGAAATACAGAGGAATTAAAAATAACCAAGACAGTAGCATGTATAAAAGTGTTTTGGAATATTTATGCATTTCTGGATTACATATACAGGGCTTCCTTACGGGTCTTAATCAACTTTAAAGGGTTTCTTAACATTGACTTGTGGTAATTGACTATAGGTAAAATTTCTACTTTTGTAATGTAGTAGGTTTTCTAAACAATTCTTTTTCACAATGTATTTTGTGTTTAAATAAAGTGCTGTTTAAAATTTTGATTAGTTTTTATGTTTAAATTTAATTAACAAAATAGAAAAGACTGTTAATTAGGATACAGTTTATGTAATGCTTGAATATTAATTTTGGATGTAAAAAATTGAAATTAATTTGTTTCTAGTATACAAATTTGTAAGTTGAAGATTGAAAATTTCTTATTTATAATGATGCATAGTATATTTCTTTTAAAATTGGGTATAAATGTGATGCTTTGAAATCATTTATCAGATTTCTATGAATAATTTTGTATTTGTATTTGCTTATGTTATATTTCTTACTTTTTGTTAAGATGTTTTTCTACTTTTTTTACAACTATTTATTAACTGCGGTGTTTTGAAAAGATTTTATAAACTAAATTTGATCTTTGAGTGTCAATTTCAATTTATTTAGCTTTGTAATATTTAGTCGCTTCTCGTATATTAATGTATCCAGCAGCTAAATTTACACCACATGAATTGCGCCACTTTCCACCAAAATCTGATTGTTTTTTCAAATAAAGCATGTAAGAATCTGTTTCTGTTATTCTTTTTTGCTGTTATGATATGATACGATTAACATGGCATATATTTGGTTATGGTGACATTAATGCGTTAGTAGTATCTTTGCCTTTGGTAACAAAGTTGAATGGTGATACATTTTAAGCCTACAAAGATGAAGTACCTGATACTTAATGATCACTTCATTGAATGTTATAAAATATTGCTTTATTGTGTATTAATAGTTTTTATTTAATTTTTTTTAGTTAAAAAATATCCAGAGTATGATTAGATTAACAAAAGGCAACTTAGAAGCTTTGAATGCTAGGTTTGCAGAATATCAGCATCCTCCTTCAATGTACATTACTGTAAGTATACTTCCAATTCTTTTGTATCATTTTTATCATTTGAAGATGGTTTTAAATAAAAATAATTCATTGGAAAGTCTAATATTAATAATCATTTGACTTGTTTTCTGGAGGAATGACAGATATCAAGGTTTTTAAAACATTGTTATTAGATTTTTTAAAAACTTGAAAGTATCACAAAGATACTGTTATGAATGGCAAAGGAGTGCTGTGTGAATAATTTAGAAATGTAATTCAAAATGTCTAATACAGAACTACTTTTTCACATTTTAGACACATTTAAGACTGTGGTGTAGAAAGAATAAGACGAATTAAAGAATAGGACTCCCAAATTCTGAATATTTTTTCAGATATAAAAGTGTTTTAAAACTAATATTATGTTCTGATTTTGGTATTCTCTACAGAAAGCAGCATATTTTATGCTATTCATTTTTATCTGAGTTTATTTGCTTTTTCTAGCATGAAACATTTTGCGTTTTTCTCCTCTTTCAAAAGGAGCAAATCCCATTACATGTTAAAATTAAAAATTACTTATTTATGGAATATTTTGAAATTTCAGACAAATGAATGAATTACAATGCTACAAATTGTCATGAAAATTGAAAAATTTTTCTCTCTGGAAAAATGTTTAAAATATTCTTGTTTCATGACTAATGTAACCATAGCAGCAGCCATGGAGCTTAATGCTTTCATGCATTCACAAAGATTCATTGGTGTTATAATTTTTCTTTCTTTATATTTTCCTGAGATTGTCTTTATCTATCTTTATCTAAAATATTTGACTTTGACAATTTTCCCAATCAATTGTGGCTCATAGTGGCACAAAATTCTCTTATGGTATTTGATGGACACAATTTCTCAATATGAATTTTTTACAAAAACAGTTACTATAATTTGAACCCCATTGTGCTAGTCTCAAACCAGTTCTTCAAATCCAAACCAATTATGTTAGCTTCTAATGCCTCATTGCTGTCTTTTCTGTACCTTATTTTAACAATCATTTCATTGTTGTTGCAAATTTTTGTTTGAGGAACTGAATCAAGTTCTTGAAACTTAGTTATTGCTTCCATCTCTATTTGTAGTAGATTCTTTTAAATATTCTTATATTCTGTTATTAAATGCAATTACAGAGAGGTATTGTGAATATGATAGGTGAGTAAAAGCATTCAAAACTTGGGAAAAGTGGAAATAAATATAAATGATCTGGATAGTGTTCCTTTTGTTGCTGTTAAAGTTACTAAGAAATGTAACTAAAGTAAAGTACTGTCAATATGTATGTATTAAAAAATATTTGTATTTAAAAAAAAAACATTTAAGTGCATTTTTCTGTCTGCATACCATATAAAACAGTATCTTGAATAGTACATTGAATTCTATTTTCTCATAATTCTTTCTCTCTATATATATCATCTTTGAGAATGAGAAAATGGACCTCAGAATATAGTTCTTATTTGAGTGTCAAGTGTTAATAATATGGTAGAAACATTTAAACAGTAAAAAAAAAAAAAAAAAAAAAAAAAAAAAAAACCCTTCTCTGTACCCAGTTGACTTTTGAGTGTTTAATTTGCTTTCAAATTGGTACTCTACATACTATCCAAAAGGATTTCATTTTGTCTAATCTATTTCGAAAATACAAAAACCTAGCAGATGTAAAAACATGAAACTAAAACATCCTCTTTGATCCTCTTGAGGATTTATTATTTTTTAGTATGGAGAGTACAGGGGGTATATTCATACTGTATTCTTATTAATGGTAAAATCTAAAACATGTCATAGTTTTGTAAAATTTTTAATTTATTAATATTTATATTATTACTATTTTAACATTAAATCAAAAACATTAAATTATTAAAAAAATATTTTTTTTCAAAATCAGTCTATCCCAAAAGTATCAAACATGTCTCTTTTTGTATACATATCTTCTTTAATGAATATTTTTTCTTGTTTTATTAGTAAAGTGAGACATATTCTCTAAGTAATTCTAAATTGAATGGAATCTAGTTTTTTTTTTTGAGATTTTCTCCATTGATGATGAAATCTTTTTTTATGAAAGTGTTTCTTTTTCTGGACTTAGAACTAAACATTATGCTTCTATGCTAACCAGAAGACTTAAGTTGAGGATTTATATGATTTTTTTATAGTATAAATTTGTTCTTTTAGAATAATGATTAACATTGTAATTATAAGGCAACTCTTGATATTCATTGATGATAGTAATATTTACTTTTGTATTCACCAAATGCCAGCGATTAATCTCCGATGATTTTATGATTTGTGGCAACCTATTTAATCTGGGAAAAAATGGAGAAGCTATTAATGAAAAGGAAAAAAGAAAAAAAAACACATTTGATGCATCCTAAATATTTTCTGTGGCAAACAAAGATTTGTTGCAAATTGCCAAAAGCCACCAGTGGCATGTCATTTATACGAAATTACTGATATTGATTGTAACTTGTGTTTAATATGTTTGTTAAGTTAGTCACTTATCTCTGTATACCAGTGGCCTTCAAACTGTGTTCCACAGAACCCTGAGGTTCCATGAGGCATACCCAAAGGTTCCACGAGTCACAATAAAAAAATCCCCAAGAAAATTATGAATGTCTATTGTAAAATGGATTCATGTTCTTTGTGAAGTTTGTATAACCACAAAATATCTTAAACTCATCCCCGTCTTTAAAAACGAAAATTTTATTAAGACATAACTTTATTTTGTAATACTTTTTTAACTTTTTTAATAATATATGTATAATAAAAAAATATTACTATTTTTTTATTACTATCGACTATATAGTAAACATTCTATTGTTTACTATCCAAGGTTGCACAATATAATTTTATACCTACAATTTTTTCTTAAAGTAAATAGTTTTGAAAAGGAATGTGCAATTTTTTCATTTGTGGTAAAAATACCTATAATGAAGGAAAAGGAACAACTTTTTGACATATCAACATTTAAATCTAAATTTTAGCAAAAACAGCCCCTACATTTTGGGTTGCAAATTCATGCACAAGATTTTTCATGCAGATATAAATATTTTAATGCCATTCAGAACAATGTATTTAAGTGAAAAACAGTTTTCAATATGAGTGGTTACAAAATCAAAAATTAGATACAAATGAATTGCTATTGTAGGTAATTGTAACACCTCTACACAATAAATATGTAATACTAAATGTAATGCATAGGTAGGTGACACTTGGATCACAAATTAATGTTATTAATGTGGGTAAATTATATTTTAAAATTCCATTAAAATGTTTAATAACATACAATACTTTTTTAATTGTCTTTACATAAAATACCTGTAACATGGTTATCTATTTTAATTATTATTTCAGATATATTCTTCTAGAGGAATATAGGGTTCGCTTAAAACACCTTATAATTCTAAGGGTTCCATGAGTTGAAAAAGTTTGTAGACCACTGCTGTATACTACATATTCCCATTAATTATGATTAAAGGCAATTGTATAATTGTAACTTTGATGTATTTTGAATCTTTTTCTTGGAACTGTACAATTTTCTAAAGTTCTAAATGCATTTAGTTTCTCTTTAACATATATTCCTGCTTTTAGGAATATGAAGATCTGACAAGCAAGTTAAATGAGTTCCAGATGCAAGAACAGAAACTACTTGAGAGAATTGGCAATGACTGTGATGATGGGAGAGACTCTCCAGAGTATCTTGACGACAATGATGAGGCAAAGCTGTACAGTGATACCTTTTTAGCTAGAATGCAGCTGAACTCAAATAGTAGTCAGAGCTGTTTCTCTAATACTATAGGTATTATTTAGATTAATATAATCTTCTACGTACAGATAGAGGGGGCATCTCTCTCAATTAGTCATATATAACTCTATAATATTTATACTGTAAAATCCGGCATATAATGCGTCCATATACTTTCAAGCTGCAATTTTTATTTTTAGTTATATTCATTGCATAACACGCAACTTCTTTTTTATGTAGAAACCTGAAATATACAAGGGGTGATCAAATGAAAAGGTATGAAACGACACGGTGGGTACAAATATAGACTTTATTCAAAATATACACCATAGGCCTGAGCACAACGATCCCACTGATGAACAAGCCGCAGGATTCCTTGTTCCCAGAATTCCTGTGGCTGTGACGAGACCCAGTCCTTCACAGTGTCTTTGAGTACGTCGTCCGAGTTGAAGCGCTTTCCTTTCAGGTGTTTCTTCAGTGGACCAAACACTTGGAAATCGCAGGGTGACATGTCTGGATTGTAGGACGGATGGTCCAACGTCTCCCATTGGAACTTGTCCAGTTCCATTTGTGTGACTCTGGAGACGTGTGGACGCGCGTTATCATGGAGCAGAACCACACCCTCCGTGAGCAGCCCCGGTCTTTTGTTCTTGATGGACCTGCGTAGGCGTCGGAGTGTCTCACAGTACACATCGGAGTTAATGCTTTTTCTGTGCTCGCATCATTTGGACGCCACTTTTTATAAGAGCCTTTGCTCTCTCCTGCGCATGCGGGCACCCGCGCATGATCCGATCCCAGTCAGAGTCTCCAATGGCATCCCGAGATGTCTCGCTACATTCTCCCTTTTTCGGAATATGCAAAAATTTAACTGTTTCATTTTTATGTCGTTTCGTACCTTTTCATTTGATCACCCCTTGTACATGTGCAACACTTATGTTTTAAAGTCATTTATTCAAGATACACCAGACTTTTAAAAATTGTATACTTCTAGAACTACAACTCTTTAAGTTCATAAGGTTTCATTAAAAGTTCATTCTCTTAAGTTCATTTCTTTTAAATAAGCTGTACTTTACTTAGAAATATAATTTTTTTAATACTCATCTATTTTTTTTATTTTTAAAAGTGTCATTTTTTATACCTGGCGTATATTGCACATCCGTAAATCTTGACCTTATTTTTTGTGTTTAAAGTGCACACTATGTATCATATTTTACAGTAAAGGGCATTGTTTCTTGAATAATGTTTCTTCATTGGTGTAAGACAGATTAAACCTTGCCTTTTTTTTTATAACAGATGGAATAATTAGTTTGCTAAGCACAGTACCATATAAAAGTGTATAATACCGCACTTATTGATTACAAAGCTTTGATTGGGTTTCTTTCCCAGCTATTTTCACTATCAAGAAATATTTTTTAGCAAACAATTATTCTGAAGTAATGACATAAATATGCATTATTAAAGCTTCAATTAAAGCTGATGTTCAGTTTAGTTGAAATTTAATGAGTAGCCACAATAGTCAATAGAAGAGTCAAGTAATTATCAATAGCAATTGTTCTGTTGTAATTATTGTAATTTATAAAGTCCCATGTAAGCTCTGTGCTCCTAGTAGTTTTGTTGGCATTGAAAGCTGCATCTATACATCTAGTATCATCTCTAATTTTTCTACAAATTATTTTGTATTCTTGCTATATATTTCTTTCTATTGTTTGGAGTACATATGAATGTTTTACAAATTCTGAAAATGTTGAATTTGTATCATATAGAAGTGATATGCATATTAAATGAAATGTCATACCACACTTTCCTTCATCACAGTATTGGTAACTAATATTCAAAAAGTAAAAGAAAAATCTTGGAAATATTATAGCATTTTTTTCCCCTTTGTGAAATTTATTTTTGATATGGGAAATTTGATATACTATTTTGATTTTGTTTTGAAAATCGGTTATTTTCAGCCAGTCAGCATGTTCTGTATTGAGAAAGAAACAGTTTGGTTTTGAGTTTGAATTTAGATGTGCCAATGTTGTAATCATTAGATTGAATTAGATTAAAATTTTGTATGTTTACTTTGGTGATTGTTCTTTTAGAAACAACTCACCTTATACATTTAATCTGAAATCCAAACTAAGTTAACAACGTGTACCTTGATCCTGTCGTAAAAAAGCCATTATGAATTTGTAAGCATAATGTTGACATGTGGGATGTACTACAATGAGCTATTTTATAACCTTGTCTTACCTAGAGCAGTGAGCTCATCCAGAAAGAAACAATGCTAGAGTTTATTAAGCAGACATGCATCATCTTTCCATACTCCGAGTGTTTAGCAACATAATGGAGAAAACTGATGTATGAGATTTTGATAAATGTCGAATCACCATGGCTTGGTGCCTGGGGGCATCAAATATGTCACGTTTGATGGGCTGGTCATATGCAGCTGTTGCAGATATTTATCAAAAGTGCTGTATGGATGGTGAAACAGCAAGTTGTCAGCTATAGTAGTTGGGAAAAACCATTACATATATTTATCTTACAAATTCTATCCATCCTATATGAATGTGTAAACCAACAGAGCATCGGTTAATTCACTTTAAAATCAATGTAAAACATAGGTTTTAGTACTTTTATTGCAAATGTTAAAATATGTTTATTAATTTATGCAAGTATTTAGTTAATTGCTGCAGGACTGGCAAAGCCACCCGATTTATTTAAATTATATTTTTTGGTTGCTTGAACTTTTTCTCTTGTACTATAATTTATTTTTGAATTCTGTTTTTTGCATAACTTTAAAAACTTGTAATGAGAATTTTATTACGAAAAAGTTCATTTTTAATTTTCTGACTAAGTACTTGTATAATGAAGTAATATAATTTCCTTTTAAATTGACGTAAAAACTAAGAACAACAGGTTGTCAAATTTTTTACTTGAGAAGAGCAGAAACCATTTTAGAGAGACTATACATTATTAAAGGGCTACAACAGCCAATATCACTAGTTGTTATAACAGTGATGACCCAGACAGCGTGTCTTAACCCATAGTGCATCTGCATTGGGCATGGGGATGCTCATCTGCACCTGAATCGTCTCCCCGTGCTGACAACATTTCAGCACCAGATATTGCCTGCAATAAGCTGTGGAACTAAGTAGGATGAGAGAAGGTCACCAGGATTGAAAAATCAAAATTTTCTTTCCTATGGAAACCCTGGCATTCACACATACAAGAAACTACAGTAGCAGTATTATGGTGTGAGTGATGTTTTCATGGGGCACATTAAGATCCATTGCAAACCAGTTGGCTCCCAGTGTTCTCAAAGGGTGATAGCATTTACCAATTGGGTAATATACCATGTCATAAGAGCTGAATTGTCTAAAAGTGATTTGAGGAATATTCAAGGGCAAATCATGTCTTGGCTTCTAAGTTCACATGACATGAATCCCATAGAATATTTGCATTTCTTCCTGAAAAACTGAAATGGTACCCCCTAGTCTTATTCAAATCCTGCTACTAGTCCTGCCATGCTCTCACTCCATAATGTGCTGGAATTGCAGGACAAGTTGGTGAATGCCTGATACCAGTTATCCCAGACTACTTCGTTGAGTTAATTACCTTTCCAGGTTTTGGCTGTGTTTGAAGGCGAAAGGTGGTCCTACTTCATTTGAAACAGATGGTCACATAATGTAATATCTCTTCAGTGTTTACTTTCCTCATCAAAATTAGATTGTTATATTTATTTAAACACATTAAATTGCATCTGAAAGAATAAAAAATATATAATGAAGGTTTATATAGTTTATTTTTCCCTCTAAATTTTGAAAGCATTTTTATGTTTTAATTACTTGAAAGATATTTTTTCAAAAAGTAGAGTCAAAATGTGAATCTATTGAATCCTGCTTTGCTTGTCACTTTTGCAACTGTATGAGGTATCAAAAAATATCCAAATGTAATTTTTATGCATAGATAAATGAAGCTGGAGAACATAGTTTGTGCAGCATGCACATGGGTGATCTTAATGAACAAGCAGGAATTTTTCATGATTGCATGAATTGCTAGCAGACTACTTACTAAATTAGGAAATGTGAATGTTGGATTTTCGTTTTTTTACAAAACAATTGAAAAACCTGAACATCAGTGCTACATTAAATTTTATGTAAAGTTTGGTTATATTCCCAGGGACCAGGGAAAAAAAAATGGATTTCAGTCTGGAGAGGATGGCATGCCAACTGAGATAAATTGAGGGCCATTCCTAGGAGATTATTTTGTGCTGTTTTTAATCTGTTAGGAAATCGTAAGTGTGTGTGGCAGCTTAAGTGGAGTTGTTAGAAGGAAATTAGTGCAAGATTGTTGTATTTGAATACGAGTTTTTTTATAAATACTGTAAGGATAGTTTTAAATACACCTCATATGCAACTGGCAGCAAAGGTTACAAACTTATTTACCATCAGATTTTTTAAAAATAATAAATAATAATTTTGAATGTTTTGCTTTTTGAAAATGTATCATAATTATCTCTACTTGTATTTAATCTTTTTTAACAAATTATATCTCTATAGGGAACTCAGCAGTTGATACAAGTCCTAGAATTTCTCCAAGGTCTCCACTAAAGTCTGTTGTTAGAGCTTTTTTACCAAATCAGCAGCGAACCACAGTGAGTAGCTTTTTATCCTTTCGTGTCTTTAAAAAGCTGAATAAAGTAACAATAAAAATTCTGTTTAAGGATTGGTATTTAATTTTTTAGTAATTAAATACAAATACAAGGTGTAGCAAAGAATTTTTTTTTTAATAATCATCTTTCATGATTATAAGTATGTGTCACTAACATACAGATAGATTGAATGGGGTTCAAATGACTCTGGAATATTTTCTAATAAGCATTTAAAAATTTCCCATGTGGGATTCATTGAGTATGAATCCACTTTCCCTTTCATGAAAAGAATCCTGCATATTCATTTATATGTTGACATAGTGTAAGTGACATGTAATTTGTGTGCTAAAATTCTTGACAGTGTGATGATTCAGGCCTTGATTTTCCAACTTATCTCTTGTTAGAGTGAAATCTTTGGCTTATATTGGCTTCTTATTTTTTTATATATTTTCCCTAAATTTTAAAAAAAATTTGGGGTAATAAGCAGAATAAAAATAGAAATTGCATGTAGGATTTTTCAAATTTTTAAATTTTTTATTTCTAATGGAATGCTGACGATTTAATGTCTATTCAGTATTAAACTTTGTAAAAATTTCCCGCATCACTATATATTATACTCATATTTGTTTATCTTGACTTTAAACACATTTTGTTTTCAGGAAAGTACTCCTTTGTAAAGTATAAATAGATTAAAAAAAATTACTTTGTGTTCTGTAATACTTATGTGAAGTGTAAATTAGATATATATTAACTAGCTGTTACCCGCCCGCTTCGCTGGGTATTTCATGATGTTTTATAAATTTTTACTGCTTATGTATAAATTATTGATATCTAAGTCCTAGCATTAAGAATTCGATTGTATTGAAAAATATATTTAGACCTGTAACTGTCACCTCTTGATAAATAAAAAGGGCAGAACTCATCTAATTTGTATTTTCAAAAAATCTCTAAAATTGAAGTATAGAATGATGTTTGCTCTTTCGTAACCCAAAAACCAAGTGGATTCCCACAAAACCAATTTTCGCGGTGGATCTCTACTCCGTAAATTGAACATGCAAGCCAAATTTCAAGTCTAAATCAAACAGAAAAAAACAAAAGTTTTACTATCAATATCCCCGTAATCCCGTGTGTGTTGAGAGCCGTTTTCCAAAATAACCTCTCTTAGCGGATTTCAATTCAACAAAAGAAAAATGCAAACCAAATTTCATTATTATAGTCCTTGTAGCTCGAAAAAAGGATTTTTTTTTGTGTCAATACGTCCCAGTAACCCCTGCACCCCTCCGCAGAACTTTATTTACTTAAAATACATTCTTAGTGCATCCCTATTCAACAAAAAAAACATGCTTAAAAAATTTCAAGTATATGGGTCTAACAATTAAAAACAGGAATATTTTTCTGTAACTCCTCTTGACCCCTCGCAACCATCCTTAGGGGTCAATTTTTGTTTTACTCTTTGTTAGAGGAATTATATTCCATGAAAGGAACATGCTTACCAATTTTCAAGCAGGATGATCAAATAGTTTAAAAATGGAAATATTTATCGATTACGCTTCTTAATCTCCCAAAATTAAACTTGGTAGTTGATATTCGCAAAACCCATTTTGTAGCGGTTCTCTACGAAAGGAATCTGCTTATCAAATTTCAAGACTGTACGTCTAATAGTTTAAAAATGGGGATAATTATCTATAACGCCACTTGAGCCCCCGCAACGCCACTTCGGTGTCTGTTTTCACAAAACCAATTTTTTAGGGGAATTGCACTCTATGAAAGGAATCTGCTTAGCAAAATTTGTGCATCCAATAAATTAAAAATGCAAAAAAAATTATCAATAACGCCCCTTGAACCCCCGCAATGCCACCTAGGGGTCTATTTTCACAAAACACATTTTCTAGCGTATCTCTATCCTATGAGAGGAATCTGCTCACCAAATTTCAAGACTGTGCGTCTAATAGTTTAAAAATAGAAATAATTACTTATATCTGCCCTTAACCCTCCGCAACACCTCTTGGGGTCAATTTTCCCCAAACCCGTTTTGTAACGGATATGTACTCCATGAAAGAAACATTCCTACCAATTTTCAAACAGGTAGGTCAATTAGTTTAAAAACGAAAAAATTTATCTCTTACGCCACTTATACCCCTGCAACGCCACTTAGAGGTCTGTTTTCCCAAAACCTTCTTATAGCTGATCTCTACTCTATGAAATAAATCTTTTTTTCAAATATAAAGACTGTGCGTCTAATAGTTTAAAAAAGGAAATAATTATCTATAACGCCCCTTAAGTCCCAGAACGCCACTTGGGGGCAATTTTCACGAAACCCATCTTGTAGCGTATCTCTACCCTATGAGAGGAATCTGCTTACTAAGTTTCAAGACTGTACGTCTAATAGTTAAAAAATCGGAATTTATAACGCCCCTTAAACCCCCCCACCCCCGCAACACCCCTTGGGGTCAATTTTTTAAAAACCCATTTTGTAGCGGATATTTACTCCATGAAAGAAACTTACCTACCAATTTTCAAGCAGGTAGGTGAAGTAGTTTAAAAACGGATATATTTATCTGTTACGCCTCTTAATCCCCCGCAACGCCACTTAGAAGTCTGTTTTCACAAAACCCGTTTTGTAACTGATCATTATTCTACGAAAGGAATCTATTTATATCAAATTTAAAGACAGTGCGTCAAATAGTTTTAAAATGAAAATAATTATCTATAACGCCCCCTAAGCCCCTGCAACGCCACTTGGGGGACGATTTTCACCAAACTCATTTTGTAGCGGATCTCTACTGTATGAAAGGAATCTGCTAACCCAATTTCAAAATTATACATTGAGTAGTTTAAACATGGAAACAATTATTTATAACGCCCCTTAACCCCCGTAACGCCCCTTGCGTTTCGTATTTCGGAAAATCCGTTCTTAGCTGATGTCTACTCTATGAAAGGAACATGTCTACCAAATTTCAAGTATGTAGGTTGAATAGTTCCAGAGATATCGTGATTAGTCAGTCAGTCAGTCAGTGAGTGAGTCGCTTTTCTGCTTTATATATATAGAAAACGGAAAACCTATAATTTTAATTACAATGTTCTAATTTGTAATGCTTTGGTTAATAAAAACTATTGAAGAGAAAATATTGAATATAAATCTTACTTTTCACAAATTTTCTTGTAGATATGCATTTCATTTTTTAAAAAAAAATTATAATTCTAAATTGTATGTATTTCTGACTTAATATTCAGAGACAAGATAAGAGAAATAATTTGTATAAGTAATCGTTCATTTATTTAAACAATACCTCATTTATGTGTGTTGTTTGAAATATTATTTATCTGAATGTTGTTGCTTATTTTAAAATGTGATCTGGTTTTTAAGAGTAGTTTTTGAATTGAAACTGCAGAATGAACTTTTGAGGGTAGAGTAGAAAGAGCTTAAAAGAAGGGTTTGCCTGGTAAAGAGTTGTATCAATTTTTATTTTTGAATATCATTCTGACATTTAGCATGCTTTGATTGGAGTATTTAAAAAACTTTTTTTTAAGCTCGTGCTTTTCCGAATAAAATTGTATTGTAGCAAAAAATACAAAGTTTCTTTATCAATCTTTTGTCTTGAATCCTTTCTTTTGACAAAAAGTAATTATGATGAATACTAATAAAATAAATAACAGCAGTAGCATTGTTATTTACCTCTTTGTTACCCCATTTATCTATTTATTTATCAAGAGAACACTACTTAATCTACTAATTTTCATAATTCATAATATGTGTTAAAGGTTCAAGTAAAGCCAGGCCAGTCTGTTAGAGAAGCTTTATATAAAGCTATGAGGAGACGCAAGCTTACAGCTGATATGTGTGTTGTTTACAGATGCGATGGAAAGTATGACATTTTTTGATTTATTGAACTTTTTTTAACTCTTAATTATAGATGCTCTTGTATTCTCAATTTTGTTTGGTACTTAAGTACTATTGCAACCATATTGGTGGCCATTGAATAAAATTGCACGATTTCTAAAAATGGAATACTCTGACAGGAATATGGTGTACATAGTTAAACAATATTTATATATGAAAAATAATAAGTAATTATAAATAAGAATCAAAAGAACATAACTAATTATTAATATTTTTATTTTATTATTAGTTTTATATTATATTATTTTAGTATTATATATATAATAAGAAAATAAAATAATTATTATATATAATTAAATTTTATTATTTAAGAATTTGATAAATGCCAGATTCATATTTTAGTATTCAAACTTGCCATATCAACAAATGGTTAGGCTCAGAATGGGGGCAAACAAAGAAATAGCAAAGGCAATGGGTGCAAAGCACAGGGTTGCCGATTGGTTATCTTGAAAGGTAGCATGGTTGCAGTAATATGTTGTTTTGTTATTTTGAATGAAATTAATGATCCCCTTCCAGCATTAGAGATTTTTTCTCTCTCCTAAGTTATGAAATTTGAATTTGAATTACCAGTTTCTTTCTTTTTATTATAAGAATATATATAGCAACTATATAGTTTTATTTTTTTAAGTATTGCAAACAAAACTATTGTGCAGTTCTTAAATGCTTTTAATTGCAGCTGTGGATTATACTCAAAATTTTTTTAATTGTTGCTTTGAAATATAAAGTTATTGTTTTCTTAGCACTTAAAATTTTTTTTTTTAATGTCAAAAGATCTTTAAAGCTTGACTGAAATTTTTTAATTGAAAAATATTTCCTCTAGAGTTGAAGTTAATTGGGATGATGATATTAGTTCTTTAGAAGGGGAAGAAATTATGGTAGAAATTCATGAAAGAATTCCTATTACTACAAGCATATCGCATAATTTTGTAAGTATTTGTGTTAATCATTTTTTTTCTACTGCAGTTGCACTATATGTATTTATTGTATTGTTGAAATGTTTAATTACACTTAAGAGTTAATTATACCTGTAATTATGGGAAAATTAATTTTAAATTACATCAGCCATCTGAATTTTATTACTCTATTGTGAAGAAAGTGTTTTGTTTTAATTTCCTGAAATGGCCTTTTTATATTTTTTAATGTAGTTTTGTAGTTTTATTAATAGCTATGTTTTACCCTTCATGTTTAAGCTTTATGTCCCTGTTATAAGTCTTTCTTAACGAGTGGTAACTTTACTTACAATTTAAAAAGATAAAATGATTTGTGCTTTATAGCAACACATATGTAAATCAGATTTTTTTTTGTATGCATTTTGAAATGTTATGTGCCCCACCCCCAAGTAAGTTTTTTGTTGTTTTCCTCTCAAAAACTTTTTCTTTTCTTTTTCAGGTGCGTAAAACTTTCTTTACACTTGCATTCTGCGAATGCTGTCGGAGGTTACTGTTTCATGGCTTCCGATGTCAAACCTGTGGATATCGCTTCCACCAAAGGTGTGCCAATGGGGTTCCAACTCTTTGTCAACCTTCACCTGCAGAAAATAATTATTACAGATAGTAAGTTATTTGCAGAAAATTTAAATTATTCCTTATTTTTTTAAAAGTTTTTTTTATTCTTAATAAATTATAGTTTATGTGATAAGTCTAATAAAGCACCACTGATCTGAAAAGTATTATATTGTTGGAAAAAAACTTTTGTCCCTAATGAGATTTAAATAGTTTTGACTCTTAAATTTTTATATTTGATTTTTTTTGAATAAATTTTGACATTAATGTTCTTATTAGCCAATGAGCATTATATGTTTACATATTTTATTGTTTTTACTTTTTTGTTTATGAAAAAGTTTAAAGAATATTTGACCATTTATTAATTGTTCATCAGATCATTGTACCAGCATTAATTTGCTGGTATTTTTTTTCTTTTTGTAATCTTGGCTTTTGATTTATTCTTCAATTATAATTTAATGTAAAAAATAGGAAGAAAAGGTGTCATTTCATTAGTTATAATTTAAAGTATCCTTCATTCATTTATGTAATGGGATTTTAAAAAATAGGGAACAAATGTAATTTTTTCCAATTAATGATGGTTTTTTGTTTGACAGGTCTTGACTGAGCTGTGTATATTTTTTGATTTTGATCTAATAACTCTAATAACCTTTATGTGCCAACTAGCTTTCATGGCCTGGCGTTGCACGGGCTTTTACTGAGGGTATAACTTAATCCACATGTTAATTTCCTTTTTTCTTTCTGATGCCAGCACTTTTGTGTGGGTGTACGATATGAGTGCATGGCCCGTGAGTGTGTATCATGGCTTTCTCGTATAACGTTTTCCCTTCTCTTCACAAAATCAGCACTTCCAATTTTATTTTTCGAAATTACTTTGACTTCTTTAATTCTTTCCTCTCCGCTTAGCCCAGCGTTGCACGGACTTTTACCGAGGGAATAACTTTATCCCCATGAGAATATCCTGTTTCTTTCAGGACGATAGCACTTATGTGTGTATGCGTGCAATGTGAGTGATTTCCTTAACTATGTCATAAAACTCCCTTTTTCGAAATTTGTTCTTGTTTGGTGTGGTGTGGAAATAGGAGAGATGGATGAAAGGGGCTCAGGGATTGTCCTCATCACTTGACCGTGGTTGAAAATTTCAAAGTCCATCGCCAAAAACTCTGGAGTAGGTGAACAGTGCGACTTTAAAAATCCCTCACTCACTTTTCAATTCCTTCGTTGCAATTTTTTAGGCCCCGGAAACGAAAATGTAGCTTTTTTAAAAATAGTTGTATGTTGAAAAAAGACAAAAAAGTAGAAATTTTTCAAATTATAAAATTTCACTACTATTTTAAATCTTGAAGTAAATTTGTGAGGATGTTTTGAAATGTTCGACACACGGAAAAAAAGTTTCATGCAATTATCTTTATGAATGAAGAATTTATTAAATGATTGATTTAATTATTTTGAGGGTTTTATTAAATTTCGTTCAAATAAATTTTCGGCTTTTTATTTTTTAAATCACTGATTCTGAAAGTTTTATTTAAACGCAACAATATTGATTCATATGAAAAAAAATCATAAAATATGCAAAACATCATTGTTTTGTAAAAAAAAAAAAGTTGTTTTTTTCTATAAAATTCTTTAAAAAAAGATAGTTTAAGGCATTTTATTTTTTTAATCATTGATTCTAAATGATTAATGACTTTTTAAAAAAATCATTTTCATTTAAATGCATTGATATTTATTCATTTTAGAAGAAATCATAAAATAGGCAAAGTATTATTATTTTGGAAAAGAATCCGAATCGTGACAAAATCAATGATGTTTGGTATTTAATTTATTCAATCACTGATATTAAAAGAGCAAAGTATGAACTTTTTTGGTTCAGATGGTTTACTTATCATAGTTATAAGAAATCATTACATAACGATTGAAAAATTTCGATTAATGATTTACAGAAAGCAATTTAAAGCAACAAAGGAAACGTTCTGATATAATATATTACAAAAAACCAAGCATATTCATTATTTTAACAATAATTATTTTCTTAGAGCTTAAAATAATACAAGGGGTTTGTGTGTATGTGTGGTATTTTCATTTACCAATCAATTGTTATATACTGGTAGCTTAAGTATAAGTCCAGAAAACTATAATCTCTCGCTTTATCCAGAAACAAACAGATTATACAGTGTTACCATTACATAATTAATCTAGCAATGAATAATAGAAAAATATATTGCTTTAGTTTCTTAAAATATATATTATTTTAAATCTTTTCTAAAAAAATAAATACAAAAATTCTCACTGTTAGTTATTGAATAGGCTATTCATTTCTTCATTGCATTGTTTTTGAAAGTTAGATTAAAAATATATAAGAATAAAAAAGCCTGGAAATTTATTTACATTCACTGTATAAAATCATTCAAAAAAAATAATACTGTGTGACTAAAATATATTTTAGAATTATATCTTTTTAAGGTATTTTATTCCACTGTTCTTAAAAAAGTCATTTTTTAAGAATGAGGAAAACTATCAGTTATAAAAAAAAAAGTTAGAACACTTTAAAACGTTTATTTGTAATGAATTAAATATTATTATTGATAGCAAATAGCTTTATCATGAGAGAGAGCATGAAAAAAAAGGGGAATTCCCCTTTCTCCATTACTCAAACTAACACCAAGAAAAGCACTTTGACCTTGGCCACTGGGCTAAAAAAAAATCATTACTAAAAAAAAACAGAGCTAAAAAAAATGATTCTTGCGCATGCGCAAAGTCTTTAGAATGTCTTTTAAAAGATTTCATTATTTTTCAAGGCTCAATTTTTAATTGAAAATTTCAAATTTTCACACATTGATTGGAAGGAAGGATAATTTTTAATGGGAAAAATTGTAACAAAAATACTGCTTAAATTATTTCTCGCAAAAACATTATTTTACGAAAATCAAAAAAAAAATTTTAAAATCCGTAATTTTTAAGCGATTTTTTCAATCTTCGCACAAAAGTTATATAATATTATTTTACAAATGCAAAAAAAGTTTTATAGGATAATCTTAATATTTGACGAAGTTATTCAATGTGGAGTTAAAATTTTGGGTATTTCTTAAAAAATCATAGAAAAAAAAAGTTTCTGGCATTTTATTTTTTAAATGACTGGATTTAAAAAAGAAATGATTGAAGTTATTTAGTGTAGAATATCGTTTTAATAACACGAAAACAAATTCATACACAACGATTTAGAAATAATTTTCATAAAAACGCATCAGTTTTAACACTTTTTTAAAAAATTCGAAAAAAATGGAAAATATATTTATTTTGCAAAAAAAATTATACCGTATAGTGGCGAAATAAATGATCTTTCCGATTCTGTAATTATTTTTTGTCTGATTTCAAAAGTACAAATCGGATGGCAATTTTAAGATGGTGGAAAATGTCGGATCACCGCTCGGCCGAAATGGAACGGAAGCTTTGCTAAATAAACAACTGGTAGGAGTTAAAACAATTAGGCGTTTTAAGGTTTTCAAATAATACCTTTTTAATTAATTACAATATCTGAATATAAATGGGCAAAACAGCTTCCTCGGATCCTTCCCGATCTTTTGGTACCTTCCGCGAATTTCTGTGTCGTGCGGTTCGTGAGAAGATAGACGCACATACATACATAGATAGATACGTTTGTTTACCTTCAGATTTTAATAGTGTAGATTAAAAATTAAATTTAGATTGTTCTATTTGTTAGTTATTTTGCTGTACTTTCTGTGAAATAAACTGAAGAAGTCTCATTGTTCCTTTATTAAATTTTTTATCCCTTGAGGTGTAATTAAGAAATTTCAGGGAATTTTGATTGAAGAGTTGTAGATTGGTGTTCAATTCTATTTAGCTGTGCTTATGTTTAATGCTTTTATGTAAAAGAAGAAAAATGCTAATTGTATTAAAGAATTTGTATTTGATAATAATAAGTCACATAGTCAAAATCTTGATCTCTCTTATAGTCACTGACCCCAAAATATCACCTGTGGAAGATAATACGAGATGTATTCAAAAATCTGTTCTATATGTGAAATATCTCAAAATTTAATTTTCTTTTTCTTTTCAGTTTATTAGCTTCTTATAAAATAGGTTCCAGTGGCTTACAGGCACCTCAAGACTTTTCTGGTACTCTTCCAAATCAGTACCTTTATCCTCAGGCTGGTTCCAGTGCCACCTCACCTCCCCAGAATGTTCCCAGGACACATCCACCTTCGCTGGGACAGAGGGAACGTTCCACATCAGCTCCAAATGTCTGCTATAATATGGTTAATCAGTCAGACATGTCTTTGGAGGTAAAAGTTAATGTCACACATTTTTTGCTTTAATAATTTTGTAGGAATTTTTTTAAAATGTTTAATCTGAAGTAATATTGAGTGAAAAACAATCACTGTATAGAATGTATTAGTTTTCTGAATTTTCGACTGGAATGGTTTAAATATAGTCCTTGTAAGAACAAAAGTGTTTTTTCCATTGCCACTTTTATTGTAAATTAAACATAAATGCATTAATTGAAATTTTTATAAGATCGCTTTTACTTATAATAAGTAAAAGCGATCAGTAATTTTCAAAACTAAGAGGTTTGGCAGGCATATTTCATTATTACACGCTTTAATATAGAAGTCATAATAATTTCTCCTATATTAAAGCGTGTAATAATGCAATACGCCTGCCAAACCTCTCAGTTTTGAAAATTTATAAATGAGGGTATCATTTTGAAATTTGAGTATAAAAATAACTTAGTATTCTATTAAAGTATCATTAATTCTCATTTAAATAATCTTTATATTTTTATTTCTTTAAATAGGAATTTGCTTCAAGAATCAGAAGTCAAGGATCACAAGGTAAAGCATATAAAATATTTTTTCAAACTGCCTTTTGTCACAGAGAAGCTGTGGAAATTACAATTTCATATTAAGATTAGTAATTAAAATTGGTAAAAGGAATAAATGATTAAAAAATATTATCTGTTTGACTAGTAAATAAATTTTAAGATGGATATTTTAACATAATTTGGATTTGCATCATCCATGTTTGACTTGAATGCATTTCAGCTAGTACTGGCTTAAGCTTATCCAGTGGCTATTGTAGCACTACTGCAGTGCCCAATTACAGTCCGAGTTCTAGTCCTACCAGAACACAAAGTGCTCAAGGGTCTCCTACAAATAGCCACAAACCTTGGAGACCTCGTGCTCGATCAGCAGATGAGAGTACTAGAAAAATTGTAAGTTAATTTCTTACTAATAATATATTGTAAAATAGGGAATATGTTTGTTAAAGATTAAAATTGTCATAAGAGAAATTTTATTGAAATAGATCCAATTTGTCATGAAAGATCTTTCTCAATAACATTTCTGTTTCATTTCAACTTATATTACCTAACTAGCTTTCATGGCCCGGCGTTGCACGGGCTTATACCAAGGGTATAACTTAATCCCCATGTTAATTTCCTCCTTTCTTTCTGATGTAACACTTTTGTGTGGGTTTGACGCGTACGATGTGAGTGCATGACCTGTGAGTGCATGTCATGGCTTTGTCGCTTAACATTTTCCCTTCTCTTCACAAATTCAGCACTTCCAATATTATTTTTCGAAATTACTTTGATTTCTTTGTTTCTTTCCTTTCCACTTAGCCCGGTGTTGCACGGGCTTTTACCGAGTGAATAACTTTATCCCCATGGAAATTTCGTGTTTCCCTCAGGCCGATAGCACTTATGTGTGTGTGTATGCTCGCGATGTGAGTGATTTCTTTAATTATGTCATAAAAACTAACCTTTTTCGAAATTTGTTTTTGCGTTGGGGTGGTGTGGTAATTCTAGGAGAGTGGTTTCTATATTTCTGTCATTAAAATTCCCTTTTTATCCAAAATTTATTCTATTACTTATTAGGAATATTTCTTTTCCCTCGTTTAACCCGGTGTTTTGCGGGCTTTTTCGAGAATATAAAACTCTTTTTCAGTCCTTTTTTCCTCAAGGATAAGATCAAATTTCTATTTTCGATTAATAATTTACAAAATTAATCTTATTTTATACCATAGAAATCAGCCATTGTACGATTTTTAAAATAATTTAGTAATGAATTATAAAAAACAATACTGTGTTTGGTTTTTTTAAAAAATATTAATTTACATCCATATATGGCTGCATGGTCCGGAATTGCATGGGATTTTTCTTGTGTACAACTGTTCTTGTTTTTCTGTTTCTCACATACACAATTAATATGTTTGCCTACGTACTCTCCGAAAGTTGTCTTTCCGCGCATGCAACATAAGCCCTCAAATTCTTGAATTCTGTGGTAGGCTTACCACCATTAATTATTATTCGCAGGGGTCGATTTGGAGAGTTATTTTAGTTATATTTTTATGGTTCCCCGAAACGGAAACTACCTTTTTTAAAAAACAGTTTTATGTATAAAAAATGTCAAAAGATAGAAATTTGCAAAATTTCGTGAATTTTTAAAGATTATTACAATATTTTGTTTCAATTTAAGTTTGAACCTTAGGAAAAGGTAAAAAATTTATCAATGTGCTTAAAAACTGTTTTATC
The DNA here is from genome assembly GCA_019973975.1 of Trichonephila clavata. Lineage (NCBI taxonomy): Eukaryota > Metazoa > Arthropoda > Arachnida > Araneae > Nephilidae > Trichonephila > Trichonephila clavata. The sequence goes on along the minus strand of BMAO01024917.1, from coordinate 83,818 downwards.
TCTTTTCAGAATTTAAATTAAAAAAAAAAAACCCATAGATATTTGCATTTTAGAAATTGTGTTTTTAATAAAAATCAGCTCAAATAAATTACATATCAAAAAGAGTTATTTTTCAATCAAAGTGAAGGAATCAGTCAATAAAATTCCATTGTCGTTAAAACTCCCTTTTTCGCAATTTCTTTTGCGTTTTTGTCCCGTTGAATGGGTCTGTTTCCCCTCCATTTAGCCCGGCATTGAACGGGATTTTCCCAATGGAAATTTCCTTTTTCCTACTCGATGTCAGCACTTCTGGGTGAGGGTGTATGCGTGATGTGAGGGATTTCTATACTTATGTCATTAAAATTATCTCCTTTCCGAAATGACTTCAATTTCTTTTCCTTTACAGACAGATTTCTTCTTCCTCAGCTTAGCCCGGCGTTTACACAGGCTTTTTTCGTGTATAAAACTCTTTTTCAGTCTTTTTTCTCTGTGATAAGATCTTTCTTTATATTTCTATTTTCTATTTTTAATTTACAAAACTAATCTAGTTTTATCCACCAGAAAACACATAATGTAGGATATTATTATTAAACTAGCTGTTACCCGCCCGCTTCGCTGGGAATTTCATGATGTTTTATAAATTTTTACTGCTTATATATATGTATAAATTATTGATATCTAAGTCCTGCATTAAGAATTCGATTGTATTGAAAAATATACTTATACCTGTAACTGTCGCCTGTTGATAAAAAAAAGGGGCAGAACTCATCTAATTTGTGTTTTCTAAAAATCTCTAAAATTGAAGCATAGAATGATGTTTGCTCTTTCGTAACCCAAAAACCAAGCGGATTCCCGCAAAACCAATTTTCGGTGGTTCTCTTCTCCGTAAATTGAACATGCAAGCCAAATTTCAAGTCTAAATCTAACAGGAAAAAAAACAAAAGTTTTACTATCAATATCCCTGTAATCCCGTTGAGAGCCGTTTTCCAAAATAACCGCTCTTAGCGGATTTCAACTCAACAAAAGAAAAATGCAAACCAAATTCCATTATTATAGTCCTTGTAGCTCGAAAAAAGTAATTTTTTTTGTCAATACGTCCCAGTAACCCCCTGCACCCCCCCAGAACTTGATTTGCTTAAAATACATTCTTAGTGGATCCCTATTCAACAAAAGAAACATGCTTAACAAATTTCAAGTATATGGGTCTAACAATTAAAAACAGGAATTTTTTTCTGTAACTCCTCTTGACCCTCGCAACCCTCCTTGGGGGTCAATTTTCGTTTTACTCTTTGTTAGAGGAACTCTATTCCATGAAAGGAACATGCCTACCAATTTTCAAGCAGGATGATCAAATAGTTTAAAATGGAAATATTTATCAATTACGCCTCTTAATCTCCCGAAATTAAACTTGGTAGTTCATATTCGCGAAACCCATTTTGTAGCGGTTCTCTACTTTACGAAAGGAATCTGCTTATCAAATTTCAAGACTGTACGTCTAATAGTTTAAAAATGGGTATAATTATCTATAACGCCACTTGAGCAACGCACTTATCCGCAACGCCACTTCTGGGTCTGTTTTCACAAAATCAATTTTGTAGGGGAATTGCACACTATGAAAGGAATCTGCTTAGCAAAATTTGAAGACTGTGCGTCCAATAAATTAAAAATGCAAAAAAAAAAAAAAAAATTATCAATAATGCCCCTTGAACCCCCGCAACGCGCCCTAGGGGTCGATTTTCAAAAAACACATTTTGTAGTGTATCTCTATCCTATGAGAGGAATCTGCTTACCAAATTTCGAACTGTGCGTCTAATAGTTTAAAAATAGAAATAATTATTTATATCTGCCCTTAACACCCCGCAACACCCCTTGGCGGTCAATTTTTCCCAAACCTGTTTTGTAGCGGATATTTACTCCATGAAAGAAACATTCCTACCAATTTTCAAGCAGGGAGGTGAAGTAGTTTAAAAACGAAAATATTTATCTAGTACGCCACTAAATCCCCCGCAACGCCATTTAGAGGTCTGTTTTCACAAAACCTTCTTATAGCTGATCTCTACTCTATAAAAGAAATCTACTTATCAAATATAAAGACTGTGCGTCTAATAGTTTAAAAATGGAAATAATTATCTATAACCCGCAACGCCACTTGAGGGCAATTTTCACGAAACCCATTTTGTAGCGTATCTCTACCCTATGAGAGGAATCTACTTACTAAGTTTCAAAACTGTACGTCTAATAACTTAAAAATCGGAATTTCTAACGCCCCTTAAACCCCCGCTCCCGCAAACAATTGCTGCTAATTTGAAATTACAAACAGACACTTCAATTTTATTTATTTGTATAGATATATATTGGGATTATAATAACAATTGTTTAAATGTGACTAAAAATGTAAATAAAAAAAAAAAAGAAAGGATTAAAACTAACCGTAAAACTTATCAATTTTTTGTTTCTTGCATTGCTTTTTGCTTATGAAGCCTTGATTTATTATTTTTAAAAGTGCATCCGAAACAGCCGATGCTCTACTTAACTGAACAGTGAGATAACTATCATAAAAAAAAAATTATGGCACGTTTCAGCGTATTATCATGTGCACGTAACACTATTATGTCTCATGAAGGCCATCAGTCGCCAGTAACCAAAACGACGACTTCATTAGCTCAGCTTGGCGTTCATCTTGGCATTCAGTTTCACGTTCACCCGTATAGTTTCCGTTCCCGTAAGAATACGGGAATAAAATATAGCCTATGTTACTCCCCGTTAATGTAGCTTTCCATTAGTGAAAGAATTTTTAAAATCGCACCAGCCGTTTCCGAGATTAGCCGGAACAAACAGACAGACAAAAATTTTAAAAATTGGTTTTTTGTTATGAGTACCGTATATACTTTTAGTGCATTAAGTAAAAAGCTGCTAATTTGAAATTACAAACAGACACTTCAATTTTATTTATTTGTATAGATGATTAATTTTTTAATAAACAATACAAATCAATACCAAATTAGTTTTCTTTTAAAAAATATATAAATTTATATCCGTTTTTATTAAGTAATGAATGAATAATGCTTTTTTCTGGATGTTTGATTATTTGATTAAAAATATGTAACTATAAAAAAGAAGTATGAGAGAGTAAACCTAGACACATACATTTGTTTGAATTCACTGCATAAAAAACATTCAAAATGAAAATAATACTGTCAAATAAAAATATTTTAGCCTTTTCTTATATTTTTAATGTCTTTCATACTGAATTTTTTTTTAAAATAAAGAAAACTATCTGTTGTGGTGTATCAAAAAGTACTCTTTCTGAACATGCTGCATAAGCCTCACACACATATGCATAAACTGGTCAATTCTGTCGTAGGTTACTGGCATTTGGTGACTTTAGCAATTTTTTTCATTGCATTTTTATGGCTCCTTGAAATGGAAAAGTGCCTTTTTTAAAAATATTTTATTTGGAAAAAAGCATAAAAATAGAAACCATTTTCAAAATTTCCTAAATTTTTAGAATGACTTTTTACAATATTTCATCTCAGTCTAACTTTGCATCGTTTAGAAATGTATATACAATTTACCAATCTACTTTAAAAATAGTCATAAATTTGTTTTTAAAAAATTTAAATCCAAGAAATGCAGAGAAATTTGTAAAAAATGTAGGGCATTTTAGAAAATTTGGGATTTTAATAATATATTTCAAATTAGTCTCACGTTAAAAGCATTTATTTTTTAAACAGAGTAATTTAATACAGTCAACAGAGCAACGTCATGAAATTCCAAGTTTGGCTGAAAACCGATTTTCGACGCCTGCTTTTGTCACTGTTGTAACAATAACATTGCTGTAACAATGGAGACAAATCAATGTTTGCACAAAAAAGACTGCTTTTTTTGGAGGTTTTTAATTAATATCTTTCAGCTAATTGCAATATCGGAATATAAATGGGCAAAACAGCTTCCTCGGATCCTTCCCGATCTTTTGGTACCTTCCGCGAATTTCTGTGTCGTGCGGTTCGTGAGAAGATAGACGCACATAGAAAGATACATACTTACATAGATAGATAGGTACATACGTTTGTTTACCTTCGGATTTTAATAGTGTAGATAGTCAATGGCCAGACATTTGATAAAAAACATTTCAACTTATTATTTTGTAATCAGTTCTTGTATTCAAGATTTATTACTTAGCATGTGAAATATTTTTATTTATCATTGCATCAAGAGGTTGCTGCCTTTAGATATTTATACAATATGGACTATTTCGTTAATCTTGTTGTGTTCTTGCTAATGTCACCTGTTCGACAATGTGTGCTATTCTATATAATTGGACAAATTACTTTTTAAGTGTCTTCTGTGCTTAATAAACTGGCATTTTTTTCATTTTAAAAATATGAAATGGGGAATAAAGTTTTTATATCTTTCTAAAGTGCTAGTATTCTCTAAATATTGCTCTATATCTCTTAATATTCTCACAAATTCATATTTTAAACTTTAATCTTTGAATAAGTAGTAAATAGCAAAAGTATCTGGACAAATTTACTGTTGGCACATATAAAGAAACATAAAAGATCAGTTGTAAATTCAAATTTAAAAAATATCTATTTATGTGCAAATTTCCTCATCATTTATCTTTTGTCACAAATTAACTGAACAATTAAAATCTGGAAATTTTTTATAATCTTAGCTATACAAAATTAGGAATTTTATATTAGCTGCACTAAAAATCTGCATTTGAAATTTTGAAAAAATATTCATGTATCATGTTTATCCAGTTAAAAAATATTTACCATAAATGCTCTAATAGTTCGTTAAATATTTAAAACACTGAATTCAAATTTTAATATATTGAATTGTTAGCATATTTTAATATATTCCTTAAATTTCACACTATTCGGTTGAAGACTGCATGTTATGAGCCAAAAATATCCTGAAAAATTGGATGAATATAAAATAAATTTTCACATAGAAGCAAAGCTGAGATATGTGAAAGCTGTTGATATGTGAAAATTATGATCATATCTAACATAGTTTTTAAAATATTTATTTTAGAATTCATGAAATTTGTGTTATGTTATACTTAATATTAATTAAATAGTCAACATAATAAAATAATAATTTGATTTAGCATTTTTGTGAATGTTAAGAATTTTATAATGTCTGTTGTGCCATGATCTTAACAAACAGAAAATGGCATTTTCACTTGCTAGGGCAAAGTTGGCCTTAGGCAGGGGCCAGCTGGACAACAGTCAAGGCCCTGATTTTTGGCAGGTATCACCCTTCTAATTACAGTTTTCACTGGATAAAATATAAAAATTACAAATACAAAAAGAAGTCCTGTAATTTTTCATACATTTTTTATAGCAACAAATTCTTATAAGGTTTATTGTTTACCGAATAGGATTCCATCATTTTGGGGATCCTCCCTAGACTAAATGTTTATTTGCAATTCTTTGTAAATTAAACCAATATTTTTCTTTCAATTATATTTATTTCAGGAGGAACTTTTATTTCTGAAATACAAGTTTTAAATAAAATGCTTTTTCTTTTCAAATGGATTTGTTTAAAAATATACATATTTGTGTATTAAAATTTTGAACAATCCAAAATTGTATCTGATTTTTTTTAGTCTGCTATAAGCTTTCAGGAGTATAGAAATGGTTTTACAATCCAAAGATTTTTGTAAATTTAAATACGAAAATGACGTCTATAAACTGAATATTTTTAGGCCTCTTTCTCTTATAAATATATATAATTGTTTTTAGCTGCAGTTTATAAAATGTACTGAAATTAGAAGAATAGGATGTTCACATATTTTGAATATTTTTGACTGCACTGTCATATATTTATATTTCAATCTCTTTAGAAATTGAGTAGAAGTTGTAAAGAATTTTGTGAAGATATTAATATAAAATGTATAAGCTCTTTAGCTATTCAAAAGTAAGGAGGTTTACTTTAATACCAGTACAAATAAATCATATTTGCAGTTATATGATCTGCTTCAGTGATATCATTTAAATTTTCATAAATAGGCTACACATACAAAATTATTTTTTCAAATCCATGTATCAAATTTTATACTCTGTCTTCTCTACAGCTATGCATTATTTTTCAAAAAACTATCCAAAAAATTTAATATAATAACATTCCAGCAGCAAAGGTTAGGTGTTTTTTTTATTTATACATTCGACTCTCGCTAATTCAAACTTTCGATAATACGAACTTCTCGGTAATTCGAAGTATATGCTCAGCCCCTAGAAAAACTTAAGATATTTCAAACTAAAACAATACGTTTTGGTACACTCGATATTTTGAAGTAAAATTTGTGGCTGGCCAGACTACAACACGCAATAATTCGAAGTTATCCTATAAAACTCTCGACAATTCAAACCCTCGCATTATGAAATTAGATTTACGTACTGTACCTAATTATACCATGAGCGATTTTTTTTTTTTGCTGAACTTATTTTCAGTCCAAATAATGCATGTTGATAATATAACTATTTTTGTTTATTATATTTCCAGTGCAAAACGTTTGCTAAGCAGAATTTGGATTTATTGCTAAGCCATTTGTTTTTTCTTTCTCTGTCAATGCCCAAGCTTTTGGCGGGCCAAGGACAAACTACTTTTTTATTTACTCTTTAGTAATGAGGGATGCTTCATTTTACAAGTATTACACAAAAATTTTGATTTGCGTTTGATATTTAACACTAATAATGAATCATATTTAAACAGAAGATGCACTCAAGCTACATCTAAGCTGATTCAGCAGAATCGTTTTATGGTAGAAAATTGAAATTTTGAAATAACCTTAATATAAACATGTACAAGACAAAAAGAGGAGAGACAGCGATTTAACTTTATCTTGTAATTTTGTATAGCTGTAGAGTGCCACTAAGAATTCCTCTACGTGTCATAGTTGCCGACCCCTGCTTCAAAGTATACCCTGTAGCTGAGCATGAAATTGTGAATACACATGTTAATTTTAGATTCCAATTTTTAAATTAAAAATATTATATATTTTACTAAAGTTGTGGTGATTCACGTTTGTTACCTGTTAATTTTGATAAACCTTGGGCCACTACTTTACACCCCACCTCAGTGTTGCCTTATCACATGTAGATAACGGCATGTCTTCTTTTAAAAAGTACAAATGCTTAACAATTTCTGAAAAGCATTTGAAATCCCACTGAGCTCTCTCTCCACTATTCTGAAGAATAAAGAGAAAACCTGTAATGCATTTTCGAGTAGAGTGAGAAAATGCGTTAGTAAAGGAAATTTTCCACGCCTTGGAACAGTGTTTAGTTAAATGGATGAAACAGTGTCAGGACAGAATATTCCGGAGGGTGGCTCTTTATTGAAGGAAAAGGCTTAAAGCATTCGCCAAAGAATTGGGAATTGAGTTTTCAGCTAGCGAGGGATGGCTTACAAATTTTAAGAAAAGAAATAGGATAGTCTTTAAAAAAATATGTGGGAAAGCTGTACATCAATGCTTGTTCTAAGTGGCAGAACTCGCTTTCAGATAAAAATGAAGGAGTACGGACCATGTGACATTTTCAACATGGATGAAATCAGACTCTTTTTCAAGTGCTTGCCAGAAGAAAGATTTACATTCAAAGAAGAAAAATGCCTTGGAGGAAAACATAGCAAGGAGAGGTTATCTATTTTACTGCCTGTAAACATGGTTGGCCCAGAAAAGATTACTCCTCTCGTCATAGGAAAATCTGCAGAACCTCGGTGTTTCAAGGGTATAAACTCGTTCCTTACCAAATACCGCTCAAACAAGAAGGCATGGATGACTGCCGAACTCTTTAATGAATGGTTGGTCTCATTTAACATGGATATGAAAAGCCAGAAATGGTATATTCTCTTGTTTTTAGACAACTGTACTGTGCACAATAATGCACCACCTTTATCAAATGTGAAACTTCAATTTTCCCCTCCAAACTCAACCTCAAAGCTTCAGCCACTTGTCCAAGGCATCATGTATAATTTTAAAACTCTTTTTCCCTGTGAAGTCATTAAAAGAGTTTTAGAATACCTCTAAAATCAGCAGAATGTAACGATTTCTATTTTAATGGCTGATCATGATTGCAAGGCTTGGAGAGCTGTTACTCCTTTGACAATTCAAAACTGTTTAAAAAAGTTCCCCACACTGAATCTGGTTGATGTACAAGATACAGTCATGGGAATGTAATGCTGAATTTTGGGAAACTCTTCCAGTAGAAGATATGGCGTTTGACGACTATGTCCTGGTTGACATGGACATCACTGCATGGGGAGCCCTATCTGACGCTGAAATAGTGGCTTTGGATTACAATAACACAGAAAGTGATGAAGACGAATTGGAGGAGTTGACTCCAATAATTCTGACGAAAGCTATAGTGTCACTAAATAAACTACACTATTTTTTCCTTCAAAATCATGTTGATGTGGACATTTTTCAAAAAAGATTAATTATGTACAGTATGTATTCTTTTAATAGTTGTTTTTAATACATAAGTGTATTCTTTTAGTACAGGAAACTTTTGACTTCTGTATTATTTTTATACTGTATGTATAATATGTACTTTTTAAAAATGCTCTAAAATAATTTTTATACATATGTACAATTTTTTGCTTTATTACATAGTTTGAAGTTTAAATGTGTTAGAAACAAACTTCTCTTTGCGTATTGTGGGAGTTTTTTTCCTTCCCTCTTATAATTCGAAGTTTCTCATTGGTCCCCTCAACTTCAAATTATCGAGAGTCGACTGTATATTTTTGAAGGAAGGAAGGAAGGAATTTTCACATTGTTTCAATTCATATTTTTGCTGTTCATTTGTTTCATTTTATATTTTCATGACCTACTATTCAAATATTCTTTTTTTTTTTCCATTTATACTTCACAGATGTTGTTTTTAATTTTTCGTTGAAAAAGTATTACAGAAAAAAGTACATCACAACACATAATTTTTTTTTGAAACAAAATTAGCAATTCAATCTTTTACAAGCAGCATATGTGGTAAGTTCAAGTGCCACATGAAGAAATTCTTTGCTAACGTACTTGTTCAAAATATAGTGTGAGTTATGAGAGCAAATTCATATTGTTAATAGTTTAAAATAAAATAGCAATTTTATTTTAATTTTTTTTTTATTGTTCTAATTCTAGGATTAAGAATACTTATCCAAATGTTAAATTTGTAAATTTGTTATGAATGTCGTAAAATTTATTATGAATTTAATTTATTGTGGAATTGTCAGTTAACTTCACTGAATTAAATTGTTTTAAGTGGACATTTTTCAAAAAATTAATTAGAACGAAGTTTTTCTCAAAGTCGAATCTGTAATGACTGAATTGAAAGAGATGTACTTATTAATGATTATTTTCTGTTTAAAGATATATGCGAATATGTTTATAGGATAAAACACTATAGAAACACAAAGATGAAAAATTAAACTAGAATAAAAAAAGTGTTTAGAAATATTTTCGCATTAAAAAAAATCTCTCATAATTTAAAAAATTTGTTTGAATCAGCGTTATGCTTTGTCATATATGTTGAGGTAGAGAGAGTGTTTTTGCTTAGTACATTTGTTTGGAAGCGAGAGCACTATAGAAGAAAATTTAGATTTTACCCCCCAAAAAATCATTCAATAAAAAAATATGGTTTTAAGGATTAAAATTTATATAAAGTATTAAAATCACTCTTTTGTGTTATTTTAATTTAAAAATATAATTTAAGGGAGAAAATTCTGCTTTATTTCATAAATCAAATCATTGTATATAATAATATTCCATTTATTCCCTTTTTGTAAAAGAAAGAACAAAGATGATTACTTTTACTTTCTTTTAAACATGAAAATTTGCTTGCATTTTTTTAGTCTCATATTAAACAATGAATATATATCGGGTCTTTTTTCCTGGTTCAAATTGTAGTATTTTTAAGTTTTTAAAAATGACTGGAAAAAGAATTTTTTTTCTTTGAAGTAAACAAATGTTTTTCAACTTTAAATGCCCTTTTTTCAAATGCTTTTTTTTTACTCTTTGTTTATGTGCAATTTTTATCAAACTCAACTGTTTAAGGGAAGAACTTAGTCTACGTTGTTCATAATGTGGATCATAAATCATTCACACAAATTTTCCCCAAGACAAGGTAACAGCTATGAATGAGAAATTTCTCGGTTCCAGCTTCACAAAGAGACTGTACTCGGTACTAAAAATGTCTCCCCCCACATCTTAAAAGGGAAAGGAATAAAATCCAGCTGCATTTTTGAAGAAATTTGCAAAAGAATAAAGAACATTTTTCGCTTGTTTTAGTAGATCACTTTTGGAATGAGTTTATAGGAAAGAGTGAAACACTGAAGGATTAATGAAGACTCATTTATATGTAGTGCAGAGAAAATATAAATATAAGCCTTTTGTATTCCAAAACCAAAAATGTTGGATGCAATGCATGTTTTTATGCCATTAGATTTTAAAAAGTATGTGTAAAATATATCTGCTGTCTTTTTTTTCCTTCAGAGACCACCCCGTGAATCCATTGAAGACTGGGAAATTCCTGCAAGTGAGATTCAAACAGAACATAGAATTGGAGCTGGTTCATTTGGAACTGTACATAAAGGACATTGGCATGGTGAATATTTTAACTCCTTCCATGGTTTCATTATATTTTACAGTGTGCATTTCAATATGAATAATTTTTTTAAATGAAGAGGAAGAATGTTTTTTTTTAAAATTGTTTTATATTTATTTTGATAAAGCTAATTTATTTTCTATGAGTTAATACCTTTGTAAAATGTTATACTTGTTTCTTGTGTTTAATGAAATATATCAAGTTTCTATAAATTATTTTGAGTACATTTGTTTGTCACAAAAGATTCAATAAAAAAAATAAACTAATTAAACTTTCAAATTATCATAAAAATAATAATAAAAGTATATGTTTAAAGATTTATCTATTAGGGGGGGGGGGGTTTGTAAGCTGAATTTATAGGCTTTCCCTTCTATCCTTATTTTCTGATCTATTGTGTTCTAATTACGTAGGGCCTGTTGCTTTAAAGAAATTAAATGTAACTAATCCTACTCCAGCTCAACTTCAAGCTTTCAAAAATGAGGTTGCAGTTTTAAGGTAAGAATATTACAAATAATATTTCTGTTGAGACTATATTAGGATTTTATAGGTTCATTTTTAAAGTAAAATGATATCCAGATTTAAGATTATTGTTAATTTCAGGTGAAATAGATGAATTTCTGTATATTTTATCATTTAGCTGAGACTCCTGCTACTATATTTGTGCATTTTGTTCCTTTTTTTTTTAACTGGTTGACTTTGTAGCAAGTCGAGTGCTCAGTTAATTTTTTTTAATTGTTTAATGTTCAAATATGATAAATCAGTACATAGTGTAAACTCTATGATTAATAATTATTTTTATCATGTTTTTGAATTTGATGCAAAAAATATGTAATTTTACTTATGTTGCAGCTGATAGTGTAACTGCTTTGTTAAGTATATAAAGCATCCCATTCCAGCAAAGTCTTGTGGCTGTGGTAGTTGAGTGGTTACAGTCAGGGCTTCAAACTGTAATTTCTTTGGTTCCGGTTTTTGTCCCAGTTCAACTAAAGAGAAATATATTGTCTCAGTTCTGGTTTTTGATCTACCAAAAATAGCAGTTTTTGATTCAGTTCCAAATGAATAATTTTTATTTTATTTATTTCTATCAAAATTTAGAAGATTTTTACTTGACTATTTACTTCTAGTTGACCATTGTACTTACTCTCCATGGATTAACATAGACTGTCACTAGCCTTTTTATCTCTCCTGACCAGTTAGCTAGAGACATATATTAGTATGCATACATCACAATCCCTTTCCTAGAGCGGCGTCACAGTGGACATTTCCTGTCGAACAGCTGATTTGACAATCTAAAAGTTTATACAAATATCTGTAGGTGATCACATGCTGTGATGCAAAATATATAACTCAGACTGATATTCTTCTTTAAAAATCATTTATACTTCTAGTTCATTCAATTGAATTAAATCTGCCTTCTGCAAGTAATTTCATGCAAAACTGAAAGTACTGGGGAACATCAGAACAGGAAAATTTAGAAGCAATGTTCATGTAATGATGATAATTATATGTTTAAATTAGAATTAGTAACAAAATAAATTACAGTAACAAAAAGACTGAAGATGGTATCAAACAGAAATAAACCATTATTTTTTCGGTTCAGTACCAGTTTTTGTTCTGACCAAAGTTACATTTTTCCTAGTTTTCGGTTCAGTTTTGGTTTGAATCCCTGGTTACAGTCACAAACTTGTGCCTGGCTTTGTGTCTTGATGCCACTGGAGATGTAAAATAACCGATGCATCTTAAATTTGTCTTGGCTCAAAGTCTTTGCATTGATATGGTGTAGAAATTAGGAGAGTTGGGTGCCAGCTCGGATGTCTTGTCACATGACCTTGGTTGAGAATCACGAGGTCTGTCACTAATTTAACCTTTTTTTAACATGTTGTTTTAAAACTGAACATATATAAATACTCACACCAGTAAAGTCTCTATTTATTACACTTCATGAAAAATTCCAATTATATTTTTCAAGTTGGATAATGTGACAAAATTAAATAAAATAAATTAACCAAAATTTCAAAATAAAATTTGACATTTTAAATGGAAAATTGCTTTTTTAATTTTTTTTTTTTTACTGCATAAGTTAATGGTAATAAAGAAAATTAGTTACAGTATGAAATCCTGGTATGATGTTTGATTATACCATTTACATCTCCTAAATTCTAAATATTTACTAAGTAAGATATAAAAGTAGCTCAGTACATGTCTTAAGAAATATTATTAAAGGGCTCAAATAAAAAGAAACAAAGGTTCTCAGTTTTAATTATGTTGGGAGAAATGTTTTTAAAAAAATCTTGAGTTACTAAAAAATTACCTACGTATCAAATTTACCTAGTAGAAAATATTCTTCAATTTTTGAAACGCCAAGTAAGCAAGCATGTAAGTAATGTGATTTTGTGGTATTTTATTTTGCGGTTTGTTATATCTTTGAAAAATACAACTTTTATGAGAGAAAATACATGTAATTTATTAAATTATTGACATTTATTATTAAATATAAAATTCTGGCATACTTTTTCAGGAAAACTCGGCATGTGAATATTCTTTTATTTATGGGGTATGTCTCTCAGCCTCAACTCACAATAGTTACACAATGGTGTGAGGGATCGACACTATATAAACATCTCCATGTACACGAACATAAGTTTGAAATGCTAGAATTAATAGACATTGCCAGACAAACAGCCCAAGGCATGGAGTGAGTATAAAATTATGTTGTTATTTTTATACTTTTTTGATATTTTTACTATATTTTGTTATTTTATTAAATATTTTTAATGTAAGATATGATAATGAAATTTTTCATGAATGTCAGAAAAGCATTCTCAAAAAAAAAAAAAAAAAAAAAATTTAATGTAGTGCAATAGCGAGTAGTGTTCCTCTATTGCAATCAGGTTTTTTTTAAATGTATTTTTATGGATATTTTAAGAAAAAATTATATTTTGCCATTCTTGTTTCTGAAATAAAATAACTCTTCTTAACAGAAATATTTACATCCATCAGTAAATATTGTAAAAGGGAAAGGATTATAATAAAATGTAATTAAAAAGTTCTGTCATTATGAAAATGTTCTTATATTTCAAGGTATTAATAATTCAAACTTAAAATCTTCAATACTTTTTACTTTGCTCAATCAAAGGCGGTTAGAATACCTTTACAATAAAATTATAAATATTTTAATGCTTTGAAAGTTTGGTCATATAGATTTGAGTTAATTTTCATAAATGTATTTTTAAATATATTCTCAAAATTGTTAATTAAGGCTCAGTAGGCTAGAATATAATTTGTTTTTCAATTTAAATTGCTCATTGTCTAAAGAAGGCAAATCCGTATTAAGTTTGTCATGAAAATTAGAGCAAGTTTCTTGGTAAATATTTCACATATATTTATTTGTATGCATAGTAATGAATGAATTTTCTATATTGAGTGTAAGCTTTTAGAAAGTATTTATTCGTATTAATGCCAGCATGCTTCTGTGTTCTTATACTCTTTACATGTAATTTAAAAAATTTATTATTTATCCTTATTGGCATTTTTACATCTTTATTATCCTCTTTATCTTCCTCATCAATCTTTATTTGTATAAATTATTCTTAAGTATTTTTCATTTAAAATGTAATCATTTTTTTCCTTTTAATATTTTATTTATGTGATATTCCTGATAACTATTTGATCATGTATTCCATTTTAGCTATCTTCATGCCAAAAATATAATCCACAGAGATTTGAAATCTAATAGTATCCTTTTTAAATATTTTCATATAAAAACATTGGTAATTTTGGGCCAGTGTATAACCTTTTAAGTAACTCTATTTTTGAAACAAATATTGGAATGTTTGAAGTGTTGCTGTCTATTTTTTTTTAAAAAAAATCTTTTTTTTTATTAATTCTTTTTTTTTTTATCTATTATAGTTTGATACTCATATCATAGGAATCAAAATTGTATTAAATTTTTAACATATCTAAATTTTTTCATATTATGTGTTAATTGTTTTCTGAAAAATGCTATTTTTTTAATATATATATTTGTTAAAGTTAAGAAGGAAACATGAAAGCAAGTACCATATTTACTCGAACCTAAGCCACACTTTTTTTTCTAGTGTCAACACTCTCGCTGTGCATCCCGTGATTTCCACGGGTAATGTAGATGTAGCAAAATTTGCACAACCACCATTTCCGTATTGGTCTTGTTTATGTTTTCATTTTTGTTTTTATGTGTGTATTTTTATGATCTAATTCTATATTTTTAAATAAATTCCTTTGCAAATTTTTTTTGTATATTTTAACTTTAAAATGTAAATTTAATGTGTAGATTTGAACTATGTAACAAAAAAAATGCAGTTTTTGAATCTACTATGATAAATTAACTAAGCAGTTGTTAGAGGGTTAACCCTCTACTGAAAATCGGATGCGGTTTAGAATCAAAGGAAGGAATATTTGTTGGAGGGAGCAATTACAGGTTCATGTATTTATTTAAAAGTTTATAATTCTGGTATAGTTAATTTATTCACTTCCTATCAGTTCTCATTTTAAATGTATACTATTTTAGTAAAATTGGATAACGATAAATCATTTTACACTATTTTTCATATTTCACAAAAACTTGTTGAGAGTTAGGGATGTGGCTTAGAATCTATGGCAGCTTAGATTTGAATAAATATGGTTATAAGAATTTTTTCTGAGTAATGTAAATTTGATTGTAATTCAAATGTGCTTTTGTTGCTGAAATACTGATTAAATGTGTTTTTATGTACAGTAATACCCGGAACTCTAGCGATAAGTGGGATTGAGTGATAACCGTGTAATTCGGTATACAATTTTGCATATAAATAGCTACATATAAATTATTTTTTGTTGGGCTGCAGATGAAATCTGAAAGAAAATAATTTAGAAGAAAATGTTTAGTAAAATTTTAGATAATACAAAAGCACAAGCCGTAATTTTTTTCTGATGTAGAAATTGGCATACAATCAAGCAAAGTAATCTGTTGAATCAAAGATTTTTTCCCTCCCGCAGAATTTCCTCTTAACCTGCTAATAATTTTTGTATTCCTCATTTTGTTGAAAAAGTACGCTCTTTGTTGGAAGTCGATATTTTCTAAAATTTGTAATCCTTTTTCAGTTAAGTCTTCTTAGGCCTTCTATCAAATTCACAGCATTGTCATTTGATCTTCTGATTGAACTGGGTTTAAAGACTCTAAATTCTTCAATGTTTTGCTCTTGCTCATTCATTTCTGTGAGCTCATCAATTGTCAGCTTCTGATTCTGTGAATTCAGCAGTTCTTGAACATCATCAATATCTACTTCTAAATTTATTTGCCTAGCCAGAATGATAACTTCTTCAATCACTAAAACAGGAAGCCATGAGTGAGTAATCGAATTGTGCAGTGCTCAAACAAAAGACATCAACAATATTTGAAAATTACATAAGTTAAGGTATTGCTGTATTTAAAATTTTTTCCCCCTTAAGGATTTAGTAGATGACACAAGAACATCATTTAAATTTAATAATATTAATCAAATCTTCATAAGAATTTGTATATAAAAAAAGGCAATAAAGAGTTTCAAAAAGATATTTTGCCAGTTTATTATAATTTTCTATATGAGTTAGCTTCTTATTAAACATTTTTGGTGTGTTTGAATTTTTCTTAATTCGGTATTCAGACATATTTCTTCATGAAGATTTAACCACAGTGAAAATAGGTGATTTTGGTCTAGCTACTGTGAAAACAAGGTGGAGTGGGTCTCAGCAGTTTCATCAACCTACAGGGTCCATATTATGGATGGTTTGTACAAGCTCTGCTCTTTTCTATTATTGTACTTTTTAAGATATGTTACTTTATTTACAATTTTTAGTATATTGAAAGAGATGACTTTATAAAGTTGATGATATATAGTGCAGGATTTCTTGTATTTAAAACTTCATTGGACTTCTGATTGGGGGAATGACAATTTGTTATCCTTTGCTTTGACATCATATTCCCAAGGGATTTTGAAAGAATACTTATGGATGTGATTAATGTGGCAATGATTGTGATTCCGTTTCTATATAAAAAAGGTGTAAAAATTTTACATTAAATAATAAACAATTATAATTTTAAATCAGAAGAGGGTGATAGTGTTTAAAGTGAATAATTGTTATTAATGTTTTGTGAACTGATATTGATATACCACCGCAATTAGAATCTTTTAAAGTAATTGTACTAAATACACAAAAATATCTTTAAATCACTTAATTTTCCTGATTAGTAAAAAATAGCTCAATGTAAATGCATTAATATCACATTTGGACCTTTAAGTGCAGGTCAGGTCTCCAAACTTTAACGTCATTGCCATTGTAAGAGCCTTCATTAATTTAATATACATCCATCCTTGAGGGGTATCAGAACAGAAACACTGCTGGCCACACTCAGCTGCTGGAGCCGTATAACAGGATGCCATTTATTTGTGACTTCTTTCTATTAAGGTTTCCTGTGAACAAATTAAAGTACTTCCAGCCTAATTTGCAAAATCTTCATGTAGTTTTATGTTAAGAAAAAGCTATATCCCAACTCATCTTCTATTCTTCATTAAATAAGATATGCAACTCTAGTAAAATACTAATTTCACAAAATGAAGCTGTATCATTTTACTTATAGTTGTGGTGAATTTCAAATTACATCTGACAAACTCTAGACCAATTAAGAATCAAATTAAATCTAGACTTCTCTCTCATTATGGTGTACATTTTTTTCACTTATTAGATAGTGGTCTTTGGATTTTCATTATAACTAACTATAAGTAAAATAAACATTTTTGGAAAAAAAGTTTTATAAAAGTGCATGAAAGTAGTATGTATATTTTTTATATGAAAAATATTAAAGCATATATATTATTTTAATGCTTAGTAAGTATAATTTGATGTTTTGTTTTCATGTACTAGGCTCCTGAAGTAATTCGTATGAAGGATCTGAATCCCTATTCCTTTCAGTCTGATGTTTATGCATTTGGTATTGTTTTGTTTGAATTGGTAGCTGGACAACTTCCTTATTCTCATATAAATAATAAAGACCAGGTAAATCTAAATATTTTCTAAATGTATGAATATGGAATCTAAAATTTTTGTTAAATTACATGTAAGTAGATTTTAGTTATTTTAATTTTTTTCCTCTTCCCTATGAATTTTTTTTTGATATTTTCAGTTCCAACATATTTAATGAAAATGTTGTGTTAGTAGCTTATATTTTTGGCTTAAAATTTCAAAAGGATGTAATCCCCCATGAGTATTTGATGTGCTGATGCTGAGAAATTTCTTGTAATTGTATTTTATGTTACGCTGACTGGGTGATGTACACTCATGTCCATAAATTAAGGATAATGAAGTTCAGGCAAAGAAAGAGACAGAAGCGAAACAAATTTGACCTATTTGTAAAGTCTATTTATTAAACAAAAGGTAAAGAGCAAAAGAGATGCTATATGTTTGACATAATTAATAAAAATTGCGATTTTTACTCCCTGGAGCAAATTTCAAAAAAGAACCTATTCACAAAAAACAGTATAACATGGTTAGTATGATGGTTAATATGGAGTATGTCTCCCGGACGATGCAATACAGGCCTTACAACGCCTACGCATGCTGAGTATCAAATTATCAATCTGATCTTGGGGAATATTACACCACTCATCAAGCAATGCCCTCCGAAGTTCCAGTAGACAGGTGGGAGGGGGTTGACGGGCTGCAATTCGTCGGCCAAGCATATCCCACACATACTCTATTGGATTCAAGTCTGGTGAGTATGCTGGCCAATCCATACAGGTGATATCTTTCGATTGAAGGCATTCGTCTACAATGTTTGCACGGTGAGGACGGGCGTTGTCATCCATAAACAGAAATTCATCACCCATGGCGCCCCGAAACAAACGTACATGATGTTCCAGAATGACATCCCGATAGATGTGGCCATTCATCGTAACACTCTGAACATGCAGGTCAGTTCTGGAACCAAGAATAATTCCTCCCCAAACGAGCTATCCTGCACCACCGTAACAGTGTCGTTCAATGGTGTTCTCTTGGTGGTAACGGGTACCTGGCGCTCTCTATATGAAAGTTTGGCGAGAATCAGACTGCAAACTAAACCTGGACTCGTCGGAAAACATCACACAAGACCACTGTTGTGGTATCCACAATGCATGCTCTCTACTCCAGGTTAATCGCAGCGACAGTGAGTTGCGGTAAGGGGAACACACACATCTGATAGGCCTATGAGCATATAGACCAATGTGCCCATAGCGTCTGTACATGGTCTGCCTTGAAACTGTCATACCGGTAACTGAAGAGAGCTGACAAGACAGGTCTGATGCTGTGCTCCGTCTGTTTCTTTTGGCAGTAACTGCCAAATACCGGTCCTCATTTGGCGTTGTAACTCGGGGGCGACCTGTGCTGTAACATCTACTCACATTGCCATCATCTTGGAATCGTTGCCAAAGCCTGGAGATGACACTCTGTGCAATTCCAAGTTCATCGGATACTTCCAGCTGGGTACGTCCACATTCCAGTCCGATGTCGTTCGATAATTCTACCACATAAAACAATCATCCAAATGCTTCCTTTGTGCCATAACTATGCGGTTATTGCACTGAAAGGCTTTTAAAGTGCTTGTGAACAATTTTACTTCTTTGCCACCATTCCTTATATACCCCTATCTTACACTCTCGTCATTGTGGCGTACTATCCGCGCCATCTGGTGGTTTCCTGTAATTTGCATATTCTTCTTCAAGATGTGTGTGATAATCTCACAGGTGAAATTTTTATTTTAGAGTTCAATTTCTGTGTGATTCTGAATTATCCTTAATTTATGGACATGAGTGTAGTTGGTTTGCTGCTGGCCTTGTATGCCCAAGTTTGCGGGCTCCACCAAGTCAATGGATTTTCATCTTGCAGAAAATTGACAGCATCCATGTTGTATGATCATGTGGCATGTATCCCTTGAATGCCTGTTCGACTTGGTTGCTTTCAGCAAAATTAAGTTCCTAGTATGGTTTTGCATCATCAAAGCTCAAGTGCCTCCCACTGGGGAGGATACTGGGCATGAAAATTGTGGCATTTTTCTCACCACCTATATGGTGCCACACTAAAAAGACATACCATTCCGCACTAGGTCTGTAATGGTAAAACACCAATCTGCAGCCCCATTAAAAATTTTTTGTGTTACTCAAATTTTGGCATGCTTGTCCATATGTAATGTGAAAGAATGACTGAAAATAAGTTTTTCAGTTACATAAGTATTCCATCATTAATATTATAATATCATTTTACTATTGTCTGGAGAACATCTGATTTTGTTAAACTGCTCATTTTTATCTTTGATCTATTTTTTTTCTCATATAAATTGTATTTCATGTTTCCTCTCCTATACCACTGTTGAACAAACATTTTTTAAAAGTGGGCTGGAAGAAAAAGAAACTTTGAGGGATCAGTGTAATTTATTACAAAATGCAATACAGATTAAAAAATATTTTTTAGAAATTCTTTAGTTCTAATGAAGCTGTGACTGGATTTTAAAATTTAAAACAAGTATACTTTAAAAATTTTAAGCATATTTATTAAGGTAGCTTTCATTCTTCGCAAATGAAAAGTTTTTGAAAAAATCTGTATAAAAATTTTCAAAACTACATTTTTTGTAAGAGGGGAAAAATCAGACTTCTATGGACATTTTTGCATATACTTAAAAATGTTTTTTTTTAGGTATTAAAATAAAAAAATTTTGAATTGTTTTAAGATTTGTGGCTGTTCAAATGAAACCTTTTAGTGAGTTCTGTCTAGTTCTATCACTGGCCTATACATGCCAAATGAGCTTTTACTTTTTCAAAAGAGAAATAATTCATGAAATATTTTCTAATTTTAAAAATCCAGGATTATAATCATACTAATGCCAATTTTTGTGAAAATTGAATGTAGTTCTACTTTGATATATACAATCAACTCTCGCTAATTCAAACCTTGGATAATATGAATCTCTTGCTGATTTGAAGTACATGCTCAGCCCCTAGAAAAGCTCTTGATATTACGAGCTAAAACAATACATTTTAATACACTCAATATTTCGAAGTAAAATCTGTGGCTGGCTAGAATACAACACACGATAATTCGAAGTGATCTTATAAAACTTGACAATGCAAACACTCACTATCACGTAGAGTCCTGTAGCAAACAGGTTGGAGCTTACATGTTTTTGATGTCTCTGCTTGTCTCCCCTGCAACATAACCTCTTTGATCATCGGAGTTGACTCTGATAACTCTGACTGAAGCTAAAATGTCATTAAACAAACTACACAACTTTCCCCTTCAAAATCATGTTGATGCAGACGTTTTTCAAGCTTCATTTATTCTAGAAAAAATCTATTGATCAAGCTAGTAAAAAAAACAACTAATTATGTACAGTATGTATTCTTTTAATAGGTGTTTTAATACTTAAATGTATTCTTTAAAAATTGGACTTTCAACTTCTGTATAATATTTATACTGTATAATATGTACTTTTTAAAAATATTTTTAAATAATTTCATACATATGTACAATAGTTGCTTTATTACACAATTTCAAATTTAAATGTGTTAGAAAAAATTTTCCCTCGTGAATTTTGGGAATTTTTTCCTATCCTCTTGTTAATTCGAACTCTTGATAATTCAACGATTTTCATTGGTCCCTTCAACTTCGAATTATCGAGAGTCGACTGTAGTTGTATTTTTTATTGTAAGTTTTGTTTAATTCATGCATAATATTCATTATAATAATTTCATTTATTAGATTTTATTCATGGTTGGTCATGGCTATCTAATACCAGATCTAAGGAATACTAGATCAGACACACCAAAAGCTCTCAACAGGCTTATCGAAGACTGTATCAAATTCAATAGAGATGAGCGTCCTCTGTTTAGACAGGTATACTGCTGTTATTGTTTTAAAATTTGAAGTAGAATTTATAATTAATCTACTTATTTATTTCTAAAAGTGAAATTTATGCTTCTTGTAAATATTTGATTTCAATGGTTTTTTTAAATGACTTAATATAAATATATTAAGGCAGCATGGTACCATCTTCACAATTTTTTTTATTTTTAATATTTGAAACTTGGTTTTAATTGTTTTTTATAAAAGTTAATATTTTATAATAATTTCATACAAAATTTTAAAAATTTGTTGCAAAATGTTCGTAAAATTAAAAAATTTTAAACATTTTTTAAATTTCTAAGGTTTTTTTAAATGTTTTTTCCAAGTATCTTATAACAAACTATATAAAACTGTGCATGGGGTTTTTTCTGCTGCTGCTCTTTACTTTATTATTATTTTTTAATAGTTAAACTTCCAAAAATTCTCAAAAAAAAATTTTGCTTTTGAAAATTTTTTAGAAGTACTAAACATGTTAGAGCTAATTCCATTTACAGTTTTACAAAACATACATTTCAGAACATGTATAAAAAATTTCAAACCCATACTTAATTATCAAAAAAGCCTTAGGGTTTTGAATAATAGTATACGTACAAAAATTCAACATGGAGAAATTTGAAGTTTTCATTCCATTATTAGCATGACATAATATTCATCGAATAGTCTGAAACTTTTATGAAATGTTAATTAGCTTATTCAAAACTGCTTACCATAAGAAATTGTAAAAATGTAGAACAATTAAACAGTATACTGGCATAATGAATATATAGAAGAAAACGAATGAAAGATCAATATTTCATAAAATTTTATCTTAATAATTATAATAAAAAATAAATACACTTCAGAGCTAATTCCATGCTCAGAGCTAATGCACAACATGTACAAAAGATGTTTAAGCCTTTACTTTTTATTCCCATGATTTTAAAAGCCTTCGCATGTTAAATATTGTATACGAATGAAAGAAAAATCAAATTACAATTTATAGGTAAAATATATCAAAATCTAAGAACTGTATATGTACATTTAAATGAATATCTAAAAATATTTTAATAATAAAAGTGTTGAATTTCACACACATGGGGTAGAAAAATCACCAAAAACAAATATATAAAAATGGGAGAGTTTTGCTATTCTTATGAATTAGATTTTTAATTATCTGAGTTCTCAAAATGAGATTTAATATTTGTGCTTTGGTAGAATCTGTTTTGAAGTTTTAATAATATCATAAAAAGCATGCACAACTTTTAAATCTTGACCAAATCTATTTGCTCTTCCCCCAATAATCAGTACACAAACTAGAATTTTTGCATGAATTGCACAATTCTTTCTTGGAAATGATTTGTTACTGCATATATAATGTCAGTCTCATTTACGTGCAGTAGAAAAATAATAAATTCATTTTTTATCAGGCTCTTTTCTAGCAAATGATCTGAAATGTGGGCGTGGCAGTTTTGTTTAGTCTGCTGTCCAGCATCAAATATTGCTCTATAGCTTGATAAAAAAATGTAGGCAAAGCTTTGAAATTTTGCAGGCATGTTTATAAAGATTCAAGTTATCAAATAAGCCATAAAATTTTTTTTTTGATAGTTTGATGATTTTTGGGTACCATGTTGCCTTAAATTGCTATATTTCCCCCCTTTTCAAACAATTCTTAAAATTTTAGGAATCTTGCTTATGTAGATTCTTTATACTATTTCTTACACTGTTTTCAAATACAGCAACTAAATAGATATTGTTTTCCCTTTATCCATTAGCTCCCTTTGCAGTGAAATTTGTTTAAGTTTGTTACAGTTTATGGCTTGCAAATGCTTTTTGATTCCTTCGTGTTTTTCAGTTTTATTATGTAATTAAATATCTTATCTGCATTATTCCAGTTAAACTGTATTTTGCGTATAGTTTAAAAAATATTACTAAAATATTTTTAAAATTATGGTTTTAAAGTTTGTAAAATAGAAAGCTATTCTACATATTCTTCAAGAATTATTTTTTGTAGAAAAAGACAGCAAGATTGTAGATTCATTTCAGAAAAGTGATAACGATCTCAACTCTGTCTATCAATAGCAGGGATGCACAACCTATGGCCCGCGAAGCCTTTAAAGTTGGCCCGCGAATGTCTATTATAAAAGAAGAGTAATCTAATATGGAATGGATCTTTTTTAATTAAACAGGAAAAAAATCGCATACGAAAATAGTATTACAGCAAATAATTGTTTTACAGTTGCTCATTAAGTATTTTTTTTTTCAATTTATTACACGGGTTTTCAATATCTTTCTTTCATGGCTATCTGCGAGTACGAGTTTTCGTATAGGAGAAGCTCGCGGACGTAGTATACTAGAAGGTTAAAAGAAGTAAGTTTCCAGTATGATTTGGCCTTTTCTTGCAGACATAGCAGGCCATTTGAATGACTTGAACACAAAGCTACAAGGAAAGAATCAATTCATTTTTCAATTGATAAGTAACATAAAGGCATTTAAACAAAAATTATGTTTATTTCAAAACCAGCTGAAAACTTAAAATTTTGCACACTTTCCCTACGGCCAAAAAATGCATGAAACATTTCCACACATGAAGATGCAGTATGAGGTACAAATTCAAATCTTGCGCAACGCATTTGCTGATCAATTTTTAGATTTAAAAAGTGCCAAACGAAAATTGACGTTTTTTCTTCTCCATTTTCTGTTGATTTAAATCTAGTGGATGAGAGTATGCAGTTAGCCTTAATTGATTTACAGAATTCTGATGTTATCAAAAATCAATTCAAAGAAAAATCGATATTAAAATTTTATAAAAACTTATCCGAGGATTTTTGTACTTAAAGCAAAATGCAGCTGGATGCCCCACTTTCTTTGGCAGCACTTACATTTGTGAGCACTCTTTCTCACTAATGAATTTAAACAAATCAAAAATAAGAAATAGAATAGCAGATGAGAACCTTTCTTCTGTTCTATGTATTGCCACAACAATCTTAAGCCAGACGTAAAATCAATAACTTCAAATATTCAGCTCCAGCCATCTCATTAATTCTTACAAATTTTAAGTACTAAGTTTTTTCAAAATTTAAATTGTGTTCTCTATATAATTAGCAAAACTTTTCCTTTGTTATATTGTCATGTAGGAAGGAACAAGGCGATGTTACCCAATACAAGATTTATTTTGTCATAGTGTTTTACATGGGCAGCACCACAACTGAAGACCTATCCAGTTGCAGTACTTTTATAAACCTGGTGGAGAGTTCTAGAATAACTACCAGGGGAAAGATTAACATAAATTCAATTTATATAATTTGCAAATGTCCGTTATAATAAATAACGAAAGTCATGATTAAATTTAACAAACAAGCATCTGGGAGGCTCGAACCCAAGCCACCTGCATGGTAGAGCAGTGCTCTAACCGTTCGGCCACTCAGAGCGTATCAGTTCGTGATAATATAATTTTCAAGTTTGCCACCTTTTTAGCAGGAATTTTTTTTTGAGCCAAAATATTTCAATCTTTCCGAAAGTGATTGTGTTTCATTCATTTATCAACTGCATAATGTGTACCTGAGTAAGTAATAATTGTGATAAATGCATAAACATTGTCATAAAACAGTGTTTTCATGGTTGTAACATATTTGCCATCGCGTAATACTTTGGCCCTCGATATGATTCTATTAAATTTTTTGGCCCCTCATCCTAAAAAGGTTGTGCATCTCTGATCAATAGGAACGAAAACTATATCAACAGTAAATCTGAACTATGTATATGTAATGATCCTGAAGAATTATTTTTGGATGGGAAGAGAGATAAAACCACTGAGTCACATAACTCTAAATATTTTTAAAAATATGAGAAAAATTAAGCATTATAGAAGTTTTTCTTGATGATAAAATACTTACAAAAAATTTAGATGAAACTGTATCATTTTGAAAAAAGCTGTAAATATGATTGATGAAATTGAAATACACAAACCAGCCTTACTACTTAATTTTCACTGCTGATATATGTAATTATATCTTCATCTGCAAAAGTAGAACTGAAGTTGTAATGTAAAAAAAATATGTTGTGCACCTGTTTATGTAAAAATTTGAAAATAATCTCTGGTCTTAACATAAGAAATTATAAATAAGTAAATTCTTCTCTGGGATAAGCAAATCCTTTGCAAACATTATCAAGTTCATTGAACTGCATTCCAAAGCCTTTGGAATAGTTTTATAGATAGCAGCAGAATGCAAAGGTTTGTACTTTAGAAAGGCATATAAATACATCAGGAGCCCTGAACGTACTGACTAAACAAGGCATTTATACACACCCATGGCTGTTAATGGATTAAATTTGTAATTGATATTTTATCAGTTAAAAATATTTTCAATGAATATAAAACAAGGTATCTTTATACTTTTCAAAAATGTCCCAAGTGCATTGTATGTTATGTAATTTTCATAATATTTATTTTCTCCTTAGATTTTAGCATCTCTGGAATCTTTAGCTCGTTCCCTTCCAAAAATTCACCGTAGCGCCTCAGAGCCGACTCTCAATCGTACTCACCTCCAGTCAGAAGACTTTATGTACATTTGTGCCTCGCCCAAGACTCCAATCAATAGTCAGTTTGGAGCATTCCCTTACTTCTCTGCAGGAAGCAACATGTGATACATCCAACAGTGGGATTCCCTATCTCTAATATTATTCGGCTCCTTTTATCTGGACGACTCTGTGGGGACCGCTGGACACATTTATTTAAATGAAGCACTCCGCCCAAAACATTGGCTACCGATGTATAAAGTTGGTTCATGTGGAATGGCAGCACATTATTTTCCTCTGTAAATACAAAATGGACAAAAAAATGAAGTGAAGTGGTCTAGTGTTGTACAAAGGCTGACGAAACTATTTTTTTTATTTATATGTGAATGTACAGAATCGTATAACTGTGTTATTTAATTTTTTGTGTTTTTATTTAAAAGCTGTTCAAATTTCAGTTAGGAAATGCATTGGAAGAGTTCTTGAGGTATTGTCCTTTTTATTTTCTATGCACTTCTGTCATTGAGCTGTGGTGTTTGAGTGGCTTATATATTACTTTAGGTAATTTATTTGCAGTCTGTCTGTTTGACATACCCAAACACTAAGGATGATCTTTATTTTAAAGTCATGAATTTAGAATTTATTTTATGTGTGAAAATGAATATAATTATATTTGAAAAGAAACCTCTTTTTATGGGATGCAGTATAATTTTTCTCCGTATTTATATTCTAAATGAAAAAAATTATTTATGAAGATTATACTATTATAAAATTGTGGGATATACTTAATTTTTCAATTTTAATGGGTTTTTAGGTTACACACAAAAAAAGTTTTATTGAGCAATAACACTTTATAAAACTCCAAAATGTTATTTTTCAATGCTAAGAGCTCAATAAATTTTTAGCAAAAAAAAATTGGCTAGGTATCTTAGGATTTAAATTTCATGTAGTTATATAATAAGGAAAACAGATTTGTTTGCAGAATTCTGAATAATAATTTGTAAATGAGTTTAATGATTTCCCTGAAATATACTTGAGTATTAAAGCATATATATTTTTTATTCAATTATTCTTCAAATTTATCACAACTATTTAAATTATTCCTTTGCATAACAAAAGTTAAAATACTGAATGTAATTGAAAAGATTTAACTTAAATTGAATTTGTTAGTAAAAAGTTTTCGACATTTGAAGACGAGGGGAAAACAAGCTATTTTTAAGATTATTTCAAGAAATCATTTTTAATAATTTGTCACTCTAGATTTTTTTCAGTTTAATTTCTTATTGTTTTCTTTAAAATAAAAATTGTTTGAAGTCATAAATTTCATGTATGTAATCAATCTTAAATTTTTTGTTTTCATAATTGTTCGTAATTTCCAAATTTAATATCAAGATTACTTTTGATGGAATTGTTTTCACAATTTTGTCTTTGTTGCAATCCCGTTTTTGGGAGAGAAATAAGATATTTACCCCAGTAATATGACAATTTCTTTCTGAGGTAGAAAAAAAACAATGAATATCTGGGGAAAAGTTATATTTTCTGTAAAAAGCATTTTATTAATTTCCTGTTCTCCAGAAATACTCATGAAGCCAGGTAAGGGTCTTTTTTATCCCCAAATTTAACTCATTGATAAAAAGGATTATGGGTAAAATAAGAATTTAAAGACCAGGGTAATTTATATACATGAACACTCCTGCCTCTTTTTGACTTGCAAATGATATAAATCATTTTACAAGTATCATGATTACCTGTTAAATTTGTTATTGTTTTGCAACAAAAAATTGACAGATATCACGGTTATTTTTAATTAATATATTTATTTTGAAATCAGTAAATATAATTTTTATAGAGAAAAATCATAAAATTAATATCAAGCTTTAAAATTACTGTGTGTCTACTTATAATAGTATATTTTATAATGCAAACCATTTTTTGATGCATTTAATAAAATTTTAAAAATTGGTTTAATTTTTTTTTAAAGATTGTAATGCTTATATCAGGATGTGTACAAATTCATAAAAATAAAAAAATGTATGTAATTTTTAACTTAAGATGTTTTAAATTTTGATTTATATTTTGAATGTCTTTTTGTTAATTATTTCATTCATTAAGTATAAATGGGATGAATTACAAAGTTTTTGGGATGCAATTTTCTCAATGATATTTTAATACTTCTTTTTTTATTTCAGAATTTTACTCTACCCCAATTTCCTACCAATATGACATTGTTTGAACCTCCCCTTGTAGTAACTGTATGCTCAATTTGACTAGAAAAATTCGTAGTTTTTTCATTATAGAAATTTATTATAATTATTTTTGACTTGAGTTTTTATTGACCTTATTATTGACTGTGACTTATATATTGACCTTCTTATTTTTATTGAAGTCTGTAATTTTCTATTGATTTTAATTCAGTCTTAACATAAAAATTTCTATTATTTTTGTTGTCTTTAAAATAATTTTATGCATTTATAGCAATGATATTACACACATATAAAAAGAAGTTGCTCGCTCTCTTTTTCCTTCGTGTAAAGTATTTTATTTATGTTGTTTTAAATTACACTTTTTATTCAAAAGTTAAAAATTTTTTACTTAACTAAAAGTTTAGGGGTTTTTAAAAAAGAAAATAAACAAGCATCTTACATATGTATATATCTTAATGCAAATGTATTGAAAATTCTTCGCTTTTAATTTTTCTATAACAAATGTGATATTCTACATAAAGCAGTTTAAAGAACTCTTAAAATGAATTTAATTAAGCCATAAATTGTCTCAATGCAATACTTGATAAAAAGGAATGTGTATTTTCACATGTTCATTTGAAAAAAAAAAAGAAGAAAACAATAGTCATTCTCTCGAGTATTTAGCATCTTACTCCATAATATTTATTTTCTTTTTGAAAAATATGTGTGCCACCATAATCCTGATATTCAGGAATTTGTTGGTAAAAATTTTGACAATTTTTTTGAAAGCAGGAAAGGGATTCTATTGTTAATAACACATTAAGTTTTTTAAAGACTGGTTGCTCCCCCCAAATAAAATGAATGTGTAAATTTAATTGAGTGTTTCAACCTCACTTAAAACTAAACTATAATTATTTTAAAACATTTTAAAATTATTTTTAAGTGAAAATTTCATGTTTTTACGACGTCTTTATCAAATGCCTTTTAATTTTTGAACCCTATTCCGGCTTAGGATGCATTTTGAAATCTTAGTTTTGTAAAAAGATGATATGATTTAATATGGTTTAAATGTATCATAGTTATTTAAATAAATCTACAAATCGAAACTAAAGTGCCGAATCTGCAAGTTGTGATCATAATGAATGACTAGTATCAATTTTCTTGAATGTTATTTTTCTCTCTCCTGAGGTAAAGCTTGTTTCCCCAATATGTACAAAATATGAAGGTCTAAATAAAATGCAATATCTTTGTACTTCATGTTGTACTTTTTTATATAGGTGTTTGACTATATTTACTTTTTTATGTTATTATAGTTTTTTATGTACAATTGTAATGTAGTAACCCCAGGTTTACTTAAATTTCTGAGTAGCGAGATAGGTCATGCAGCTTTAGTAAAATTACTTTTTATTTACAATTTTTTAACCATATGTTATCACATATAACCATTGCATCTATAGGTAAGTTTTTTAACACATATATATAGCAGTCGGATACTTTTTTATTTCGTTGTCGTGTAGGCTCTCAACACCAGATTTCATAATGTCCAAGGTTTGCTAAAATAGTCAAGCAGAAGTGTTCCCCCCCCCCTCCAGAGATAGCAGTCCCTTGTCAGTGTACAATCTGTCTCTTTGGGTGGGACTCTCATGTACAATTTCTAATAGGAAAGAACTGGATTTGCATGCAACACCCCCAGATGCTGACCCAAATGCCATTGGCTCTTTCAGGACTAAGTCCTGAATGGCAACACCCATCTCGTCACCTCATGTTGAATGTCAAATGTGGACAACCATAAATCAACATATCACTCTGAGGCATGGTACACAAATCCTGGCCTTTCCCCTCAATAGCAGGCCATCCTTTCCACACAGGTGTGCTTTATCTATCACCCACTTTGAAGGAGAGGCAGCATGATGTGTCATTTCACCTGGGGTGCTGGGAAAGAAGAAAGGGGCTGTAGAAACTGGCTAAGAAGGGGAGGGGGGTTGAATGGAACAATAGAAATGTACTTATAATCAAGCTATTTATATATTGGATCAAGGATATTTTTTAATAAAGATTTCATATGTATGATACTTTGCAATAACTATCAAGTTTTTAAATGACCATACATTCTGGCATATATATAATGTTCAATTTTAAAACAAAAAAATAAGATAGAAATTTACGGGTGCACGTCATACATCGGATATAAAAATAATACCTTTAAAAGTAAAAAAAAATTATAAGCTTGAATAAATTAGAATTCTTCATATTTTTGAAATAACTTTATTTAAAAGAATTGACATACATTGTAGGACAACATGAAAAGTTCATCATATTCATCTTCGTTTATTTCTCCAGGCACAACATCGAGCTCAAAGTCCTTCCACCGGCATAATGTGGTAGTTTGGAGATGGGGTGTCAGTTCAGGGTTCATTCTTGCCTCTTGACGGTTCAAAATTATGAGGCTTCGTGCCACTTTATTGTGCAATGTTAGTAAACACTCACTCCTTCAGAGGAAGAGGTTCTGAAAAAGTTTTTTTCTCTCAAAAATAGCTAATTGGAAACCCGTTAAAAAATTCTTTTGAAAATTTTTTGAAGTGAAACTTTTTTGCTCACAGAGTGAATGAAAAATTTGCCCAGTTTTGCGTAACAGGGAGAAAGCGAACGGAAATAGTGATTTCCCCGCCATCCCCCCTAAATCTTCGCAATGGTGAGGAGATATCGAGCAGGAGGAAAAGAGTGCGGGGGACACCCTGTGACTTGCGTCATATCCATGAAAAAGTTGGATAATTGCCCGTCTTTCCAATTGGTCGACCCCCCCCCCTTTTCACACCAGACCAGGGAACATCTGTCAACAGTTATATGTGTTGCAATGTTTGCGTTACGGTGTAAACAAAATAGCTCTTGCAGCAAAAGCATGCCTTTTTAAAATATTTCCTTAGATTGTTGGCCACATGGTGATGTTTTCGGCAGCTAATTTGTTTTTTAAATTTTCGTTTGCGTTGAATTATTATTGATTCTAATCAGAATGCCTAAATCAAATGCACAAAGAGGAAAAGAGTTTCGTGAGAAGAAAAAGAAAAACTAACAGAAAGTCCAGTCAAAAAAGTGATAAAAAAAACAGAAAAATTGTGCAAATTCATCAAGCGCTACTGCCAAATCTCGATCAGAGTACATGAGAGAATATCGAGCACGGAAAAAAACATTGCAAAATATTCTCTTAATGCCGAGTTTAATGACTGATGATGGGAATGCTATTGAGACTCGTCTAACCAGAGGTTTCTGCAATCATTGAATCCAATGATGATAAAAAGCCAATTTTCTTAACTGGAGACTTAAATGTTAATTTTGCTTCTGAAGAAGCCAAACCACTCATTGAATTTTTGAAACGAACACTGAATTTGACAATGTACACTGATGCTAGAGAAGGAACAACAAGACACGGAACCACGATTGATGCAGTTTTCTCGCGTTTTCTTGATCGACTACAATCGAGGATTTTCATATCCTACTTCAGTTACCACAAACCCATTGTTTCTTTCTTGGAAAATGATGACGTAGAAAATTGAATAAAAATATTATTTTTATACAATAAATGAATTTTGAGTTTTATTTTAATTTAAAAAGTTCCCCCAGCAGTTTAATATATTTAGATGTATTTCTGCACTTACGACTAGCGTCGCCAAAGAACCACGCACCATTTTTTTATTATTGAAAAGAATTAAGGGTCAGAACTTCGTAGTGAGTAAGCAATGATGAACTTGAATCGCTGCTGTTCTGGCTGTAGGTTTGTAAAAAAACTCTTGTTTTCTTGTATGAACTAATTTATTCCATTTCTATAGGTTGATCCGTTGTCTATTTATGTCACTACGAAATTACACAAGTGTTATTGGTGACATACCTAGTAATTTTGAGCCACATTCGATTGACATGGATAATACCTTTTTACCATTTCTATGACTTAGAATGTGGTCAGAACGTCTGAAGCAGAATGGTCATATCAAACGATAGATCATTACCAACACGTATAGGTATGATTATGGCAGCAATAATTGCTGCAAGGGACTCATTATCAGAATGAAGGCTGTGAAAGACTAAGGTGCAAGATTGCAAGGCAAGATAACGATTCTGCACAGGCCCTTAACAGCATTTTTGTTTACTATACAACTTGCTGCAGCCTTTCCCCTCCCACTCGGTGGCATACACAAGGGTGAGGTTTGAGCTCACGTTCCTCCCTTAGACCAACAGATTTTTCTTTTTAGCATAAAGATTGTGCTTTGGTGCTTTCATCTACTTATGTGTGTTTTAAAATACCCCCTCCCCCCCAAAAAAAGAAATCGAAATCTGTGTCTTTGTATTTTACTCTCGAAACCTCTACATGTCAGCCTAAGGATTTTGA
Organism: Trichonephila clavata; assembly: GCA_019973975.1. Classification (NCBI taxonomy): domain Eukaryota; kingdom Metazoa; phylum Arthropoda; class Arachnida; order Araneae; family Nephilidae; genus Trichonephila; species Trichonephila clavata. Next base: position 51,254 of record BMAO01024917.1, on the reverse strand, counting down.
ATCTCAACAGATTCTTCATGCACCAGCTTTTCATAGGCATCAGAACTAAACAGATACCATGGTTCTCATGAGTTAAAAGACCATGGTCACTTGGCTATCTTTATGAAAAAAGAATTTGCAAAGTATTGTTAGTTAATTAATTTGAATCATTTTGTGTTTGTTACATGCATTAAAGCACCATTATATTATAAGCACCTGTTTAATATCTAATAAATTCGACTTTCGCCCTCAAAACCGCCTATATATACCCCCAGCAACTCATTAACTCAACAAGGTTATTGGTTGGTGGTCTGAGATATCTGGTACCAGGCACTCAGCGACTAGTCTTGTAATCCCTGCTTATTACGAGATGGTAGCAAGAATTCAGTTTTCCTGGTGGAAACATTAATATTTGATTTGATCCATGCTAGGGGAATTATAAGGCAATATAGGACTTAAAATTCACCAGAATGCTCTACAAACCCCTCCCTGATGATTCAGCCTTTTTATAAGATTGTGCATTATCTTGTGGTAAACGGGGACTCGATTGCCATGATGGGGTTTGCATTGATTTAATGTAACTCCCAGACATCAGAAATTGTTCTGTGGCAGGGTTGAGCAATTAGTTTAGCTCGAGGGCTACATTGTGGAAGCAGAATATACTGGAGGGTTGCGCCTTTATAAATTGATTAAATTCATTGATTAACTTAACATCTTGAAAAATGTATAAAATGTACTATATCAATCAATAAATGCAAAAGGTTGTTCACGCTTTATGTAAACAATTTTGTACTTTATTTTCTCGTTTGCATTTAGAGGTAAAACTTTGGCATTATCAGAATAATCGTCTGGTAATGTTTTCTTTTGATTGGAATGTAAAATAGAAGATATATTTTAAAAATAGCTCCTAAAATTGATTGACTCGAAGGTTAGTAACTGTGCTTTCCAAGGAGAAATATCAACAAATTATAAAGCAGAGTAAAAATCCTAAATTTTTACACCGCTTTATAATTTGTTGATGCAACTATAAAAAGTTCAAAAAAAGATGCTTAAATATATTAAATTTGAAAGGAAAAAAACGCCTCTTAGCTGAAAGTAAAAATGAAAACATACCACGAAACATCCAAAGACTTTCGAACGCAGGCAACTATCAAAGTTAAGTCTGAGTCGGCAAGTTTTCTTTTAGGATCACAAAGATTCATTGCATTGAAACTAGGAAAGTCTTCCGACACTGAGTAAAACCATTCTTAAAGATTTAAAGTTAAAAATTATGTTTTAACCTAAAGTTCAATTGCCTTTGCCAAAACATACGGCTTAAAGAAAAATGAATTGTAGAAAATGACGTGTGAAAAACACCTAGCTGTTGAAAAATGGAAATTTGTTGTAACACTCAATGAGGCATGGATATATTTAAGTGACTGTGATAAAAGATCAATTTTCTGTTGCTCAACTGACGGGAATGACCGTATGAAATGGTTTTGTCAGTGTACAGAAAAATTCCCAAAGGGATTCATGATAGTTGGAGGATTTTCTAACAGCAAATTAAAGGCTCGAGTAAAGCCGAAATTAATTCACTCTATTGTCAGCAGAAATTTTAGAACCCAATATTTGAAGAAATTCCTGCCTTATTTGGAAAGGGTGTTGATAAAATTGAGTTTCATATGGACAAAGCCTCTAGTCACATGTCTAAGTAAACTGCCGCTTATTTAGCAAAGAAAGAATGAGAAACAGGAATAAATTGTATCCCATTTGATGAAATACGTGTAAAATCACCTGACGCTTCACCAATGGGCTTCTGTGCTTTAGGTTTATTAAAATGAGCCTTAGGAAAACGGAACATGCAAGAACACTGAAAGAACTTTGGAAAACCGTCCTAGAGGAATGGAGTAAAATTAACATGGTAATACTAAAAAGTTTACTTTTATGGAAATTTTGAGTTATAGAGCTATTGTCAAGAATCATGGCTAGTAAATAACCACAAAAAATACGTCATTTATAAATAAAAATGAACTATCATCGTTTCCATACAGTGAGAACGAACTTCTGTATAAATTAAATTATATCAGTTGCAGTTATATTCAATTTATTTATTGTGCTAATATCTTGATATCTATAGCTGCAAGCACATTTAATTAAAGAATCAGTTTAATGAAACAAATGTACCCTATCACACTTTTTTACAATTTTTTTTTAAAATCGGGAGTGAGATTATTCGTAGAAATTCTCATCACAGCTTGCAAGTGAATGTTAGCCAACTTGCATTTATAATTATTCTTGTTTATATTCATGCTAGAAAAACTTGGCGCACAAATATATGTCAACCGAATTATAGAGAATACTTATTTCTTCGTACATGGAAATTTTTCAACAAAGATTTGTAAAAGTCTATGTCACAGTATTAAACATTTCCTTCACATTGTGATCCGACAGCATGTCAATGATCTCAAGCTACAGCTCTTCAGGTGCTGTATCGATTTCAACAGGAATTGAATAAGAGCATATTGAAATTAAGTTAATTTTTCTCAATTTCATCCAGCAATTTCCGTACGATACGGATTTTCCGAATGTATTGGCGGGCCGCGAAAAAAAAGCAACATGTTTGAGGGCTGCATGTTGCCCGGCTGTTTGCCCACCCCTGTTCTATGGGATTATTGAATTCCATGTAAACATCCAATAACACCCTCCCCCCCCCCTCTGTTTTTAAAATTTTGCTTTTGGTGTTTATATCTTTATCTCAATTTTTTTAAAATCCAGTTTGTTCTAGTGGTTGAAAGTGTTTAATCCGGAATTGTTTTGAAATATAGACACTAAAAATTTATAATAAATGATCCTCTGGGTGTTACAATTAAAGTTTTGTAATATTATAAAAGACATTCTCTTGATTGAAAATAGTTTTTTTTTTTTCAATAATCAGTGTATTTCACCTCTGTATCCGAAGACAAAGTAGGCTTCATAAGGGTCAAGTGAAGAGGCCACCATTCGAGTTGTAACTCGTTCTTGAAATTTTCACACAAAAAAGTTCCATTTAACATTCTAAAATTCTCCTTATTCCCCATTCGTTAATTCCCCATATTCTATAAATCCCCATTATACCTTTTGCTTTATGTTTGACGGTGTCGAATTCGAACTTATGACTCGATGTAGGGATCATCACAGAGCTTAGAGTCTTTATCGTTGGGTTCAACACTGTAATCAAAGCCCTCGTGTTGCTGAATAGGACGACGTTAATATTTACTCACTCAACACAGCGTCCCCTTTGAACTTCAAATTTAAAGTTTTCATTCCTGTCAAATAAGGTTCCCCTTAAATTAGTAATTAATAAATGTTCAATGATGCAACACACTGAGAACCATAAAAAAAACGTTTTTATTATTTAAAAAGTGATAAAACTATTTCAAAAATGTATTTGATCCATGTAGGCAGATTCAGTTTGAAAGAGCTAATTTTTTTACAGAACTAGCCGTTCCCCTCCATTTTTGATGGATATTTCACGATGTATGAAAATACAGGGTGTCCCAAAAATAGCGCCCAAACTCTCTACAGTCACATTCTTCGTTGGGAGTACATAAATAATCCATACGAAGAATTTGATACCGAGGTAAATGATAATGAATGATGATGTGTGATGGTTCATGATGGGACTCCAGTGCATTTCTGTGTTCTTGTAGATGATTGACAGTATGGACTACTTCAGCCGCTAGATCGAACATGTGGGTCTGGTTCTATGGCCACTATGATTGCCATATCTCACGCCCCTAGATTTTTTCCCCTATGGGGTAGTCTCAAGGAATTGGTGTATCAAGATGGAGTGACCACGCAAACGGACTTAGTTGCTAGTCAGCATGCTGCTTGTACTTCTGTGGACATCGCGCTGCTGCGACGTGTGTATTCATGCATGCCGTGGCGCGTTCAAGCCTGCCTCGATTTGCACAGAGAACACTTTGAACATCTGCAATTTAAATATTTACAAATGCTGCTATTGATGTGTCTAATAAGGTCCCTTGCTATGTCATACTTTGTTTTTCTCGGAAACTGCGGATCGTACAGGCGCAATTCTGTCCTTTACTAATGACAAATATTTGGATTCCGTTAACGGGCCAATCAGTTTGTTTTTGAATACAAGGCATTAATCGACCTGTGAACTTCGATTGCACATCTAGCCACCAGAAATGGAGTTCTGCCTTTTACGCACAAAGCATGCCGTCCGTATGATGTCGGCAAAAACATTGGTTGGACCTCCAAGCGGTTCGTAATCAAATTACGCTAATCAATTTTAGGAGTTACGAACCAAATAAATATCCATTTTACGCCTTCTGTTTTTATCATAGCTTTACGGAATGTGCCTTCTTTCACAAAACCAGTTATGCGGAACAACTTTGTAATTGACTTTTTTTAGGTATCTTGTACTGTTTTTCAGATGAGAACCCTAACCACAACTTTATCCACCAGGGGGCGTTGTAAGCAGGTTCTTTGTGTAGCGTATAGCAACTTTACTGTACGCAGACCCCACTTTCATGACTACAGCTGTTGTCAATCATAAATTATTCGGGTGACAACGGACTTCAGCGGGCCCACCGTACATGGTAAGTCAAAATAGAATATAGCGATTACAAACGACTGTAACTATTTAAAGGAAAAGAATTTATTGATAAGATTCAAACTGTAATGACTTCACTCAGCTTATAAGTATAAAATTTATTAAAGTGAAGATCAACTAAAACAGAACACTCGTTCCAAGATCAGGTTCAGTCTCTGCATTCGTAGTAATATCCAAAGTCCTTCGCAGAGGATTATAATTGAAGAGGCAGGGTAATCGCGGACAGTCTTTTGCTATCGCTGAAGAGATAATTCGCTGAATCGTTCAAGCTGGATCTTTAGAGGCCTCCAATCGGTTCTCCCGTCCGATCTCCCTTCAAAATCTTACGCCGCGCCTTTTAAAGACCAGGTTGCTCTCGGTCACTCTTTTCGGCTCCCTTTGTCCCTTGTCTTCTCCAACGTGGGAAAATTCCTGGTCCAAATGTTGGATGCTGAACTGACGCCCCACCGTCGCCAAGGATGCGTGGGAAAGGAAATTCCACACAGGCCGGGGAACATGTCCACTCTCAGACTATGAGAAAAGGGTCGTGGGAACAGAGTTCACAGCCCATTATGGCCACCTTTTCCCAACAATTAGAGAAAAGAGCGCGGCTACATCACAGCTTAGCCCATTAGGGCCACTTCTTCCCAGCAATTAAGGAAAAGAGCGGGACTACATCACAGCTTCCTCCCTCCTTCAAGTGTCCATTTCATGGGACACTAGGAAATAATAGAACGTCACAGGCATCACTGCCGGAGGTCGGGCTTTCAGTGAGATAACCCCTGGCAGCGTAATTAATACAAATGGACAAAAGCTTAACTAAACATAAAACTAAATGATTAACCTCCGAGAGTTTTTCTCGGTTAACTTCCCAAAAAATTAAAAGGAAGTTTGCATACCAAGAGGCTCAAAAATTTGATACTTAATATACATTTTACACATGCAACATAAACAAACACACAAAAACACAAACTCACACACACAAAAAAAAAACCAAATTAATAGAAGGAAACTAAGAAACACATCATTCCAACCTACTTAATCCATCCGCATTTCCATGGAGTTTTCCTGGTTTATGTTGGATTTCGAAATTAAATGGCTGCAAGCTCAAGGCCCATCTTTGTAGTCTCGGGTTGCCATCCCCCATTTTGTTTTAAGTATTTTAGTGGGTTGTGATCTGTTTCTATAATAAATCTCTGACCATCTAAATAATGCTTGAGTCGCTTTAAACCGAAAATGATAGCAGCTAACTCCCTTTCTACTGTGCTTTTTAATTTCTCTCTGCCTTTGAAAATTTCTTACTTAGGAATAAAATAGGGTGTTCCTCTCCATTTATACTTTGGGACAAAACCACTCCTGCTCCTATATCACTCGCATCGGTCTGCAAAATAAAATCTTTCGAGAAATCAGGGGCAAACAAAATAGGCTTCGAGACAAGTTTACCTTTTAATTCTTCGAACGCCTTTTCGCATCGTTCGTCCCACACAATGATTTCTTTCTTACATTTTCCCTTAAGAGCATCTGTCAAGGGGGATGCTATCTCGCTGTAGTTCGGAATGTAATGGGCGTAATACCCAACAATTCCAAGAAAAGACCGCACTTGGGTTTTAGTAGTGGGTAGGGAAATCCTTTATAGCTTTTATTTTCAAGTCACTAGGGGATCTGCTCCCAGATCCTACGGTATGACCAAGGAATAACACCTCTTCCTGCGCGAATTTGCACTTCGAAGGTTTTACTTTCAAACCGGCAGCTTTCAATCTCCCCAGCACGAGGTCAATATGTTTTACATGGTCTTTCCAATTTTGGTGAGAAAAGATGGCTATATCATCGATATAGGGAAGTGCGAACGATTCTAATCCTTCTAAAACCTGAGCCATGAGTTTACAGAAGTAGAAAGGCGCGCAAACTAAACCGAACATCATTTTCTTCGGAATATAAGTACCGAAAGGCGTGACAAACGCTGCGTACCTTTGAGCTCTTTACGTGAGTGGGATTTGAAAGTAACCTTTCGCCAAATCCATTACTGTCACATATGGTGCGGCGCTGACCTTTTCCACAATTTCTTCTATGTTTGGTAACGGAAAAAATTCCGTACGTTACTTCATTTAACCGCCGATAATCCACACACGGCCGTGGGTCTTTGTTTGGACTTTCCACCAAAATTAAAGGCGACGTGAAATCAGATTGACCTATCTCAATCACTCCCAGGTCCAATAATCGCTTTATTTCATCTTTTAGGATGTTAATTTGTCTAGGGGACATACGATACGGTTTTGTTTTGATGGGCTTTTCCGAAATTAATTCTATGTCCATGGTCATTAAATGAGTTGTCCCGGGATCAGAGGAAAACACTTCTCTATTTTTAATAATTACATTTTTTAACTCTTCAATTTGACTATGGGACAATTTGTCTATCAAGTGACTCTTCTTACATATCTCCTCATAGTCAAACGTCGTGGTCTGTTTTAATGGGTAGGGGATCTCTGCATCTTTTTCTATCTCTGGAGAAACTTCTTCTATAACCAGATTTAAAGAATCGGGCCTTCGGTGATAGGGTTTCATTAAGTTTACATGATATATCGTATCTCTTTTCCCCGGTATATCCACCACATAATTGGTGTCCGAAATTTTATTTAGCACTTTTCCTGGGCCTATCCAATTTACGTCCATTTTATTCCGATTTGAAGTGGCCAACACCATTACAAGATCGCCTTGTGTAAATTTCCTTTCAACGGAATTTCGATCGTAAAAAGTTTTTCTTTTTTGTTGACATTCTTTCATCCGAGTGACGGCAAGATCCTGACAGCGCTTGAGCCTATTCATTAGTTGTAAGATGTATTCAACCACCGTTTCACTCGTTTCCCTTTTGTCAATCCACCCCTCGTAAATCAGGGTTTAAGGGGTCCTCAAATTTCTTCCCATTACCAATTCAGAGGGGCTAAAACCCGTGCTTTCATGAGAAACAGTGCGCAAAGCAAATAACGCTGAGGAAAGCGTATTTTCCCAATTCTGCTTCCGATTCTACGCAAAGGGCTTTTAAGACGCGTTTAATAGTTCTGTGAACCCTCTCTACTGCGTTACTCTGCGGGTGGCTGACAGATGAATGGACCACCCGTATTCCGAACTTGTCAAAGAAAGTCGCAGTCAGCTCGCTCGTGAATGAAGTGCCGAGATCTGATTGTATCGTCTTTAGGAAACCTATTCTTGAGAAAATCGACAAAAGGGCATCTAGAACCTTTACAGATGAAATGTTTTCAACTGGGATCGCCTCGGGATACTTTGATGTTACACATATAGCAGTAATCAGATATCGGTTTTCTTTTGTGGAAAGAGGGAGCGGCCCTACTGCGTCTATGTTGATTCTAGAAAAAACCTCCCCGATAATTGGAACTAATTTTAGCGGAGCTTTTACTTTATCGCGAGGTTTACCCACCCGCTGACAAGCGTTACAAGTTTTCACAAAATCCTCCACATCTTTGTAAATATTTGGCCAAAAAAAAAAATAACGCAAAACTCTATCTTTTGTTTTTGTGACACCCAGATGTCCTCCAATTTCATCGTGGCTCATTTGGTTAATCTCGTGCCTGAATTTCAAAGGGGCACACACAATTGTCGTATTTCGTCCCCTCTTTTGGTTCTAGTAACCCTAACCAATTTTCCTTTCATTAGTTGAAACTCCTCATCTACGCCTGATCTGGCTTTTTCCCACAACGCCTGGAGATCCGGGCATCTCTCTTGTTCTGACCGGAAGTCGGAACTAGTTACATTGGCTAGACAAAACTCCTTCATCCCATCAACCTGAGGAATTTCTAACATTTCCTCTTCATGTATTTCGGAAGGGGGAATTTGATCTGCGTTTTCTGTCGGAGAGCTGTTCGCCGTGGGCAAATTTGTACCTATTTCTTTACTGGCGCTTCGAGTCACAACCACGTTTATCACTTGCACACCCTTCTCACTTGACTCAATAAGATCCGCAGTACGATTTCCCAACAAATAAGGTTCGTCCGCACTGCTATTAGATTTGATTGCTACCTTCGTGTAAAATTCTCCTCCTTTAGTTTTAATTTTTATTTTCGCGAGCGGCAGGCAGTGACATACGTCATCCAACGGGCTTTTGAGCCACACATATTCTCCCAAAAAGTCGTTTTCGTTGATCCAACTGCGTGCGCACACATCTATGGAGGCACTGGAGTCTCTCAGACACACACGCTCTACGCCATTTATTTCTAAATTTAATTTTAAATTTTTCAAAAGGTCCTCATTCCGGAGTTTACATTTAAGTTCGCCACCGTTTCATAATTGCCTTTCGTAAGCCTAGGGCAAGAGGGTTTTATGTGACCAGCTTCGTTGCAAAAATAACAGATGATGGGTTTTTTTCTTTTCGAATGGTCTTTCCCATTCTCTTTGATTATCTCCCTTAGTTTGAGAATTTCCCTGAAATCTATCATTTCTAAATGATCCCTTGTTTGTAACGTTAGCTTGTTTGCTTTTCCCACTAATTTGATTAACCTTATTACCCACAAAAGGTTGCCTCTCGAATTGCTTACGCTCCCCTGCTTTTATTGTATTCTATTTCCTATGCACTTTTTTTACTGCTTCAAAATGATCTAACTTTTCTGCTAGATCAATAGCGTTTTTAAAAGCGTCCCACGAATCGATAAAGTGATCTACTAATTCGATGGGGGCTCTCTTTTTTAATTGCTCGGTCACTAATAATTCTTTTAACCCACTTATATATATAGATCTTCTATTTCCATCCCGGCTAACCAATTTTCTAAATAAGACCTTAAATCAAAAACCAAGTCTGACCATAAAGTGCCTGATCTCCGCTGATGCGATTCAAATCTATCTCTAAGCGCTACGGGAGTTAGCTGGAATCTATTCAAAAGTAATTTTTTAATGTGAGGATAATCGTCTCCTCTTTCAGGTGGTTCTTTTGCCACCAATTCAGTCGATTCCACAGGAAGCAAAGGAATAAGCTGTGAAACCCACCTATCTTCTGCTACTTTTTCTTTTTTGGCTTGCCTCTCGAAAATTTCAAAAAACAGATTAATATCTGCATTTTTGGCATCAAATTTAGGCACCAAGTCTTTTATATATAAATTAACACGTCTATTTACCATTTGCCCTTTTAAGTCGGCAGACGAAACACTAACCGTATCAGTAGCATTAGACAATCTTAAACGTTCTAGCTCATATTCCCTAATTTGTCTCCGCTCCTCGAACTCTTGATCCCTAATTAGCTTTTCTCTCTCTCTTTCCTCTTTTTCTTTCACTTCTCTAACCTTATTTTCCTCTAAAACTCTCTCCATCACCGCTTTGATGGTTTCCATATCATAATTCTCATTTTGTAAAATTTTATCCTTAATTTCTACCTTTCTCTGATCATCATGGGCTTCTACCCCTAATTCCCTCGCTATATCTAACAGGTCACCTTTTCGCAGCTTTAAAAGGAAGGCCATGATGAAAAATACACACTATAACCAACTAAACCAGAGTACTACACTAAATGAAGAAAACGCACATATATCAAAACCAATAAACTCTTAATAACACCACTAAGTAAGTCTAAAATCATATAAAATGACCAATGAAAAATAGTATAAAAAAAAAAAAATAAAAAAAAAACCAATAAATAAGTCTAAAATCAATATGCAAAATTGACAATTTGCCAAACAATAATATTACACTAAATGCTGAAAATACTCATATATCAAAACCAATAAACTCTTACTAACACCACTAAGTATAAAATCAATATGCAAAATTGATAAGATGCTAAACAATAATACTACACTAAATGCAGAAAATACTCATATACCCCAAAAAAAGTATAATCCTAAAAACACCACTAAATTGGTCTAAAATCGATACGCAAACTTGACAATTGTGCTTTAAACTACAACTGTACTCAACTATCAATAACATAAATAAAAACACATTTCTACGATTCTGATCCCGAAAACCAAACTAACATAATAAATTAAAAAAAAACACTTTCACACAAACAACTCTTTTAGACTCTTGGTAGTCAAATGAATTAGCGCGAGTACAAAAAACAATTTAATTTCCAAACAGTACTAAACTAATAAATAACTACTGTCCCGAGCATAATCTCAAACAAACGGGACTAACCTCTTTTTCCTCTTCTCGATGGGGTTCCGTCTTTTGTGATTGATCTTGGGCCGACTACTTCACTTGTCGTCTAAGGAACTTCTTTTCGTAGTTGACAATGGGAAGCTCAACCTCTTGATCTTTGACAACTGTTCCTTTTTGTAGTTGAAACTGCGGCACTTCACTAGTACAAAACTGGATTCAGTCTTCAGATCGTAACTTGACTTGTCACACACAAAAGTCCTTGAAAAAATTTCTCTCCTCACTGGGCGAGTCGCTTCTCTCTTCAAACCGTTCAATTTTCGAACATGGGCAGAAACGTGCGTTCTAGCATTTATTCCATTTAAATGCGACCGCTGCCACCAGATATTTATATATTATAAGCTGTAATGGACTTCACTCAGCTTATAAATATAAAATTTATTAAAGTGAAGATCAACTAAAACAGAACACTCGTTCCAAGATCAGGTTCAGTCTCTGCATTCGTAGTAATATCCAAAGTCCTTCGCAGAGGATTATAATTGAAGAGGCAGGGTAATCGCGGCCAGTCTTTTGCTATCGATGGATCGCTGAAGAGATAATTCGCTGAATCGTTCAAGCTGGATCTTTAGAGAGGCCTCCAATCGGTTCTCCCGTCCGATCTCCCTTCAAATTCTTACGCCGCGCCTTTTAAAGACCAGGTTGCTCTCGGTCACTCTTTTCGGCTCCCTTTGTCCCTTGTCTTCTCCAACGTGGGAAAATTCCTGGTCCAAATGTTGGGTGCTGAACTGACGCCCCACCGTCGCCAAGGATGCCTGGGAACGGAAATTCCACACAGGCCGGGGAACATGTCCACTCTCGGACTATGAGAAAAGGGTCGTGGGAACAGAGTTCACAGCCCATTATGGCCACCTTTTCCCAACAATTAGGGAAAAGAGCGCGGCTACATCACAGCTTAGCCCATTAGGGCCACTTCTTCCCAGCAATTAAGGAAAAGAGCGCGACTACATCACAAAATACAGAATGGAGACGGCACTTCAAAATTTCTTTGCGTAAGGTGCAGTGAAGCGGAGGCCTACGCATGTGCGAGTTGAAACTTCGCAACGACTAGAAACCTGTTCATTGCGGGCATCTCATTATTGAAAATTGCGAATCAAGTGAAGAAAGCATTTTGTATTGCGATTTCTTATGTGCTTCCCATGCCTAAAACAATTGAAGAATTGAAAGTTAGCATTTGTAATGCGCTTGCGTCGGTGACTGTACAAATACTTCAGAATGTATGCCGTGGAATGGACCTATATGTTATCCGTGTGACCAAGGGAACATCTATGAGGTACATACACAAAATTTTGAAGTTACCCCTACATTCTGTATAAATCTTATGGATAAATTCTTTTCCATTAAATATAGCCGTTTGTAATCGCTATATTCATTTTGACTTATCATGTATATAGATTCATGAAAGTTTTCCTGCAATATGCATAAACCTACTTCCTGCCTTATAAATAAATATAACTTCCTTAATTATAATCATCCATATTAATATTTAGTACAGTTAAACCTATTTAAATACAACTACTAATCAATTAATTATCACCATCTGAAAAATCTTGTCCTGAATATAAAAATTTATTACAAAAAGTCCAAGATCTCAGGACCCCCAGACGTTACTTTTATTCTAACAAAAAAAAATATTTAGGATAAGGTAGTGCTAGTATAAACTTTGAGTGCGTGCATACCTGCTAGCTTGGCCCGACGGCCAATTTACGGGTAACAGGTGCTAAAGGTTGATTTTAACATGTTTTAAAGCATATTGTTAAAAATTAATAATCAATACTGCCAGATAGGTTCCATCGGCGGTAACTTAACAGACGCTTAAATGTTTCCAAAAAAGTAATGGAACTTTTCTTTTTTTTAAAGTTTGATTTTTACATATGATACTCGGTGAACTGTTTAATATTTGTTGTAAGCAGCCAGACCAACCGTATGGGCCAAACAATCCCACAGACACACCCAAAGGGTCGCTATGCGTATGAGCGCAGGCGTGATTGTTGGATAGTTTTATAACAAAACTTTATAAAACTTGTGCTATTAATAGTCTGATGGAAGACTTCAGTAATATTAAAAAAATTTCACGTTTAATTATAACGATAACTATTGCATAATAAAATATAAGCACATTTGAACTCGTAATGATAATTATGTACAAACCGTTGTTGACTTAAAAAGAATGTGTTTTATTGGCGATGTTCATAAAATTTATGGGTTTTAAGCAACAATTAATAAAATTATAATCAATCAATAAATAATAATCAATTTAATTAAATAAGACTCAAAAATCTATTTTAATGAAATATTTGGAAAAAGACGTCGGAATGAACCACCGTCTCACATACATTTCGCACTAATTGATGGATTTTTCCTACTTCACAAACAATGAATAATATCCCAAAAACGTATGACAGTATTTAAAAAAAAATTAAATGTTAAAAGTTATCACACAATTTGAATGAAAAAAGATTTGATATTTTTTTTTTTTGATCAATTTTCTCCGTCTGTAAATGATTTCTCCGACATGAATCGACACAATTGGTGTTTAACATCGCTGAACCTGATCAAGTTCAACCATCTGATTTCGCTAAAGAATTAAAAAGTATACGGTTCAGACAAGCTCTCATTGATTTTATTTTTTTTTGCACTGCACTGGTCTACTGAAGAGATGGTACCATTTATGAACAATAAAAATATTGTCGTTAATTTCACAAGAAATGTCACTCTTTTACCGTCACTAACAATACAGTTGTATCTACTATTGATGAAATTCAAACGTGTTCTGATCTTCAGGAAGCTGATCCAAAAATTATTCATCATATTCTCAATCTAATTTTGTTTTTCGGCGTTCTGATACCGACATTGCAGCAATCAAGTTGGGCAATATGCGTCGTTTAAAAAATGATGATTCCCCGGCGTGGATATTAACTGACAGCGGAAATAAAGTAAGCTATATTGGAATCACCAAGTTTTACAAGCATTTAGGACCTTCTTAAAACCGTCGTTTGCTAGAATTTCATGCAATCACCGGATGTGATTACAATCCTGCTTTTTTCAAAAAAGACAAGCAAAAGCCATTCAATATACTGAAGAGTACCAGGAAGCATTTAGGAAATTCGGCGATCCAGATTTATTCAGTGACTTAGAAGTACAGCAAAATGTACTGAACTCAATACAGAAATTTATTTATGGAGTTTACAGCGTTCTTGGAAGGCTGCCAGACTTCAACTATTCAACAAAACATATATAGTTTCTGAAGTTAATGAAGAGTTTAATATTAAAAACTTGAATGCGAGCCACTTGCCACCGTGCAAGAGGGAGCTTTTGAAGTAGTTTGGGCGAGCTCATTACATCACTAGTCTGTGGAGTAAGGCTTAGGAAGTATTTTTAGTTCTGAAAATAATAATGGGTGGACATTGGAAGACAACTAATATTTCAACAAGTTGGATGGGGACCAATTACTGGCCTTTCCTAGTCAATCACTTCCAGATGAATCAGGTATTCTACTTTCAATTCCAATTATATTTATATAAACTTATAAAACTATTTCATTTTTAATTATATTTTTTATTTTACAGAAGAAGATACTAAAGATGCTGATGATGATAACGAAGATATTCAATATCAACATTGAATTGATGATGAGATATCTAACTTCAATGATCATAATAATTAAGGTTGAAAATTTTTTTAAAAAATGACAGCTTACTTATTGAATAATGATTAATATCTACATGAATTATTTTGAAATTTTCTAATAATAAAATTTGTATTCTTTTGCTTCTTACGAGACGCCAAGAAATTATTATTTTATTAAATTAATTGCTGTTTAAAGCCATAAATTTTCTGAATATCACCAATAAAACACATTTTTCTTAAGTCAACAACGATTGGTACATAGTTATCATTACGAGTTCAAATATTTTATTATGCAATAATTTTCGTTATAATTAAGCGTCAAAAAATATTAATTATTACTGAAGTCTTCCATTAGACTATTAATAACACACAAGTTTTGTAAAGTTTTGTTATAAAATTATCCAACTATCACACGCCTGCGCTCTTACGCATAGCGACCCTTTGGGTGTGTCTGTGGGAATGTTTGGCCCATACGATTGGTCTGGCTCCTTACAACAAATATTGAAATAGTTCACCGAGTACCATATATAAAAAAGAAAAGTTCCATTACTTTTTTGGAAGCTTTTAAGCGTCTGTTAAAAGTTACTGCCGATGGAACATGTCTGGCAGTATTTGTACACTATTAAAATTTGAAGGTAAGCAAACGTATTTATTTATCTGTCTATGTGCATCTATCTTCTCATGAACCGCACCACGCAAAAACTCGCCGAAGGTACCAAAAGATCGGGAATGATCCGAGCGAGCCATTTTGATAATTTATATTCCTATATTGCAATTGGTTAAAAGGACATTAATTAAAAACCTTTTAAGGCCTAGTTGTTTTATCCCCGTGCGTTGTTTATCCCGTTAATACCCTGCTACACCATTAAAGAAACCGCGGTGAGTGAAGTTCCGACTTTTTCCACGTTTTTAAAAAACAATCTAATTTCTTCTTTGAAACTCAGACAAAAAATAATTACAGAATCGGAAAGATAATTTATTTCGCCACGATACGGTATAACTTTTTTTTTTACAAAATAATGATATTTTCTGTTTTTTAGAATTTTTTCTAAAATGAGTGAAAACCGATGCGTTTTTACGAAAATGATTTCTAAATCGTTGCGTATGAATTTATTTTCGTGTTATTTAAATGATATTCGACACTAAATAAGTCCATGCCTTTCTCTTTTAGAACCAGTCATTTAAAAAATAAAATGGCAAAAACTATTTTTTTATGATTTTTCGAAAAATAGTCAAAATTTTAATTAAACATTTAATAACTTTGTCATTTTTAAAGATAATCTCGTGAAATTTATTTTACGTGTGTAAAACATTACTATCCAAGATCTGTACAAGGATTGAAAAAATTGCTTAAAAATTACGGATTTTAAAATACTTTTTGTGTTTTTCGTTTAATGCTTTTTTTACGGGAACCCATTAAAAATTATTTTCCTTACATTTTTGATTTAAAAATCACCATTTTTTCAATCGATGTGTGAAGTTTGAAAGCACTAACTTAAAAATTAAGCCCTATAAAATAAAAACTTTAACAAAAAATACGCGATTTTACAGTTAGTTAAGCCTTGACGTCGAAACTGGTTTCGCGTCTAAAAGATTTTAACTGTTTCACCGTCCACTTCACATCTAACTCAAGGGTTACACCAAAAAGTTCTGACTTAAACAAGTAAAAATCAGCAAATTTGGCGAGTAAAAAAAAAAATGCGAGTGAAAAAGTTATTTTTGCTTTAATTTTCGTCATTTTTTCTTTATATAATTTTCAAAATTAAATCATTAGGGATGTCAGATCAAGATGAAAGAATGTATTCAATACATTCATTTAAAATATTTATCAGTATCAAAATTTTTGTTCTCTTTCATAAAACTTATAGTTTACTTTAAAATAATGCCTGGATGTATATAACTTTTTTTAACATATAATTTCATAATACAAACGCAAAATTTGCCAATTTCAATTTCGATTTTTTTATATATTCAGTTAAATAAGAAAAAGAAAAAAAAAAGCTATGTTCATACAATATATGTTAAAGATAATGACTTTATATTGTATGTTAACATGGTTTTGTTGTGCCAATAGAGGGCGCCTGTATCTCTCATTTGTATTAATAGCTTTTTCCTCTCATGTAATATTCTAGCTCTAGTCACCTAGTGTGCAGGTTGTTATTTAATTCTGTGACAATTCTCGTATTCCGTAAGTAATAAAAACTTAAGGTTATGGGTACCAGCACATGCTTTAACCGCGCTTGAAGTATCAAATATTATGAGTCTTTTACGATAGAAAAAGCAGAAAGAGCTTTATTTATTGGAAGAACAAGTCGCGGCAAACTTTCACCAATCGGCAGTTTGGTGGGAAGATAGCGTGATCGCGCCGCCATTTTGAAGAGATCGAGGAAGAAACAGAAGATGATCGCATTGTTGTTTAGTCTAGAAATATTTTTACAAATTATTTAAGACATCTACAAATCTAAATTTCTAGAAAGGAAATAAGTATGGATTTTAGTCGTCATATTAAGCCTTTGACCGGAGAAACAGATTGGCAGATGTGGAAACGGAAGATACGAGACCTACTCGATTACCACGAAGAATCGAGGTCATATATCGCAAGCTGAAAAGGTCCAGAATCCATAGATGCTGATTCACAAGAATCTGTAAGAAAACAGCATAAAGAACACTGCGATTTGTACAGAAAAGAAAATAGTTATGCACAATCACAATGATCGCAAGTACCGTCACTGATGCTGTGTATCAGAAGATTATGGACAAGGAGACAGCCTTTGATATGTGGGAATCATTAAGGCAGCAGTTTGAAGCAATTTCAAATGATCAATAGTTTAAAATTTGTACAGAGTTTTTTCCATTCAGTTGGGATCCAGGAGAGGATGTCCCAACATATATTGCAAAGCTTAGAAGTCTTTTGGAATGAACAGAATAATGGACTTGAGGCTAGAGAGGACAGCAAATTGACAGATTTGATGCTAATCTGTAAAGTGTTACATATTTTGCCTTGTCTGTTTGAAACCTTTAAATCTAGTTGGATGTTATTAGCTGGAGATGACAAGAATTAACAGTGCAACTTTGTATGTTCGAAAGAAATTTTACTAAAGTGGAAGACAATAGCAAAAAAGGCCCGGAAGCTCTAATAGCTACAAAATAAAAGAAACCCAGACAAGAGGGCAAATATAAGTTCAAGTCAAAAAAAGAAGATAGCTGCAATTACTGTAAGCGAAAAGGACATTGGGTAAAAGACTGCAGAAAGTGGATTTCAGATGGAAGAAGAATAAATTAAGTGATACACAATCAAATACAGTATCAGCTAACATAGCATTAATGTCTATATCTGAGAAAATCCGTACATCAGAGACTAGTCCTACATTATATTGGATTGACAAAGGAGCTACTAGGCATGTCACAAACTGCTACACATATTTTGTTAACTTCATAAAATTTAACAGTCCTTGTGGCATTAAAGCTGCTGGAAATGAAGCATTAGTTGCTCTTGGGAAAGGTACAATAAAAGTAAAATCCACTATTAATGGAAAATGCCAGGGAGTTTTTCTAAAAGATGTTTGGTATGTTCCAAAGATTAATAGAAATTTATTCTGTATACTTGCCGCTCAAGACAGAAATGAAAACAGTGAATTTTCGTCGACTCCTACAGAGTGCTGGTGAAAAGTCAATGGTGGTGTGGTGCTTTATGGTTCTCGCAGTGTAAATGGTTCCTTATTCAAAGCAAATATTTATCCAATATTGCCCAAAGGAATGACAGAAGTTCATACTGTTGTAGCAGATAGTTCCTTGCTACAGTTGTATCATGAAAGATGGGGCCACCAAGATAAACGTCACATATGAAACATGCTTGAAAAGGTACTAAGCATCCACATCAAGCTAGATAAAGAATTATGCGAGCCATGTATTTATGGCAAAGCACACTGGTTATCATTTGGCACCAGGAAAAAAGCCTCTGAGCCTGGTGAACTGATTTCAGCAGATGTTTGAGGACCATTTGATGAGTCATTTCAGAAGAAAAGTATCTGGTTGTATTCAAAGACAGCTTTGGTTTGCTATGGTTACCTAGTAAAAGAGAAGTCAGAAGTAAAGAATGTGTTAGGGTACATACAAGGAGATTGGGATATTCTGTGAAAGAATTCCTCTGTGATAATGGTGGAGTATTTGATAACAAAGCTGTTCGGGAAATTTTACATTCAAATGGAATCACTCAAAGGCTGACAGCATCTTACAACCCAGAACAAGATGGAGCCAGTGAACGAGAAACTATTGAAATGGCCAGAACATTCAAATACTCAAATCCTGATGTCAGTTTCCCTGCAGGCATCTGGGCTGAATTAGTTAACTCTTCCATATATATACTAAACAGAACTGGAAAGTCGTCAATAGAAAATGCAAGTCCATATGAGCTTTGGCCCAAAAAGAAACCCCGGTTAAAACACCTACGCATAATAGAATCTCCATGCTATACTCATGTTCCAGCGCAGAAGAGAAGGAAAATGGACAAGAAGGCCCTCCAAGGGTACCTTGTGGGATATGATGGAGATGAACGATAAAGAATCTGGCTAAAGAAAGAACACAGAGTAATATTATCTAGAGATGTAATATTTCAAGAAAAAGCAGGCAAGTGTGATGACCATACAGAATTGAAATTAGAAGACGAGATAAGAGGATACAAATCAGGGAAAGTATGAAGGGCATCTCATAAAAATTGAGTACAATCCTATAGAAAGAACACAAAGCTAAGAAGACTTAAGTGATTCTGAGAGTGATAGTGAAGAAGATGCTGATAGACAGCTGAGGAACCGCTCACTTCTGCATAAACAAAATGGTTTGAGGATCATATTATGGAAGCAGAGTCATATTTATATGACTATAATCCTGAAACATATGAAGAAGCAGTTAACTCCAAAGATAGCACAAACTGGAAGAAAGCCATGGAGAGTGAAATGAATTCATCAAGTGAAAATCATACTTAGGAGTTAACAGACTTACCAGTTGGGGCTATAGCAATACCCTGTAAGTTGGTTTATAAACTCAAGACAAATCCAGATGGCAGCATCAACAAATACACTGCTGGCCACCGTAAATGCAACACCCTGAAGGAAGCACGCAAATAACATGAAATTTACACCATGCATTAGCGGAGGTGAGATATGCAAATGATTAGAATTTCAGGGCAGACACACATCACGCACGCCTGTGGCGCCATCTCAAAGCGCTATTTAAGGCTTAGAGATTTCGTCGATTTCAAGTTCGGCAATTGTGTTTTTCTTGTGGTTTTTCAAAAAACGATCAGTTATGTCTCGTAGAAAACAACGATCAGCTTTTGATCAAGTATCCGAGTTCGACAGAGGAAGGATAGGGGCCTACCGAGATTGTGGATTATTGCGGATATGTGACCGTTAAATGCAGGAGGGTACGACGGACCGACGTGGTCGATTGCATCCACCTCAGTGCCCCACTTCCCGTGAGGACAGGCAAATTGTGCTCATGGCAGTGAGGGATCGCTCAGTCACATCACGAACCATAGCACAGCCTATTGAGTCTGTAACGCATCATTCAGTGTCTGAGCGTACCATTCGACGCCATTTGCAGCAGAGTGGTCTGTCCGCAAGACGTCCATTGCTTGGTCTACCCTTGACGCAGAACCACAGACGTCTCCGCCGCCAATGGTGCGATGAAAGAAGGATGTGGGTGGCAGAACGGAAGGAAGTTGTCTTTACTGACGAGTCACGCATCTGTCTGCAACACCACTATGGTTGGATTCGAGTCTGGAGACACCGTGGAGAGAGGATGTTGAACAGCTGCGTTATGCACCGCCACACTGGTCCTGCAACGGGTATTATGGTATGGAGCGGTATTGGATATCACTCTCGTACTCCTCTAGTACGCATTGCCGGTACCCTTAAACAGCCAGCGCTACATCTCCGAGGTGTTGGAGCCAGTTGTCCTTCCTTATCTTCAGGGCTTGGCCACAACCATATTTCAACTGAATAATGCGCGACCACACGTGGCACGCATTGCTCAAAGGTTTTTCGTCAATCACCAGATTGAAATGCTTCCCTGTCCGGCTCGCTCTCCGAATCTTTCACCGATAAAAAACATGTGGTCCATGGTTGTTCAATGATTGACCCAGATTACACCCCAGCTGCCACACCAGATAAACTTTGGTAACGTGTGGAAGCTGCTTCGTCTGCTGTACCCCAAGAACACATCCAAATCGTCTTTGAATCAATGCCGAGGCGTGTGGCAGCGGTGATCTCCAACAATGGCGGCTACTCTGGCTACTGATTCTGGCAGGAACCACACTTCACAGAAGTCTATAAATTTAATCATTTGATACTAGGTCAACATGTTATCAACAAAATAAATTTTGTTGTCTTTCTTGGTGTTGCATTTACGGTGGCCAGCAGTGTATGAAGCTAGTCTTGATGCGAGGGCTTCAGTCAACGCCAGGGTATCGATTACAGTGAAACATATAGTCCAGTAAACAAATTAGAAACAATACGGACAGTTTTAAGCATTGCAACTGCAGATAGGATGCACTTGACTCAGTTTGATGTATTAACAGCATTCCTTTATAGAGATCTGGAGGAAACCATATATATGCAACAACCAGAAGGTTTCGAAGATTGTTCAGGAAGAGTATGTAAAGAGCAGCCTGTATGGTTTAAAACAATCACCACGCTGTTAGAACAAGTGTTTTGGTCATTTTTTAACAGATCTTTGTTTTAGAGCAAATGAAGCGGAACCATACCTTTACAGTCGGGAAAGAAAAGGCAGAAAATTATTGATAGTGTTGTATGCTGATGATGGATTAATTGCTGCAACTGATTCTGAAATATTCATCAAGGAGCTGAAAACAAAATTGAAGATCTCAGTAGGAGAAGTTTCCTGTTTTCTAGGTCTTGAAATTGAGCATCATAAAGACAACTCAATAACTATCAGTTAAAAAGGATATTCCAGAAAGATACTTAATTGTATTAGTTTTGAGGAATGCAAACCTGTGGCTACACCCATGTTAAAGGATTGCAGATTGCAAAAGTCTGAAACCAAAAACTCTGATTTACCATATAGGCAAGCTGTTGAAACCTTTATGTATCGTATGGAGGGTATCAGGCCAGATCTAGCATATAGTGTACGAATTCTTTCGAGATCACTTGAAAACCCATCTGCAGAAGATATAGTCAGGGTAAAGAGAGTATTCTGCTATGTAGCTTGCACAGTTGGATATGGAATAACATACCATGCAACAGAAACAAAAGACGTGATTCAAATTTTGGTGGATGTTCCAAAACAAGTAGATTAACCTCTGAATATGTTATGATATATGCTGGAGGAGCTATCTCATGGCGCAGCCAAAGGCAAGTAATTGTTGCCACTTCAACCTCTGAAGCTGAGGTTATAGCAGCATCAGAGGCAGCTAAAGAAGTAATTTGGCTTTGCAGACTGATTCAGGGCATAGTGAACTTAGGGAAATTCCCACACTTCAAGTGGACAACTGGGCAGCAGTGAAGTTGTCACACAACCCTGAATATCGTCGAATGACAAAGCATATAGAAATAAAACATTTCTTCGTGCGTGAGAAAGTCTTAGAGGGAAAATTAAATGTGAAACAAGTGTAAACTGAGAAACAAGTCAGACATTTTGAGAAAACCCTTGATGAAGTCAAGACTATTGACATTGTGTAATCAAATGGGACTGTTCTGACAAAATCCAGTTAACAAGGGAAAGTGTTAAAGATAATGACTTTATATTGAATGTTAACATGGTTTTGTTGTTATGCTAATAAATGGCGCCTGTATCTCTCATTTATATTTATAGTTTTTCTTTCTCATGTAATATCATTCTAGCTCTAGCCACCTAGTTTGCAGGTTGTTATTTAATTCTGTGATAATTTTCGTATTTCGTAAATAATAAACAATATATTCTTCATTATTGATTGCCAGCCTATTTTCTATACCTTATAATGATACTTCAAGTATTTTTTAAAGTTGCGAAAGTTATTTTAGTTTCAAAATATTTTTTCCTTTGCTTTACTGAACGTACATAATTTTGTAATACATTTTTTAAATTTACGTGCCACTTTTTATGAAAGTATTTTACACAAATATGTGAAATAAGAAACAAAATGAACAAGTTTTTTTTGAAAGAAATAGCCGCATTTTATCTTTGAAAAATATAATAAAACTGATAATCTTTCTTTTTTTTAAACATTTAAAACAATCTTTTTCTTTTTTTTTAATTAGACACTTTTAACAATTTTATATTATGTATTTTTTATCGTCCTAATAAACCAACATTCTGTACAAAAACAGTTCAAGCTTTGCTTTTTAAAATCAGTGATTTAAAGAATTAAATACCCAATTTTTTTTTACTCTTTTTCAAAAAAATGTTCACAATGTTAGTTACACATTTAATAAACATGCAAAATTTTGTAATTTAAAAAAATTCTGCTTTAAATCACATATTTCATTTTTGATTTTAAAAAAAATGAATCCTCTTTTGAATTTTAAACACATACTACTTTCAACAATTTAATAAATGCTTCCCAAATAACTTCATGCCCTATTCAAAACTCACACGAAAAGTTACACTCATGATTCATCTGCACCTGTAAAGTCAAATAATGGTCTGCACCCTTTCCCTTGGAAATTTGCTGCTCACAAGAAAAGTCTTTATCTGTTCCGGACAAAAAAAGCACATCATTTGAAAAGAAATTAAAATTTTGTAATATAAACTAATAAAAAAAATTTCGGCTGTTTAAATAATTTGTTAATTCGGAGTGTATTATTCGTTCAATAGATAGTTTTGCCTTCATTTTAATCGGAAAAAAAAAAGAATTCATTAAATCAGTGTACATCGTTTATTATTTTCGGTAAAAATACATTCTGTAGGTAAAGATTAATTAATTAATGAAAATCTGAAATCTATTTTATTATTTTAGATTATTAGAAACTATCTATTATTAAAAAATGACGGAAGTGTTTATGTTTTACTCTCGGCATCAGAATCTTCTTTTTATTGCTTAAAATTTTTTTAAAAAATAAAGCAATATTGTTTTTTATAAGTCATTGATCGAAATTTGAAGATAAATCTTATGTCTGGTGGGAAGAGGGAAAATAGTTCTACACTCAGAAAAGCCATTGTAACGCCGGGCTATAGAGAGAGAAAAATAAACGTGTCTGACTTCGGAAATATGTAGACGAAATTTCGAAAAAAGGAATTGTAATGGCATTAATTTAGAAATCGTACACACACCAGGAAGTTTTGACCCTGATAAGGGAAGGGAATTTCTATACATGCAATATGTAATGCATTTGAATATGTCAGTGCAACGCCGGGTAAAAAGGAAGGGAATGAAACCTGTCTCACAATGAAAAGAAGTGAATAAGAAGTACATACGCACACTCTCAGAAGTGCTATCGTTCTAAGGGAAACAAAAAAAAATTCCTATGGAGCTAAGCTATTCCCTGGGTAAAAGACCGGGCTAAGCAGAGAGAGAAGAAACAAAGAAGTCAAAGTAATTT